>JAMPIV010018730.1:50000-558517 GCA_024509875.1 Oreohelix idahoensis | reverse complement strand
TCCCCCCCCCAATCAAATACTCGGTTATCTGTTCGCCGTTGCAAATCGCAACAATGGTTACTCGTGTTCCGTTTTCCTCCGAGATTTTTGTTTCGCTTCTAATATCTACGTATTATCTCCCCTGTTTGTATAAAACATTCTAACAGGTTACGTCGGGATAAATTTCTGCCCGTGTTTTCCCCTTATAAAGAAAACCGCTTATCTCCCGCGTGCTTCTCTCTGTCAACCATGGTGATGGCAAATCAGCTCGCGTGAGAATTCAGGTAAGCGAATCATGGCACGCTGACTGTTATCTGGCAGGTCTCGGACTAGCTAATATGTATGTTTGTAAACACTGATTAGCGCATGTAAGACAGGAAAATAGGCGTGGCTTCAAAAGTGAGTCAACATACAGCGAATTGCGTGATTTCGCCTGCAAAACATAAACGCTAATTGAGGCAGCAAAGGTGGTCGGATTTCTGAGGCTATATTTACAATTCCACGTCACAATCGCCACCTAACCAACTTACAGTTAGACTATCATTGAAACATGTTATCTATCAGCGATATCGTCACATAACTAAAGATATATGTCAGCTATATCACCACCTAACCAACAGCCAGAATACCACTAAAAGATATGTCAGCAATATCACCACCTAACCTACAGCCAGACTACCAATGAAAGATATCTGTCAGCGATATCATCACCTAACCAACAGCCATACTATCACTGAAGCAAGTTATCTGTCAGTTAAATCGCCACCTATCCAACAATTAGACTACCAATCAAAAGATATCAGTCTGCGATATCACCAATTAACATACAGCAAGACTACCTTTGAAATATATCTGCCAGCTTTATCGTCTCGCAAAGCGCACCCGGGCTATCAATAATAATAATAATATCTACTTTACTTTCAACTTGAACTTGTGCCTTTTAAGCTGCTTATGTGGTCAGAGTTGAAACTTCCATTTTTTTTTTTTTTTTTTCGTGTTTCGTATGTTTGAAATGGTTAGCGAAAGACTGTCTTTCCTTAGAAAACGCTGTAGTATTCTGGTAGTGTTAAAAAAAACTGTCTGAGAAAAAACTGGATATGAATTGTTGCCTGTTTGCTACTCGATATTTCTAATTAAAATGGAATTAATTACTCCCACTTACAGTTTTTCTTACTAATTTTTTTTTTAATCACTGAAGTTTAAAGGCAGAAATTCATGTGTGCAGATTCGCCGAACAGAAATATTCTTTGTGTAAGAAAGGTTTTGAACCACTGATTTAGATCAAAGACATCCCTTACTCCAAAGATAATAGATTCGTATCCTTCGTTATTGAATCCAAGTTATAGCACTGTTGAATTTTTTGGGGGGGAATGTAATGATGAATATAATAATAATTACTGGAACTAGCGCTCAGAATGAATGTGTGACCACAAGGCCGATTGATCAGTTGAGTATAATTGTTGAAAGGTTTTGGTGAATTATGTAGAGCCTAATGCTATAGAGTGTTGCTTATTCCCACTGTATTATGGGCTGATATTATCTTGTTAATTTTAATGATAATCAGAATCGACATCATTGCTCTCCGGGAAAACCCATAGGTGCTCAGTCTCCCTCAGCAACGGTCGAAGGGTGTGAATGCTAATTGTTCCTGTTGCGCACTGGTTGTATACTCGCCGGACGCGTCCTCTCATATCATCCCTGCTGGTCTTACGTTTGATGCCAAATTCCATCAGTCTTAGCTTTGATGATTCATTGATTGCAGTGTCATTCTCTAATAGGCGATCATGAATTGTCTTCAGTGTTTCTCTCTTATCCACGCCCAATGCACCTTCTATGGGTTGGGTGCCCTTGAAGCTAGTCTGTCAGCTCTTTCATTGCCGCGTACCCCTGCATGACCAGAACAGTAGATCCATATCAGTTCTTGAAGATTCGATGCTTCTATGAAGGTTTTCTATTCATGTCGGAGCCATCCATTTTGGACCTTTCGAAGCATGGATTGTGAGTCTGATACAATAACTGCCTTTGTTAACAAAGTCTCAGACAGCCATCTTAAGGCAGCAGTAACTGCTTGTACCTACATTCTCATGCTGGAGGTTATAATCATGTAAGCCTCACTATGTTCAGCGACGGTTCTGTCCCTTACTCTAGCAGAGAAGCCTCACCCTGATTTATTACCACGGATTACAGACCCATCAGTGTATACAGTGGCATCATCATCCCCAGCATTAACATTTATAAACTGATCAATTTCCAGCTCTGCTCTCCCATTGGCCCAAGTTCTGCGCTCTCTACCAAGTCTGATGATGACTTGCTGGTAGTTCATCCATCTCTCATCTGACTTACTCCACTTGTCTCCCTTGACAATATTTTCAACTGTGGTCACCTGTGCAATAGTCTCCTCCGCCTGCGCCATCCATGACATCCTCCTCTTTATTCTTGCTCCTTTGATGTCAGCTATGTTCCCATGCAGAGGATGCCTTTGGTTTTTATCTTGAAAAAATATCAGCAGACTTTATAGGCATGAAAAATTGATAATCTTTCAAAGCCAAGAAATTACATCTTATATGAAAAGGACACCAGGGTGTAGGAAAGTATGAACGGGAGAAAATGAGATGAAATCAAAAGACATTGGAAAGATCTGAAATGTCTGACCTGCAGAAGACAAGTTGAAATGATAAAAATGTATTAGCACCTTTTGCTTAACAGGGACTGAGGGTATGGTGATCGGACGCCCGCTTTGAAAGGAAGTCACCCATTTGTTTAATTGTTATGTCCCGACGAAAATAAAATGGAACATATATCGTCCATGTTCTATTAACTTCAGTTTTAACGGAAATTCGATTTAGTTTCACTTCCGCCTCATGATGAACTGTAAACAATTTGCTTGATTTCCCGGCCGAGAATTGTTTGTGAAGAACGTTTGGCCCAACAGACAAGACAGTATTGCTAGTTTACGTTTATCTGTTATTATTATTTTGTTGCTTTTGAAGCGAAGAGCATTTGATCAATCGTCTTCTTCTTCTTCTTCCTCGTTCGTCCTGAAAAGGACGTTGGATGCGTTGTGTCTGTTTACAGCGGAGCTGCGATATCTGCGCCTTTCGGCCAACACATCCGACTTCAGCACGGCATTTTTTGGGACCGGGTTTGCCTTCCCTCTTCGATCCCTACTCTTTCAGCCAGACTGCAGTGATGCAGCCTGTTTCCAGGACCACCACGGGGAGGTGGAGTAGGGTCTTGGTCAGCTCTGGTTCGCTGACCCTGACGCAAGCAGTCAAGCTATGGGTTGCTGACTGCATTCTCTATTGCTGCGTCTTTAGGTCCCAATCAATCAATCAATCAATCAGTACCATTTAGCTCTCTAAGGAGTAAGGCCTTCAACAAAAACACATGCCAAGTCCTCCTGTCACGTGCCATCAGTTTTTTCCACGTCTTCCTCCTCATTTTCAATTCTGTCTCCACTTCAAGAGAACGAACGTTCTGTCACGGGTTGCCTCCCCTTTGCTCTGCAGTAGTGGTCCAACAGTGGCCAAAACCTAGAGTATCTAATGTGGGTCTCCAAAGGTGTCTTCCTTCGCACAAGATTACTCATGGCCGAGTTGTAGATAGAAGGATAATGATGCTTCTACTTCGAGGTAGTATTCACAAGGTATTCAGAAAGCAAGAACAATGCGGAATGAGTCCCAGCAATGTGAACTTTAATGTCTGCCGTCAATTTTGTGAAGGATTGTCTTATAATCGACTTGTTCAAACCCCCAACTGAATTACTCAGTGAAGTTCTTATTATTATTTTATAGCTCTGTTTAAGTGTATTTAAGAAATTGACTGAGACATACGGGTGCAAAACATTCAAAATGATTAAATGAACGTTAAATTTGTCTATACATAAATAACAAATTTAATAATCAATTATGGTTAACAGTTTAAAAATGAATAATTCTTTTATTAAAAAGTAATCATCACAGGTGATGTTAGGGTTTTCGAAAAATGGACAGTTCACTTGGCAGCTTTTAGGTTTGTACTTAGCTGCCAATAGTTTGATGGTTTATGCTCCCGCTGATGTTTGGTTCTTTGCAGATAGATGACTGGTTCACTCTCGTCACTGGTCAAGTCTGAAAGTGGTGACACGATCCAAGAAGCATCAGGGAGTAATCACAAAGTTGGTCCAGCGTCTCTAAGACCCGTCTGATGATGGTGTCTAGCGTCGACTTCAGTCCACTTATACTCTCACTTGTTCCATAGATAGTACTCTCAATTGGTACCACCGACACAAAATTGTCTTTGGGATCACAGACTTCTGGTTCAGAGAAATAAGGCAGCTTGTTTAAGATGCCTCTTACTCGTGTTCTGGGGTGTTGCTTTACAATAAGCTCCCACTCTGACTTCGTGTTCAGATTTCTAGGATTCCGATTTTCCGTCTTAATAAAGGTAGAGTTTTCCTGGGATATACGTCCTTAAGATGCTCAAGCAAGGTCTGGTCCGATAAATGGAATTCTGATCATATTCTTTACTCTGGCTGTCTGGCTGGTCTCTTGACGAGTTGAGTTTCACAGTGCTTTACCCCAGCGAAAGCGTCAGGTTATATTACAACTTTCGTTACTTTTAGACTAGGCTCCAGTCAGAAATGTTGTTATGTTTACATCTCGAATGCCGACCAGTAGTTTCAGTCTTGCTTGGTTTGATGGGGTCAATTCAAAAAATTTCTTCGTAGGAAATTTTACGTGTTATTTTAAAGGTCTATTTCCAAAAATGAAATTGTTATATCAGATGATATGCGGTAATGATTGCACTACAACTCCCTTCATTATCACAAATAATGTCTTCGTAACACTTCTGTTCGGAAGCTATTACAACATTCCGTCTTTCAGGTGAATGTCTGTAATATGTCCGCAGACGGATAATTTATCTCCCGTACTTGTGCAAACACCGACCTTCGTTTGACCATCTGGGCTGTGACTCTTCACGACAGTAATTAGGTCACACTAGCCATATCAGCGATAAGCGAGCTCGCTTGGCCATTTCCGTGTGAATCCGGCGCCCAATGTCTGGTACACGAGAATTTTACCAACATGACTGTCGGTCAAGATTGCATCATCCGTCTACTTTTTCAGCAGGGATAAACAGGTAAACAGACATGACGAATTATTACAGGAAGAAGTGCAATCAATGACTCGAAAATACCAATACTGCCGGAGAGGAAAAGAGAGCTAACCCAATTATGTGACATGTTCCAGGTGTCAATCCTGGAGATTTTCCTAGACGAAAAAAGCTTAGTTCTCAACCCAGTCGTCTTTGGGCTTTCTCTGGGTTGCTTCATTAGCCTCCTTTCCAGAGGACCTTCTTCTGTCTTGGACGGCTGAGTTGACTTATATTCTGTATTTGACTTATCCATACTGCTTGTTGACGTTTTTGTGGTAACATTTTTTACAGGATGAGGTAACCAGCCCTATGTCCAATCTACGACAAATTCTGAGGGAGACTGAGCACCTATGGGTTTGCCCGGAATGCAATTATGTCGATTCTGTTAAGCAATAACTATAACAATGTCCAATCATCTTAGTCCCTTTTTACGACATGCCTGGTAGGGTACAGTGTTACTATTCTTTGCTCCATTTTCAGGTGGCGGATGGAACAGCGATGAGAATGATGTTATTATTTAAGTGTTTGCAGCGGGTTTTTTTTTTACACCGGTACACATTCATTAATGTTACAGCTAAGCGGTATTTTGAAGTTGTGGAAAACTACCTAAACTACCTTTGTCTAAGAGATTTAAAAAATATGAAAAGACGTTGACCAGGTGGCACAGGACGGAAAGACGTGGCATGATTGTTGTAAAGGCTTATGCACATTCGGGAGCTGAAGGCTAAGTATGATGAAGATGAACTATGCATCTTACCGTGTGAGGCTACAACTAAGCTTTACAAGGCTTCGATATTTTTGTAAACGTTTTGATATTGCGCTGAAACGGGGCTGTATAAACCTTTATATCACTCAAACTTTAGAAAATCAGACCTAAAGGTCTTTTATATTTGGACATACACCCTAATATAACCGACATGGTTGAACGGGAAGCGCCTCGCCAGAATGAGGAAAAGTTTTATTTAAAAAAAAAAAGATCTAGATTGTTTAGAGGTAATAGGGGCAGACCAGGTCTTGTTATTTTGTTTAGATGTCACAGGGGGGTTTGGGATGTCAGGTATTGGTAGTACCTCTGGTGAAGGAGCTGTCATGCCCTTTTCAGGGCAGATCGGCCCCCTTTGGTCCAAACCTGGCATCCAGCTCTCACCTGTGGCTCCTCGTAGCTGTCAGTATGCGACAGCGGCCACCCCCCGGGAAACGGCTTTGACAGGCCGGCTAAACTAGGTGAGGGTAGCGGACTGGTTATAAACCTTCGGTGAGTTAGGGTCTGCCTACCCATACATGCGAAGACTGGATTCGATAGACTGCGCGGAAGAAACCACCTGTTGGTTCAACTGGCATGACGGCGATTACCAGCAACGCGCTGTGGAGCGTAAAGAGTACGGCGAGGCACGTAGAAAGCCCTGGTCATCCACTGCACCTGACTTCATCTCCAGTCGTCTTGACTTGTCTTGCCACTGGATTCAGAAGGACCAAGGCGAGAGAGGTCGACGAATTGCGCAATTCTTCCTCACTTTAAACCAAATCACTGCGCAAGTCACTCCTTCATCCACTCATCCATCTACTCACAATAAGTCTGTGGCGATGTGCGAGCGGCGAAGCGGCAGGCGTGGGTACGCTGGCAGTCGTAGTCGCAGACCTACACACAGGCGGCTCAGGCCATACGGTCGTCTTCCACTGATCGGAGCAGCAGTGGGATTCGGCAGCCCCCTGAGTGACTGAGCAGCCCTCTTTAGGAAAGCACTGCTCACCTCCATGGCATGAGGAAGGGGCTAGAAAAGGTGCCCTAAACATTGCCTGCTCCACCATTACCTAACCAGCTTACCACGGTTGGTGGGTACTCTACTTCGGCGGGCGATACATAAGAAAAAGAAAGGAAAGATTCCCCCCCCTCCCATTTCACTCTAGGCGCATGGAAAGTGCGCACTCTCCTTGACAAAGACTTTAACGCAAACAGACCTGAGAGACGAACTGCCCTGATTGGGAGAGAACTGGCCAGATACAACATTGACATAGCAGCACTGAGTGAAACTCGACTTGCAGGCGAGGGCCAACTTTGCGAAAAGGGTGCAGGTTATACATTATATTGGAGCGGAAGATGAACTGAAGAAAGACGAGAAGCAGGGGTTGGATTTGCTATCAAAACAGCAATTATCGGCAAGTTAGCTGGGCCCCCAAAGGGAATAAATGACCGACTCATGACGGTCAAGATCCCCCTGCTTTATGGAAGGAAACATGCCACCATCATTAGCGCGTATGCACCAACCATGTCAAATCAGGATGACGTCAAAGATAAGTTTTACGAAAAACTACATGCAGTCGTTGCATCAGTTCCTAAAGCAGATTAGCTCATCATTCTTGGTGACTCTAATGCAAGAGTAGGCTCAGATAACATCTCCTGGAATGGCACTATCGGAAAGTACGGCGTTGGTCGCTGTAACAGCAATGGATTTCTTCTCCTCCAGACTTGCGCAGAACATAACCTCCTAGTCACCAACACCATTTTTCGACTTCCTACCCGCAACAGAACCTCCTGGATGCACGCTCGCTCAAAGCATTGGCACCTAATTGACTATGTAATTGTTAGGAAGAAGGACAGGCAAGATGTCCAGGTGACCAAGTCCATGTGTGGTGCCTAATGCTGGACTGATCATCGCCTCATTGTGTCTAAACTTAAAATTCGTATCCAACCAGCCAGGCTTCCTCAGGGGAAGAAAACTCAAAAAAGGCTGGATGTCACCAAACTAAAGAAGATAAAAATAAAACAGTCATTTACTGACACCCTAGAAGACCGTCTGAAATCTATCTCGTTAGACGGCCAAATTGTGGAAACAAATTGGGCAGACCTAAGTGAGCAGATCCACAACACTGCTACAGAGGTCCTGGGTCCCGCCATCAAGAAACAAAATGACTGGTTTGATGAGAACTCAGATGATATAAATAAGATGTTGGCTGAGAAACACCATCTCCATAAAGCATATTTAAATTCTTCTTCTTCTTCGTTCGCCCTGATAAAGTAGCTGTGATATTTTTCGGTCGAACATGATCCGGGTTTGCCTTCCCAAATCCACACTCTCAGCCATCCAAGAAAGAGGTGGAGTGCGCTTTCAACGCAGGCAGTCACATATGCGTACTGCGGTATTGCTGCGTCGTCCAACATAAACTACTCCAGATGCGGGATTCGTGGCTGAGTAATAAAGCAAATGAGCTCCAAGGCTTTGCTGACAGCCATGACTTAAACAATTTTTACCATGCACTCATAGCGGTCTATGGTCCAACATCATCGGGATCATTTCCCCTCCTTAATGCAGATGGGAAAACACTAGTTACAGACAAGGAAAAAATTCTCCAACGCTAGGTCGAACATTTTAATAATATTCCGAACCAGCCATCATCTATTAACGACGAAGTCATCAACCGCCTGCCCCAAATTAGTATAAATGAAGCACTAGATGATATACCAACTCTGGAGGAAACTCAAAAATCGATTCGTCAACTTTCTAGTGGAAAGGCCCCCGACTCCGATTCAATTCCTGTTGAGGTCTATAAAAATGGCGGTACAGTTCTGATAGAGAAACTTCACGTGATCTTCCAGCAAATGTGGCAGAGTGAAACCATCCCACACGATCTCAAAGATGCGTCAATTATACATCTGTATAAACGTAAAGGTAATCGCCAAGACTGTAACAATCATCGAGGCATCTCTCTATTATCAATCGCAGGGAAGATATTCGCCAGAATCCTTCTGAATCGCCTTACGGCTCATCTTGACAAAGGTCTTCTACCTGAAAGTCAGTGTGGATTCCGGAAAGAACGTGGAACCACCTATATGGTGTTAGCTGCAAGACAGCTACAAAAAAAATGCCAAGAACAGCACTGTGACCTGTACACAGCTTTCATCGACTTGACAAAGGCGTTCGACGCGGTCAGTAGAGAGGGTCTATGGAAGATCATGGCAAAATACGGCTGCCCAAAGAAATTTATCACAATAGTGCAGCAACTGCATGATGGAATGCAGGCTAGAGTTCAGGAAAACGGTGAGCTATCGGAGCCTTTCCCCGTCTCAAATGGAGTTAAACAAGGGTGTGTACTTGCACCGACTCTGTTCAGTATCATGTTTTCTGCTATGCTGACTGATGCTTTCAGAGACGGGGACACAGGAATCGACATCAGATATCGTATTGATGGAAAATTGTTTAACCTTAGGAGGCTTCAAGCAAAAACCAAGGTCAAATCACACCCATCAGAGATCTTCTGTTTGCTGACGATTGTGCCCTCAATGCTGGCTCAGAGGCTGATCTGCAGCATAGCGTGGATAGATTCTCCGAAGCCTGTTCCAACTTTGGGCTTACCATCAACACGGAGAAAACAGAAATCATGTACCAACCAGCTCCTGGCACAATTTATACTGAGCCAATCATCAAGGTAAATGGTGAGAAACTGAAAGTTGTGAACAGATTCACATACCTTGGTAGCACACTATCCCAGAACATCGTCATTGATGATGAGGTGAACACCAGGATCTCCAAAGCCAGTAGCACATTTGGCAGACTATACACCAACGTTTGGCATCGAAGTGGCATTAGTCTACAGACAAAGCTGAAGGTGTACAGAGCTGCGGTGCTTCCAGTGCTGCTTTATGCATGTGAAACATGGACTGTATACAGGCGCCACGTAAAGAAGCTAAACCACTTCCATACAGTCTGTCTCAGAAAGGTAATGAACATCAAATGGCAAGACAAGATCCCGGATACCGCCGTTCTTGACAGAGCTGGTATCCCTAGCATCGATACTATTCTGATGCAGTCACAGATTCGCTGGGCAGGTCATGTAGTCCGCATGCCAGACCATCGACTGCCAAAGATACTCTTTTATGGTGAGATGCAGAAGGGTAAACGCTCCCATGGTGGCCAAAAGAAGCGCTTCAAAGACACGCTTAAGACTTCATTGAAAACCTTTGACATAAACCCTGACACATGGGAAGCTGCTGCGCAAGACCGAACCGCTTGGCGCACATCTCTTCGTAAAGGTGCAGCGGCATGCGAATCATCCAGAAGAGCAGCAGCGGAACAGCGGAGACAAGCTAGAAAAGACCGTGTAATAAAACCTTCACATGAAGCAAACATTCCCTGCCCACACTGTCCGAGATCTTTCCAGGCCCGCATCGGGCTCATCAGTCACCTTCGTACCCATAGACTAATCTAACATATTCCTAATAATTGGATGAACAGAGTGGTCTTCATCACCCGTGATGGACGAACAACAACAACAACAGATGTCACAAATGCCAGACAAGATTTTTTTTTTAAAGAAAAAATATCCCGTTCAATCCTTCATGCGTTATAATTAAGATATATATCGTAATTAATTCAAGATAATAATTTTGATTTCCAATATCAAAATATGGTATCATCTCCACACTCCACTCAGTCGAGATAAGTAAATCAATAATATAAAATGGTGTGTGTGAGTGTGTGTGTGTGTGCGCGCGCGCGAGTATGCGTGCGTGCGTGTGTGTCTGTGTGTGCGTGTACGTGAGCCCCCTCCACTTTCCACACAAAAAAGTCTCTGACAATCGCTATGATGTTAACAAGGGGGAGAAGCATGTGAAATGTCAGATAGGAGAAACAGCTTGTTTAAAAACTGTGCATCTGGTTTGCTCTCGTATATGCGGGAGAGGGGGGGGGGGGGGGGGAATTAACAGCACCCATATGTTTTTTAACAGGTCAAATATACTACTCGTCAAAAGTCAAGGGCCACTTAGAAAAACCTTGGTTGAAACCATAAAACAAATCTGATATAAACGTAATTGGTATCAATCAAAACGGCATTTATTGAATACCAAATTGACATGTCACGTAAAGAAATGGAAACACACATTCAAACGCAATGAAGCTGTGAAGTGTGTCACCCACCTTTTCAAAAGTCACACAATAGATATTGGACAAATAGACATTTCAAAATCGGGTATGACCACCGTTTGCAGCAAGGCATTCAAGACAGCGTAGACGCATCGAGTCCACAAGGGTCCGTAGAGTATCCTGAGGAACAGCTTGCCATTCCTGAAGCAGAAATGCAGTCAGCTGTGCAACATCCAATGGCAGGGGGTGATTTGTTGACAATCTTCGACCAAGGACATCCCAGAAGTGCTCAATCGGAGAAAGGTCAGGTGAATGAGCTGGCCACGCCATCCTGATGATCCCATGTTGCTGAATAAACTCATTCACCACACGAGCTCGATGGTGTCGAGCGTTATCATCTTGGAGGATGGCATTACCACCTATGGCCTCCAGAGCAGGCTGAACAATTGGTCTCAAGATGTCGTTCTGGTATCTTGGGCCGGTCAAGTTGCCTTGGATGATGTAGAGTGGGGTCCTGCCGTGTCTGTAGAAGCCTCCCCAGCCCATGACAGAACCCCTACCATAACGATCCACCTCTCGAATTGTGTCATCAGTAAAGCGCTCTCCTGGTCGTCTCCAAACTCGAATCATGCCATCATTGAATGACACAGTGAAGCGAGATTCATCAGTGAAGAGAACTTGACTCCATTGTTGCCTTGTCCATCGGATGTGCTCGCGACACCAAGCAACACGGGCTCTGCGATGAGCAGGAGTAAGAGGGATTCTTACTGCAGGACGTCGAGCAGCCAGTCCAAATTCATGTAAACGTCTGCGAATGGGCTTTGACTAACATTAACGTTTACAGTTTGTCTCAGCTGACATCTTAGATTGGAACAAGTCACTGTTCGATGGCGTAGGGCTGACAACAAGAGGTACCGGTCATCATGTCTATTGGTGCACCTAGGGCGACCTGGCCGGTGGCGATCCTCCACACTTCCTGTGGCCTGAAATCTCTCCAAAATTCTTTGGATAGTAGAGTGTGACACTGCAAGCTGTCTTGCAACCTCACGGACAGTTAAACCACTTTCAACCCACGCTATAGCCCTCATTCTTTGTAAGGTGTCAAGACTTCTTCTCGGTGGCATGGTTTTTGCAAGTGATGAAACTACCCTAAGTCTGCTGATTGTAAAACAAATTAAGAGTGAACTCTGTTCACGAAAAGTCGCCATTGCACGTGGAATGTCAATCAGCACGATTACTTCACCTGTTTGGTTCTACGGAAGTTTGAAAAAACATTAAAAATGTGAATTTATGGTCAGCAAACCAAATTGCACGTGATCACCATGGTTGTTGGTGAGTTGTTTTTATTCTTAACGTGCATAGAGGACTGTCAGAGGAAGATATTGCACCCATTTTTACTAAAAACTTCCTTCATTTAGTCATTCTATGCGCTTATATAAAAGTGTATTGAAAATAATAGGGTGGCCCTTGACTTTTGACGAGTAGTATATTTCTGATGCAGGACACTTTTTTTTTTTTTTTTTAATTGTCCACATACAGTAGAAAATTTTTTCCTGTGGCATAGTTACCGGATTCCGGGATCGTCACGCTTCAGGAAACCCCGCTGTAAATGGGTGCTTGATTCTGCTCTTGAGTTGGGGAAGGCAAAGGCAGCGAGAAAGGGAACTGGTCACCCCACTTCATAAAAAAGCTGAACCTAGTACGGCGAATTCTCTAACACTTCACTCCCTTACGGCAGTATCTTTAAATCTGGTCAACCTATGATAAAAGACAAAAACATATACACGAAGCCCCAAGCCATTTTGTGATTCTGTCTTTTGGAAAAGAGAGAAATCAATATTTGGCTTTGTGAAATAATAGCTACCGCGTCGAGCTTGAAGTCATTCGACAAAGTATTTATTTCAATGGCATGATTATGAAATCAGTATCACTACTATTTTATAATAGATTATTCCTACGAGCGTCCGACTGACAGAGTTGTTAGAGCGCTGGTACCTCGCGGCAAAGGTACCGGGTTCGAATCACGGTACCGACACGCTCCAGTCTACCCAGCTGTAAATGGGTACCTAACTTTGAGGAGTTAAGGAAGGAAACTGGTCACCCCACCTCTCGATGCTGGACCTAGTATGGTGAAGTCTCTAACACTTCACTGCCCTACGGCATTATCTGCTATGGAACTGCCTTTACCTTTATTCCTTAGTTGACTGCATGCAGGGGGATCTCAATGTGGACCCATGATAGCCAGGGAGAGCTGAGAAGTAGCTATGTGTAGGATGTGACAATTCCTTGGGAGAGGCCAGAACCAGAGCACAGTATTTTAGCTCTGCATACTTCTTCATCTTAGCTTGGGACCAGACGTGATGATCTTTTAAATGCAAGTCAAGCTGGACTTCAACTCAACATGTTCTGGGGTGGCAGAAAAGCCACAGGAAAATTCTAGATCTACAGTGTAGATAATACCAAGGAGTTTTCAACTTTGTATTGGCTACAAGAGAGTGAGATGCTCAGCAGACTTGGTTAAACAACAACAACAACAGGCCAAACTCTGGAAATAAGATGTAAGAAATTGAAGACAATAAGAAACCAGCCTTAGAAAATGAAATTCCGCTAACCTATCACTACTTGTTAGGAAAGATCGTTTTCGTCCGTCTTATATACTGGACTGACCACTTCCGACCCTCGGCCAAGATGGCTGCTTAATTTTTGTCTTTACAAGTTTTCTACATTTTCGTAGTCACCAGTTACGTACAGACATGCAATATAGTGTAGCAAAATTGCAAGGAAGTTGTGAAAAATCAAAAAAGGTAGGGAAGCAGCCCCCATATAAATGCATGCTGAGGTCGAATGCACTGGGCACGGCGGTTTGCGAGCGATCTTTTAGTTTTCTCTGACCGCGCTATTTATAGCTATCGTGACAGAGGTCACGTGGTCAACTTCCTAACGAGAAAAAAATGTGGCGGTGTTTACTTTTGATAGGGCTTAATTAATGCTTTTAGGCTACTTTATTATTATAAATACCAGCTTTAATTTTGCATAAAGCTAGACTAGAAATGTTAGAGTAAATTTTAGAACAAGAACAAACATTTTATCACAATTAGAACAGAAGATATAATAGTCTGAAATAGTGTAAAAATTACGTTTTTTTTTTAATATTTTGTTAGGGTTTGTTTCTAATGCAATTTACACTAAAACGATCACAATCAACATGCATAACAAATTACAGAAATCAAAAGTAGAAAACCTGCAGAAAATGGATATCATAGTTTTGTTTTGGTTTCATGCGTCAAACATTAATTATACATTGAAACATTAAATTGCAAGTCCACATTTATTACCTTAAAATAACACACCCAATTGTCCCCAAAACATGAGAGCTAACAATCATCTCAATCATACATCACGATTGTCATGTAAAAATGAGTATGGTCATGAGTAAAACGAAATGTTCAATTTAATAAATAATTAGGTGTATTTAATAAATACACCTATTAAATGATTTCCACACTCTGTTAATTCTGTCACTCTCACGCAACAACTGCCATAATTTGCTCTAGCCCCAAAATTTCACTCAATTATCATTCACACTTCCTTTTTTTTAATAGGAAGAATCTGTACATTCACAGATGGAGAAATTTGTAACATATGAGTTTCCATTATAAATTTTAATTGTGAAGTTATATTTTTAATACCGCTGGCGCGTCTTTCAATTTTGGAAATAGTGGAATGTATAAATTCTCCTCTCATGTGCCTGCTGCAGGTCTATTGAGTCAGTTGATGTTCCAACAATATGTTTCCTAACAGTGTGGAGAAATTGAGATCGCTTACGTTTTGTTGGCGTTCTGGTGACTGATGTTTCTCTTCTATGTTTAATTAGTTTTTGTAGTACAATAGGCTGTCCTCTGGATTTGCATTTTATGATATTATTTTTTGCTGTTTCTAGTTTTTTTCTAACAATGGATGTGAATAGGGTTTCTTCCTGTTGTGTTAGTGGTTGTGAAGGTGGCTTAGCAAGTAACTGTTGTACTGTGATGTCGCTTTTGAAGACAGGCGAGGTGGATGTACTTGTCGTATGTATAACTGACTTGGTAGGTGTAGATGTGGCAACAAAAACTGGCATGCTAGGGTGAGTAGTGTTATCCACCTCCAAATGAATAATGGTATCGCCTTTAATGTGAGCTGACACATCAACCTCCAGCTGAACAATATCATCACTAGTGTGGGCAGGCACATCAACCTCCTGCTGTACAGAGCTATCCTGACTACAGCTAACTGACTGACTACAGCTAACTGACTGACTACAACTAACTGACTGACTACAACTAATTCACTGACTACAACTAACTAACTGACTACAACTAATTGACTGACTACAACTAACTGACTGACTAGACAAGGAGGGGTCAGAAAGAACATCACAGGGGATAGAGCAGCTTTTTGTTTTTAAAACACCAAAAGATATCTTTTGCAAAATAATTGCACAGTTGACATTCACTTATAGTTAAATTATGGTCATAGTCTTTCCAGATGTGCCGACTGTTTTCCTATAGTAACTTGGCTGTTTCAAGACACTTCTCATTATGCCTCCTTTTTGCGTTTTTGTATTGGTAAGTAACACTTCCTACAAAATATAGTCGAATGCTCTGTCGGTTTATCATCTGATACGTTAATTCCAAACACAAAGAACAGATCACTAACGTAATTCGAACAGTTCAGTGCATTCCGTTTTGAACTTTTTGTTTGGGAAGTTAATGCTCTCTTGCCACAGGCTCTGCTCAGTGCACTGGCACAATTCATATGATGCAACAAAGTATGTTCCATTTCGTTGTTATGTAGTATAGTTTACTTGTGTATGTATAAAGATAATGGAATATTTTGGAGTATCACGTCTAACACAACGCTGTAGAATGCTTTATCTGTGAATGAAAGAAGATATACAAACAGTTACTTGGAATTCTTTGGCAGCCGTCTTGTGCGCAGGATTGTCTAACACACTAATGGAACAGTCCTTATCTCACACACAATTTTAAAAAAAAGACATTCATATTATAAATACAAGATTAACAAGACTTGAAAGATAGATCAAAGTATGTGGAAGTAATTTATCTATAGCTTTACATGTTTTCTGACGCTTATATACGTAGATAAATATCATTATAAATGAATGAAAATGCAAAAACAGATGTGCTTTACAAAATGTTATTTTTTTACAACCTTATTTAAGACTTGCGAGTATCAGGAAGGCGTTTACAGTGATTTAAATGTTATAAAATCTGGTGACAATATGCTTGTTCTTGTAATGCCAAACTCACAAAACTGACTACCACACATTCTCAAGATATGAAACCAAAAATAAAAGTATGTGGAAATAATCTTTAGCTTCTCAATTTGAGCCCGGCGGAACTGTTTCCACTGACGGGAGAAGGGGCAAAGGCGAGCGACTGGCGCCTTAAAACCAGCAGCTTCGGGCAGATAGGGCTCGTGATCCTGGTTGGTAGCTTATCTAAGAGAAGGAACTCTGAATTCAAACCACCGCTGCCTTGCGGGAATATCCATTTATGGAATTGGCTTCGGGAGTAAACCCTGAGGATAAATCCGGAGTCGGAGTCCCTAAGGCAGTCTAAATGTCGATTCGACATTATTCTGGCAACTCTCTGCGACATGGCTGGTACCAAAATGTATCGGCTACTGCCGTTCTTTGGAATCTACCGGCTGTGTGGAGAGGGGGAACATGCTGCATGGGCAACAGCTTGATCTCCATATAACTGTGCCCAAGCTCGCGCCCTGGAGATGACACTCCAGCTTCACCCTATAGGTGTCGGCAAAACACGGGAAGTAGCAGTTACCGGTTATAAGCATTTTGCCCAATTGGCGTAGGGCATGGCGCCAGGGGCTACTTCCGACAGTGGGAGAGGTTCTAGGATCTCACTGGACAGCTACCGCCCGCTTCAAGCTGGGCAGCCCCCAGTCAATAAGGTGTTGTCCCGCCACTGTCTGCTTTCCCCATTGGGTGCATGGGGATTAGGGTCAAACCCGAATAGCTTCAGAGCTTGATGAATCGCTTCACTAAAGCTTGCAAGGACTTTGGCCTCACAATAAGTCTAAAGAAAACGAATGTGCTGAGTCAGGATGTGGGTGCTGCACCAGTTATCACTATCGATAACTATGAATTGGCAGTGGTGCACCACTTCACATACCTAGGGTCTACCATCAATGACAAACTCTCACTGGATACAGAAATCGACAGCCGCATTGGCAAAGCTGCAGCTACCTTTGCCCGCCTCACATCGCGTGTTTGGGGAAACTCTAAACTCACAATGAAGACCAAAGCTGCGGTATATAATGCCTGCGTCACCAGCACACTCCTATATGGCAGCGAGACCTGGACGACCTATGCTAAGCAAGAAAGAAGGCTCAATTCCTTCCATTTGCGGTGTCTACGCCGCATCCTCGGCATCTCGTGGAAAGATAAAGTGACAAATGTCGAGGTGTTGTCACGTGCTGGCCTTCAAAGTATGTATACGCTTCTTAGACAGCGCAGACTTCGCTGGCTTGGCCATGTTCGCCGCATGGATGATGGTCGCATCCCAAAAGATATCTTCTACGGACAGTTAGCAGATGGCAAGAGAACAGTTGGGCGACCACAGCTGAGGTTCAAAGATGTGTGCAAGAGAGATATGAGGGCACTGGACATGGATCCAGCAACATGGGAGGATGAAGCTGCCGATCGCACTAAGTGGCGATGCTATTTACGGCACCACCTCAGATTGGGCGAAGAGAGGCTCACACAAGAAGCAGAGGTGAGGAGAAAACGTCGAAAGGAGCACCAGGAAAATAAGCAGCCGAGGGCTGTCACCTCAGGGGCGCATTCCCATAGTCAGTTATGACTGGAGGGGCTATTATATTATTATTATATGTTATGAATTTCCTCAAATGATGACGCTGTTTTCAAAAGTCTGTAACTCCGTCAAATATAATTTCAAACAAATAAAAATGCAATCAAAAATAGAACACAGAACAAAGTTATAGTACACAAAAGAATTTTAGCGCTACGTTTATCCAGAACGAGTGTGTAATGATTTATATTTTAACGATTTTACACACACATCAGCTGATTTTCCCCGCCAAAACCATCAGTAGTCTTTTACGGTGGACATGAAGATTTATTACGCAGTGTCAGAAGTCCGGTCACTGAAACTAAAAGAGCGCTCTGGTATATGGCACAAACAGCCGTGGATGGGCCGCACGGCGCGCGACCTAGTGCAACATAAACCGCCTTACGATGTCTCGATGAGGTGGTGTTCGACTCAAGAAGGACTCGTCAGGTGGGAAAAGTGCCGAACCCCTTGCCTCGACAGGATACACCCAAAGATACTAACAGGATTGGTCCAACAGATCTCAGCTCCTGTGGCACCAGCTCCATGACAGCCGAACAACTACTCCAGTCCTGCCCAACGTACAACAGTGAACGGAGTGGCATATGGCAACAACCCACTTCTCTCCACGAAAAACTGTTTGGAGATGTCAGGAACCTAGCGCTGACTACTGCCTTTATTAGTCATTAATGTAGAAGTCTGAGGGCGAACGAGGAAGAAAAAGAAGATATACTAGACTAATTTTTAGTCTTATCCTTTTTAGATAATGAATGGGGAGCGCTACAACAAAACGATGTAGAGACAACTTATGAAATGGCTAAAACAACTATAAAAGTCAAACTCAAGTCTAAATGGGACAGAGAACACCCAGGTCACATAAAAGACGATGCCTATCACAAGCTATCTAGGCGAGACCAGGTCATCATTTTCCGCTTACGTACCTGTAATAATAGATTGAGGTATCATCTTTATCACAAGTACAAGATTGGTCCAACAGATCTCTGCTCTTGTGGTTCCAGCCACATGACAGCCGAACTTTCTGCTCCAGTCCTGCCCAGCTTACAGCAGTGAACGGAGTGACATATGGCAACAATCCACTTCTCTCCACGAAAAACTCTTTGGAGATATCAGGAACCTTGAGCTGACCACTGCCTTTTAGAGACATTAATGTAGAAATACGGGGGCGAACGAAGGAGAAGAAGATACTATCAACTAATACAGTAGTTTGAATTGTGCAGCTCTCAGACAAGAGTATCTTTTAATTCAACATAAAATGGACGTAAAATATAATTGTACAGCCTGAGAACTAAACTTACTTTTACAAGTAATTTAAAGTGCAGACAACTACGATATGTCATCGTCAAGAAGGTTCCGTTCTCATTTACATCCAGCGACTTTGCTTTAAGTTGCCCGGAAATGGACGTACTTTGTCTTCTAAGAATCCTTCAATGATATATCAATAACACGGTTCCTTGAGGCCACATCGCAGTGTTTTCGACTGTATGCATTTTCAGATATGACCACAGAAATGAAAGCTCAAATATTCTTAATCATTTCTCACAGGTAAAGTCAGTACTATTGCATCAAATAACTTTCAGTAGTGTTATGTTATAAAAGACTTTTCTCCATAAATTTATATTAATCCGTCACCTGCCTGTCTATATATATATATATATATATATATATATATATATATATATATATATATATATATATATATATATATATATATATATATATATATATATATATATCTTCCTCTCTATTATCTGTCTTTGTGTCTGTCTGTCTGTTTGCCTGCCTGCCTACAAACCTACCTACCTATCTAAACGTAAACGGTGTAAATCCTTCTTTTTATAATTTTGCCTCTATTGTATCTACTTATTATTATTACTAGCAAAAACCCGCCAAAATTGGCAGGTTTTTAATTATAGTGTATTGTTTCTGTTACACGTATTACATTGCTGCTTCTTCTATAGTCTCGCTTGCTCGCTGTGAATGACGCGATCGTCTCTTCCTTTTAGCCATCTTATCATTTTGATCCATAATAATAAGTCCGCAATACTTTAAATTAAAATTTTCTCTTGAAGAAACAATAAAAAAAACTAACATTTTAAGGTTATTTTTAAGAAAAATAACGAGTTAAATCCGTTTCCCGAATGAAACTGGGCAGAAGAATACGGTATCTTGATTGTCTGTTGATTTTAATGCACACCGTCACACTTTTCTATTTTCGCGAGAGTACATATAAGGGGAAACAATACAATTATTGTCTAATTTTAAACCACAGTTGCACCCCCTTAGCTGTGGTCGAAAGTTAATGTTCTCTCTCGAAAATAGAAAAAAAATGCGCAAATGACGGTGTGCAAAATGTGACTGACTGACCGACCGACAGACTGAAGTACCTTACGACGGGAATTATGGTATTTGATTATTATTATACCTCTACACCTCACGGTAGAAGGGGAACGACTAAGTAAGTATTATTATTATTATTAGTTGCTGTATCACTTATGTGATAGACGTGGGGATGTGAATACATGAGCACGGGGGAATATTGTTCATACTGAAGACAACAATTTTTTATATTCATTGTAAGTGAGGCTAGTTTTTGTTCTGTGGTTTCCTTCTCCACCTCTCCCCACATCTTCTGCCACACCATGACAAAACAGAGCAGCCAAGTCAGCACAAATCAAATCTATCAAATTATTTGCGTATAAGATTACTCCGAACAAGGCGGTAAATCCACATCAAAACTAGAGCAGAATCCAAGCATAGAGGTTCGTAAATAGACTAAAATTTAGTTCTCAAGATTTCTGATGAGACATCAAAAAGTACGATCAAGATTATTTATGGCTTTAAACAAGAAACAAATGTTGTAAACATAAGGAAATGTGTATTTTCGATTTTAAAATTGTGTTGACAGGATTCAGACTAGCCATTATGGAAGGCATGGTCCCTGGAAAAAGGGGAAGGGGTCGACCTAGACGACGGTGGACCCAGGACATCACAGAGAGTCTGAACTTGTCTTTGGCTGATGCAGGTCGACTTGCCCAGAATCGTGATGCGTTCAGAGCAGCTGTAATGGAGACAACGTTCTGGAAAGAATACGTCACATGATGATGATGGTTGACAGGATAAAAAAGTTTGTAGATAATTCTTAAATACGCTACAGATTTTATATTAAAATAACTACGTACGCGCGTGAAATCGCTTTAATCGAAGCAAAGTGAGATTACAAGGGCTCAGAAAGAGAATTGTCATAAACTGGACCAGGAACGTCTACTTTTTCTTACTTAGAGAAATGTGTGTGAGTTTCGTTGGGGTGTTTGCCCTAAAAATGGCGAGGCACGTTTCTTTCAACCCCGACCGAAGTCAATCAGATAAATAAGAGCCAATTACCATTAAAAAAGTAGTGAACTCTGTGTACGAGATATCTACGCCACATCCAAGGTATTTCGTGGAAGGACAACGTGACTAATTCGAGGTGCTGTCCCGTGTTGGCCTTCAAAGCATGTATACACTGTTTAGACAGCGCTGAATACCCTGGCTTGGCCATGTCCGGCGCATGGAGGATGGTCGCATCCCCTAAGATATTTTCTACGGACGACTGGCAGGTGGCAAAAGAACAGTTGGGTGACCGCAGCTAAGGTTCAAATATGTATGCAATAGAGACTTGAGGGCAATAGATATAAATCCAGAAACCTGGGAGGATGAAGCTGCCGATAGTATCAAGTGGCGATTCTCCCTATAGCGCCACCTCAGATTGGGCAACAAGAAGCTCTCACAGTAAACAGAATAGAGAACAACACGCCGACAGAAACATCAGGCAAAACAAAAAGCAGCTGAGGGATATCACCTCAGATGGGCTTTCCCATAAGGGTCGTTCACATATGATGTCACGCAGTGAGGGGGGAAAGGGATTGGTTAAAAAACTGTAACGCTGTGTGACGATAGGTGTTAGAAAAATGTGACATCACACACAAATATGTCATCCTCGCTTCTTGCATAAATTATATTTCTACTTTTGTCAGCAATAGTTAACTTTTATCCGCATTTGTTATCATTTATCCGCAATTGTTAACTTTTTATCCGCATTTGTTATCATTTATCCGTAATAGTTAACTTTTATCCGCAAGAGGTAACAAATCCCTTGTGGACGACTAATATTATCCAATCTATATTTTTGAACGTCTGTCGGTTTGTCCCCTACAGAAACAGGGGACGCAATGTTGTTTTGGTAATGAAAGTTAGACATTAATTGTATTGTTACCCTTAACATTAATTTTGGGTCAGTATATCAATGGATTTCCCATTTTAAAAAAAAGGATTCGACATGATGAGGCGTCGCAATTTTGTTGGTTCGTCTAGTTTTAGACTCTTCATTATCGTACACAGTATGAAACATCAGATGATATTCTACTTAGAAACTGTGGAGTTGGTGACCCACTAGCGCAGGGGTAGAGAACCTTTCCATGACAAAGAGGCAAATATTTAATTTTGTCTCCATTTTAAAAAATTGAAGAGCCGCATGGAAAAAAATTACATGGTATCCCTCATTCAAAAATATATATATTATAAATAATTGCAATAATAAACACAATTTTTCATGTGCTATTTTAATACACAATACGTAATATAATGTTTCTGTAACAAATATTCAGGTAAGATGTAACATAATAATAAAATAAAATATACAAATGAAAAGTAAGGAAATTTAATGAAACTTTTGCTGTTGGAATTCATTGCAAAGGTGGTCAATATTTGGTGAATAATCTGTTGTTTTCATTTTTAAGCATGACTGGAGACACACGTCATTCAATTGCCTTCTTAATTTGCTTTTGAATTAATTCATGTTGAAAAATAATTGTTCACAAAAGTATGTTGATCCAAAAATTGAAAGAAGCCCAAATGCAAATTTCTTCAGCTGAATATAGCTGTCGGGTAAACAGTGCCAAACATAAAATACGGTCTGATCTTGTTTTTTGAGCTCACTTATTGCAGACCACTATTGTTGTAGTGACACTGCTGATTTTTGCCTTTCGTGATTTTCAAGCTCATGGACCAGATGTGTTAATTTTGAAAACCACAATGCTTTGTCCTCTAAATCTACCAATTCAAGTTCAAAATCAGCTTGGTCAATTTGAGGAAAGGCTGAAAAATTCAGTTTGGTGATATCTGTTTCAAGAGGTTTTATAAAAAAAAATGACAAGGTTGCCTTTTCTTGTCTAAACTCTTGAAAGCGATCAGCAAATGAAACTGTCATTTTCTCAATAACGTTTTTGAGGAACTTGAGGTCAATGCTACTTTCAGCAGTTTACATATGTTCTTTTAATGCTGGGAATTGTAATAATTTGCTAATGTCACTGTCTCTAGCAAACAAAGACAGCTTGTGCTCAGATGAAAGCACTTCTTCCACGAGCAAAATAGCTGTATTGCCCTTTATTTGGAGTTTTTTATTTAAAATGTTCAAGTGAGAAGTCATGTCCAGAATGAAGTAGAATTTATGTAACCAATCAGGGTTTGATAACTCAGAATATTCAAGTTTCTTCTCTTTCAGCCTTTTCTTTACTTCATCAAGACAAGCAGCAAACCTCATCAGAGCCTTGCCTCTAGATAACCACCGTACCTTGTTATGCAAAAGAAGATCAGAGTATTCATGATTGATTTCTTGGAGAAACTCATAAAACTGTCGGAGATTCAGACTACTTGCCATTATTAGGTTTACAAGCTTAACTACTAATTCCATTACCTTCAACATTTCTTCTTGGAAGGTTTGTGCACAGAGGGCTTTTTGGTGAAATGCAGTGAAAAGAAATCACATCATGGTTAATACTTTTTTGTTAATAACGTAATTAAACCCTTTTCTCTCCCTCTCATGCTCGGAGCTCCATCTGTAGCAACGGATATGATTTTTTTTATATCTATTTCTTTCTTTTGCAAGCATTCAGATACTGCAGTTGCAATATCTTCTCACCGAGTCTGTTCCCCGAGTGGCAGTAGTTCAATAAACTCTTCTTGTGGTCCTTCAGAATTTACATATCTGCAAATGAGAGCAACTTGTGCAGTGCCATTCACATCACAAGACTCCTCACATGCCAGGGAATATCCTGATGCTGATTTAATGTCTTAAAATTGTTGGTAGTTATATCAGTGGCCATCCTCACTGTTCTTTCTTTTACAGTCCTTGCAGACAGTGGCAAGTCTTTAATTTTTTTTCCCTATTTCACTTTTGTTTTGAAAATTTTTAAAACTATGCTCATACATTTTAATAAACCATTCTTTCAAGATTTTTTTTAAATACCGTCAAGTACATCAGGAGATGTAGTTTCAATAGCAAATGGCGGTTACAGTCTGCGTGGCTTGAGTGCGCGACGGATATCTCGTGAAAAAAACTTGTTTATTTCGTGATCGAAAATTCTGTAATCAGTTTTGAATCCAAAAATAGAAATAAGGGTAAAGCCCTTATGAAAAAGGTATAAAAATGCTTTGCTAGATACCATCAGGTTAATCACATGAAACATTTGGTTTTCATGCCCGCTATCAGTTGTGTGTATAGTTTCTTTTTCGTGTGATTTTTTATTTATTAATAACTTCCGTATTTCAAAAGGATACAAAGACACTATTTTTCATCAGAAACGAATGAAATGTGTATTTCTTATGGATAAATGGATATACTTTATGAATAAAATTATGTTAGGAGTATCAGACATGTGGAAACGTTTATATTTTATGATAAGTCTAGCCTTTTTTCCAAAATATTTGCAAGATAATTATTTCAGCCGCAATATTTTAATTTAAATTGTTTCTTTTTCTTTGAGATATATATTGTTTTTAAAGTTCTGTCAAAAAGCCCTAACAATTCTGCACATTTGGATATATAAAACATTGCTCTTATCTTTAAAATAATAAAAAATATGACAAAATCTTTAACGACCCTCCCCCCTTTCCCAATACCAAACATTTCATCCACGAAGAGTGTGTGTCAAAAGAACAGGTCATCATTTTTCGGCTAAGGACTGAGCACAACAGATTGAGATACCATCTATACCACAAATGCAAAATTGGTGCAACAGATCTCTGCACCTGCGGTACCAGTAATGAACGGAGTAGCATATGGCAACAACCCACTTCTGTCACGAAAAACTGTTTGGAGATGTCGGGAACCTTGAGTTGACTTCTGCCATTAAGTCATGAATGTGGAAGTCTGAAGGCAAACGAGCAAGAAGAAGAAAAGATGGTTTTAGTGCAAGGACACTAAGAGTTAATTAGCCGAAATCCAAGAGCCGCACGAGATGGCTCAAAGAGCCGCATGCGGCTCGCGCGCCGCGGGTTCCCGACCCCTGCACTAGCACTAAGGGTGAAATCCAGAGATGATCTTACAGAAGATTTTAAACATCATGCTCATTTAATCTACCCTGAAATTGAAATTGGTTACAGTGATGAAATTTACAATACAGCTTTAATTGCTATAGAAGATAAGGTTATTTCTATGGAAGGGGGGGAACTGCATACTCTTGGTCTCCCTCAAACTAACCGAAATGAAGGAGGTACAGTGATGGAAACGATTGGAGTAGATGTGCTAGAGGTGAAAGGTATGGTGGAGGACATGATTGGAGTAGATGTGTTGGAGGTGAAAGGTATAGTGGATGACATGATTGGAGTAGATGTGTTGGAGGTGAGAGGTACCTTGGAGTACATGATTGAATTAGATGTGCTGGAGGTGAAAGGTATCATGGAGGAAATGATTGGAATAGGTGTGCTCGGAGTGAGAAGTATAATGGAGGACATGATTTGGGTAGATGTCCTGGGAGTGACAGGTATAGTGAAGGGCATGACTGGAGTAGATATGCCGGACGTGGGAGGTACAATAGAGGACAAGACTGGATTAGATGAGCTGAAGGTGAGAAGTACAGTGGAGGACATGGTTGGAGTAGATGTGCTAGGAGTGAGAGGTATTGTGGAAGCCGTGATTGGAGTGGATTTGCTGGATGTGGCAGGTACATGGCGGACATAATTGGAGTATATGTGCTGGAAGTGAGATGTATAGTTGTCATTAGGTTAATCCGAGAATTAACCGTGGAGAGTTGGCCTATTGAATTTTAAATATTAAATTTAAAAACACATAGAAAAGTGTCGAAAATCTACGTGTTTCTACATATGTTTTACTGTTATTCTATTTTGCTGTTTGATTGTTTCCCTTTGAAAAGGAAGAGTATCAAGCCAACTTTTTTTTTTTCAAACTTTACAAATTTTGTTAAAATAACTTCATTCAGAATCAACAAAATGAGTCCCCCAGTCTTCTAAATGTGCTGCAGATGCTGAAAGGTTAAGACGTTAGCTTTAGTTCTTTCCTCGTCATTATTTTGACGGTATAATCACCAATTAATATTATAATCTCAGCTGTAATATCGGATAGATTAAAAGAAAACAGTAACAGGTTAAACAAATATGGGTAATTTGGGCTTGGGTCTTCCAACACAGTACTAAAAGTTTTATGATGTTTATTTATCATTAAAATCAGTCGCAACATTTATCAGATAACAGAAAATTATCATAGGTACAGAAAATACAAATAACAAGGCGGGGGGATATGAAGAGTGGTATCCAATCTGCCCTTCCCGCTTGTAATAGACAAAAGATAAACCCAGTCCAAAGATGGGTAGTTATCAGAAAAAATAGATAATGTAACCCAACAGTAAATTTAATTACTCCGAAAAAAGAGGTGTTACAGTACTAGGTATGGGTGGTAGAAAAAGTCCTGTTATTCTCAATTGTTTTCCCTTTTCCTAAGCAAATGTAAGGGGGTGGGGAATAAACTGAGTTATAAAATCCCACTTAAAAGGAACAATACAGGGAATACAGTAAAAGTATTTACCAGGTAGGCAAATTAAAAATGGTTGCAAAACAAATCTCATGTTATTCATGCGCGCTCGTGATGACCAACACTCATTTACTCACACACAATTACCGATCTTAGAATCTGGCACTCCATAGAAAAATACACAAACATCAAATAAACACTCGACATAGGAAGTGTCTTTTTCTTCTGTGTCCAGCCCCAGATTATCAGGTATATGCGTTAGTACAGTCCCGAAATCGCTGGATGGTGAAGCCTAAGTGTTCTTTGTTTTTGTTATGTTACAAGGAAAGTTCTATGGGATGGCTAGGTCACGGATACAGGTGGTGAAAATGGGGTGGTCTCATCGATTTCGCCGCTGATGGTAAATCTTCTTAATGCGTGATGATAACAACTGACCGGTGAGGTATGGTTTACTTCGAGGGTTTTAAAATCCAGTGAAGAAAATATGCACAGTCAGTGTTCAGGAGATTTCTATTTTCTTTCGCAGTAGAGCAGGATTAATAATCTAAATATAGCTCTGGCACTGTTCTTCTGCAGTTAAACTCTACAGATTAAATTGTCTTGATGATGTGTTAAATTGTTCTTGGATTTACTTTCATTCTGGAAAATTCAGATAGCTGGACCCCAACAGGATCGTCTCAAGATTAAAATTTAAACTGTTCATCAAAATATCTGGAGGGTTTTAAGAACCGAGTCTGGAGGACTCTATACAATGTTTTTGCTGGGACGCAAAGGTTATGATCACCCTATATGAAAGATAGAAAACATGTAATCATACCGAAAAATCAAATAACATTCTAAAGCGCGATAAATTTACCGTTAAGATTATTATATCCACTCGCGTATTTAATTATATATATTAAGAAAACACTTCACGAGTCTAATGGTTAACACACGCATCTATATATAGGACCAAACTTAATTAATTAGTTATAAATTCCTTCGCGACATTTTAAAGTTAATTTAAACGTTTAAGCATCTATTATCTTTGAAAATAATGTAATAGATATATCATTAAATTTTCAACTGGAAACTTTAGAGATAGGTTTAATTTAATAGATTTAAATCAACACAAAATCCAGTGAAATAAAAATGAATGAACTTAGACCACTGATCACTAGAAACTAATATATATTTTACCGTTTAGCACAGAATAGAATTCACTGAAAATATAGACAAAAATCCAGGGGAAATCTAACAAGATTTCACTATAGCTAGTGCTTCTGTAAATGTCTGGAAAACGAGTGATAAAATTGCATTCTTCGGGGTCTCTATATATATATATATATGAAATGGATTGAAAGATCGGGGGGACATGTTAGAATCTAACACCTTTCTTGAACTCGGGAAGAATTCGAGATCCTATGACGCCCGTCCCCCGTGATTATTCAATTATCTGGCCGCTTCGTCTTTCCCGTTCGTTCCGTCTTTCGAGCGGTTCCAGCGCTCTCCTCTGATTCACACTGCCGTGTTACCTAGTGGCAGGAAACTTCATCGTTCGCTTTGAGATCGTCATTGTCTCAGATCGTGTGCCGCTTTCTTCGTTTGATTTAGGCAACGCCTTTTAAGGCAGGTACGAAAGAAAGGTGTAGCGAAATGCTTGCTTATGATCGCTCTAGAGGTTTCAGTAGGTGTGGTTTTACCTCCCCTTTAGACAAAGCAATGTCCAGAATGCACAGAAGATAAACTGTCTACATATTAATTAGCGAACGTGTTGGCGTGTCCACTCTGCTCTGACGCATATTAATGAGACCAGGTGGAGTTCCACGTTTCTGTTGTGCATTGCTAATGAGCCCAGGTGGAAGAATTCCCGTTGACGATAAAATTATTCGGGGGTACAGATGTTATAAGGGTTCTACCATATCATCTAATACTTCAGGGTCGGCTGAGTTTCATCGTCACATAGATCAAAAGAAGCCACATCCAACACGAAAATTAGAATCAATTCAAATGTCAAGACAGTCTTATTGTATGGCTCTGAATATGGAGAGCGAAAAACAACACACACAACAATCAAAAAGCTTCAAAATTTCACATATGGGTCAAAAAGGTAGGCTTATAGAAGATACTGCCGTATGGGAGTGAAGTGTTATAGCGCGTTTCACTAGCTTTGCCCAACTTCAAAATGCTATATCTCAGCGAATATATAACGCATATAAGTGAAATTTTGTGTGTGACTTTGAAATGGTATAGACCCTATGAATTAAATTTTTCATTAAAATGCAGCCATTGGTTTCAATTTTCGTTTCTTTGCGATATAATATCAAAAGTCTACTTGCCAACACACATCACACACACACATTTTGAAATGTCTACAGAAAATTATACGTCATCATTTGCACACACTTGGTTTATCAAACAATTGGCATGATTTTAGCGTGAAATTGCGTGAAATTGCACTTCTTGAACACAAAACAGTTTATATCCGGTGCTACTCACACATTGTCAATCAGTGGCGTGTCTACAAAACGTATTGTGTGGTTAAGTAGGAAAATGAGTCTACGAGTACATTTTATGACATTACAGCTAATCACAAATGGGATTTTTAAGTATTTCTGCAATGAAGCTACTCATGGAAAACTATATCATTCTATTTCAAACCCACAAACGAGGACTATTCATGCCTTGGGGATAATTAAATGATCATTGCACCGCTGGATAGCGACATCTGAAATTTCTAATTTCAGTGTTTTACACACGAAAATTAGGCCAAGAGTGGTGGATATTTTGATAGAGAATTGATCCGGAGAGAAATTTGCAATACGTTTCACAATAATGAGGCAGTGACTTTAAGGAAATTGAAAATTTGGTTAAGAAAGAATAATGACATTGATATTTCCAAATCTACGCTATGGAGGACTATTAGGAGTTTGGGATTCACTTTTAGAAAATATGTTGGTGGTAAAAACCTTGTTTGTGAGAAGCCTCATATAGTTGCAATGAGAAGCAAATATTTACGCGAGGTCAGAGAAATGAGAAGAGATTGTTATGATTTTGTGTATTTAGATGAAACTTGGATCAATGCGCACCACAGTAATGAACGAGAATGGCAATCATCTGATGGGACAACTAAGAGACTAGTACCAAGCAGCAAAGGACAGCGCCTAATAATTGCACATCCAGGAAGCAGCCATCACGGGCTTCTAAATAATACTGAACTCATATTTGTTTCAAAATCCACAGATAATAGGGATTACCATACAGAGATGAATGGCAAGATATTTCAAGATTGGATTGTGAATCATGTACTTCCTTCCTTGGATAGACCGTCGTGTTTGATAATGGACAATGCTTCATATCACAACGTTGTGGCACCAGAAGATAAAGTTCCTAATTCATCAAGAACTAAAGATGTAATAAAGATTTGGCTGACCATAAACAACATTCCATTCAACGAAATGTCCCTGAAGCCTGAATTACTTGGAATTGTAAAAAAAAGACACAGCATACAAAGATATTTCACATAGACAAGGCAATCCATGAACATGGTCACAGATGTTTAAGATTGCCTCCTTACCATTCTCACTTAAACCCAATAGAATTAGTATGGGCTAAAATTAAGGAACAGGTAGCAACAGAAAATAGAACGTTCAAATTAAAAGATGTTGAAATACTTATAAAATCCGCCATCTCCAATATAGCCAGGGATTATTGGAAGAAATGTGAGATCCATGTGTTACAAGAGGAAGAGGAATATTGGACGAATGATGGTTTGTCCTTCATTCAGCCGAGATTGATTATCAATTTCTCAGAGACATCTGATTATGATTCGGATGAAGTTTAATTTCTTTAAAGATGACCTTACCGTTATTTACAAGCACATTAGAGGAGCAACGTTCCATTATGATATTTATGAACCGCAAAGAGGTGATACCCATTGAAATAATTAGATCAAGGAAGCTCCAGTTTGGTAGCGCATTAAATGTCAATGACAAACAATGTCACGAGTATCTCGCATGCAGATCATTTATTAAGAAATCATCTTCAACAGGTATTCATAAGCAAACGTGATGGCCACATTATTGTAATAGTAGACACGCCTATGCCTAATCAATTCACAGAATCTGTGCATGAAGTGGTAAAATTTCTTTTCTCGATATACAATAATTAGTATGCCGACAAAAATCAAAGGATTTCATCCGTTTATGGGAACTGGACAAGATGCACAGATATAAAGTATATATTTGTTGGGTCTAACCCAATATAACATCGTTCGACGGTTAATCAGATAATTACATTTGTTTGAGGGCAAAGCTAGTGAAACGTGCTATAGATACTTCACTAAATTAGATCAAGTAACCACTTCCCCTCTTTGCTGCCTTTGCCTTTTCTTTCCCAAGAGCAGAGTCAGATATTCATTAACAGATGACAAACTAACGTGACGCCACCGAGGTTCCAACCCGCTATCTTTGCAGCGAGAGGCTTGCACTCTAACCAAGGACGCTCTCATAAACAGGCGCTTGCCTAAAATAGAAGGATTATAGTGGTATGACAAGATCACTAATATTTAATTTATAACACGAACTAGGCAAGTGGCAGATAGGACACACATTGAGCAAACCTGCTGATAGATTTCCAGGTAGTCTTTGTTCTGAAATCCCCATGGTAAGAGATGCACAGGTAGACCAGGTAACACATGAAGAAGAGAACTGGAGACAGACGTGAAGGGGATGAAGGAGATATAGAAAGACCTTGAGCATATGGTCTTTAGGGAGTTCAAAGGTGATGATGATGATGATGATGATGATGATAACTAGGTAACTAATTTACATTCGATTACGTTGTTGCTTTTCAGTATTACCAAAAAATAGATAGAAAAAAAAAAGGGGGGGGGGGGGGGGTAAGAGATTTGTGACGTCACGTAAGAGGGAGTCTGGGTTTTTGTGACGAAATGTGACAAGGGTGGAGGGGGTGTTAATGGCTAAAATTGCGTGACGTCATATGTGGACGACGACACAGTCAGTTATGACTGTGCTATACTGTATTTTATAAGACTATCAAGAAACATGCAAACTTTATAAGCAGTAATGCGAAGCGTGGGAGAAATGCCTTCCCAAAATCTGAAAATACTAGCAATAACCCGTCAAAATTGACAGGTTTTTAATTATAGTGTGTTGTTTCTGTTACATGTCGAACCACCACCAAGTTATTATTATGGATCATTTTGATCCATAATAATAAGTCTGCAATACTTTAGATTAAAATTTTGTCTTGAAGAAACAGTCAAAAATTTACATTTTAAGGTTATTTTTAAGAAAAATAATGAGTTAAATCCGTTTCCCGAATGAAACTGGACCGAAGAGTATATTGATTGTCTGTTGATTTAATCTGCATCTCCGCACCTTCCTGTCTCCAGTTCATGTACTGTTTATCAATTATATTGTTGGCTTCTTTCCATAATCAAACTGTTCATGCACACCGTCATGTGTGTACTTTTCTATTTTCGGGAGAGTACATATAATGGAAACAATACAATTATTGTCTAACTTTCAACCACAGTTGCACCCCTTAGCTATGGTTGAAAGTTAATGTACTCTCTCGAAAATGGAAAAGTGCGCAAATGACGGTGTGCATGATGTGACCGACCGACCGACGTACTTACGACGGGAATTATGGTATTGGAGGATAAATGCTCATTATTTGTTTCTTTTATCTACACAGATTTCGGAATACACGAGGGGCAACAAGACAACAGGGGAAGTAAGTAGTTTGTTTCTTTGTTTGTTTTTTTAATTATTAATCTTGAAAATATTTGTCATTATAACTTACCAAAGGGACCTAGATATCTTTAACGCTAGACGTTGTGAAGTAAATGAACGAAAACCAGATTCAAATGTAGGCCTACGTTTAACGTTTTATAAATTATTCTTTCGAGCATACCTGACTTTGCTCTTGAGTTAGGGAAGGAAAAGGTAGCAAGGAAGGGAACTGGTCCACCCCATCTCTCGAAGCTGGACCTAGTATAGTGAAGTCTCAAACGCTTCGCTCCCCTACAGCAGTATCTGCTATGGGAATACCTTTTTATATTGAACCATACCAAAGAATTTTTTGTTGAAACTGTAAAGTGGCTGGTAAGTTTTATAAGGAAAAAGAAGTACTCTTCACCTCCCTATTCGTTCCGTATAGAGCATGCTGTCACGACTGCAGCTGGTGACCTTGCAAGAGGCCTGCATCAAAGAGTTTATGTGCTTTTGCAGTATTTAGTGGCTGTAATAATGTGTTTCATATGATTAAGTTGTCAGGCCCATACAGAACCTCATCATAGTTGCCTCTAACGACATACGGAAGCAAAAGTCTTACTATGTTCGTCCCCTCGGAGAGCTGCGGGAAATACAGTTACTTTCTTGAAGTCATGCATATTCATTTAAAATAGGGACATTATTAGATCAACGATGCGATAATGCGCCCAACCTGCAAGTCACCAACAACTGTCTCCATCGCATGCCAAACTGTAAGGGAGGTAACAAACACAATGTCTAACGCAAGGGAGACACTACTATTTTTTTTATTTTTATTCAATTTATCGTGAAGGCCAGGGTTTATTAACCTGTGGTCCAATGGACTCTTGAGGGTTTACGAATTAATTCTAGCGTCCGCGTACATAATCTACAATTGAAAATGTTAAGTTTTTAAGTATGCTTGTATGTACACTTTATTTCCAAGAAAGGGTTCATAGCTCTTAACAGACAATCAAAAGGGTCCATGGCTCGAATAAAGGTTAAGAAACACTTATAAAGGCATGTGTTGCTAGGCTTGTTGGCAGAAATGTCTTTTACATAGTTAACTTGTTCACACCTTTCCCTTGGAGGTTTTATAACTTCAACAGCTCGTAACTTTTAACAATGAATTCTCAAGTTGAAACTTTACACAAATGTTGTACTTAAGCAGAAAGAAAAGCACTGCTTTTCAAATATTCGGGCTTTACACAAAGGTTTCATTTTTTAACACCCTCTGTGTTTGTATGTGTGTATGTGCCTTACGAGCGAGATGACGGACCCGCAGGGCTATTTGGCTCAGTTTCACTCCACGGGGTGCTGGGGGAGGGGGTAGTGGGCCCTTACCTCAGCCTTATTTTTAAAATATGCATTTCTTTACATGAAACTAATTTTTTTTTACCTCTCATTTCAAACAATGAGGGGACTTCACAATGTGAAATGGTCCATACCTCATTTGAGTTCTTCGATGGCCTATATATATATATATATATATATATATATATATATATATATATATATATATATCTATAGAGAGAGAGAGAGAGAGAGAGAGAGAGAGAGAGAGAGAGAAACAGACAGACAGACAGACAGACAGACAGATAGATAGATAGATAGATAGATAGATAGATGGATAGATAGATAGATAGATAGATAGATAGATAGATAGATAGATAGATAGATAGATAGATAGATAGATAGATAGATAGATAGATAGATAGATAGATAGATAGATAGATAGATAGATAGATAGATATAAGAGCGAGTGAACACAACCATACATATTACATATGTGCACAAACTATGTAACTATGCAAACACATACATAAACTATTAAATAAATTTAACTGTCTTCCCCAGCATGTGCATTTAACTACCAGAGCTCAGTGAAGTCATTCGGAGAGATCACGTCGCCCAATTACAATGGCCTCTATCCGCGCAACACAGAATGTCACTACTTGTTCTATGGCAGGGGCAAGGAGAGGGTACAGATCATCTTCATAGACTTTGGTGTGGATGGTATAACCCCAGGGTTAAGTACTGCATAACTTGTTTTTGTTTTGATAATCTAATTCTGGTTTTTTTTTTTCTTGTTGCCCCTTATAGAGCATGGAACCACCACTAACCTGCAAAAAAGCATTCAAATCTTGTTGCAGAGGTGGTGTCTGTGGCAACTTCTTCTTTGATCTGGAGCCATCGGCAGTCAAAGCAGTCAGTGGCCATCATGACTGGTGGCGTCTTGTAGGGCAGCAACAAACTGCTTCCACTTTGCTCAGTTGACGGCCATCCTTCATACAGTGCCCCAGCTCTGGTTCATTCTTTGCATCTCGGCCTCCACAGATCTCCGCCAAGTTGTTTTTGGTTGGCCTCTCTTTCGCTTTCCTTCAGGGATCTATAGCATAGCTATTCTTGTGATGACATCGGAGTCTCTTGTGGCAATTTGTTTTATATGTTAAAGTTGCTAGCCCCATGTGCACTTTCATACTGGTCACCTGTTACAAATGACCAGATGTTACTAGTAATGCTTCCTTTCAGAATATCTTAAGCGCAAATTTTGATCCATCATGTATTAACTAAAGGTGTTATAGTTCTGAAACATTGAGAACAACCAAGAAGTTACGGACTTTTATAAATGGATGCTTCCATGGAATAGAAGGATTGGAATGGTGCGACAAGTTCACAATGTTGAACTGATCACTAGAACAAGACAAAAACTAGTGGAACAAGAGATGAGAAGAAGATTCTGGCAATGGATAAGATGAATGATAAGACACACATTAAGGCAACTTGTTGGTAGCATTACAAGGCAGTCTTTTTTTCTGGAATCTTCAGGATAAGACTGGAAGAGGAATAACACAAAACTCATGAAGATTAAAAATAGAGGCAAAAATGAAAGGTATGAGAAAGACATGGAAGGACTTTGAGTTGACAAGAGGGTTTGCCTTGTTTAAGGCCTTTGCTCCTTGGGGAGCTGGAAGGTAATGAGTGAATATTAACAAAATATAAATTATATTAACAAGTCACATATAACCTTTCATTTCTCTTACAGGTGTGAAGAGAAAGACAAGAGTGACTATGTATCTTTCTCTAACTTTGCGGACACAGAAGATAGGAAAATGACCAGGTTGTGTGGTCATCCATCTAAGGAGAAGAGAGAGATCTGGTCTGATGGCCCATTTTTCCGAATGACATTCAGATCCAATGAGGTTTTTGACAATACAGGGTTTCATGCTATTTACCAGTTCCAAGGTGAGAGCTTGACACATATACCTAATTATTGGTGTCAGGCAAGTATGCAAACAAGTATAGTATCAAATATCTATACAGCATAATATCATATAGGTAAACATTGTGTTAGATAGGTAAGAATTAGGATGTCATATATTAAACAGTATGATGTCAGGTAGTTAAACAGTATGGCATCAGAGAGGTAATCATTATGATGTCAGGTAGTTAAACAGTATGGCATCAGAGAGGTAATCATTATGATGTCAGGTAGTTAAACAGTATGGCATCAGAGAGGTAATCATTATGATGTCACGTAGTTAAACAGTATGGCATCAGAGGTAATCATTATGATGTCAGGTAGTTAAACAGTATGGCATCAGAGAGGTAATCAGTATGATGTCACATAGTTAAACAGTATGGCATCAGAGAGGTAATCATTATGATGTCAGGTAGTTAAACAGTATGGCATCAGAGAGGTAATCATTATGTAATCTGACACTATTAGTGAATTAGTGAATAAATAAGGGAGCTACTGCAAAACTGTTTAGGGAAAAAATGTACTACTGCAAAATGAAGGAAAATGGTACAGTGTCAGTTTTACAAATTAACTATGCACTAAAAACAGGGCCATAGATACGGGTGTTGGGGGGGGGGGGGGTGGGGGGGGGGGGGGGGGGGGGGGGGGGGCGGGTCAATCCCCCCCCCCCCCCGGATTTGGTGAAAAACATTTGTGGGGAAATTATACTGTACCACACATGTTTTATGCCAAAAAATTTTTATAAACCCCCCCCCCCCCTTAATTAAGTCCTATCTATGGCCCTGACTAAAAACAGGATGTTTCGGGATTCACCCTTCCTCAGCCACAGTTTCAAACCAAAACACAATAAAAAAAATATGAAGCATTAAAAAAATTTTATTACAAGACACCACAGAGAGAAAACAGGCCTGATCTTAGAGATGATGAACTGGTACAGGTTATGGACTATGACTTACGGAACCTGGAACATAAGAAGTACAACATTAGACAATCTCTGATCGACCGAGGACTGGACTCGAACCAAACCAAAAGGAAGACAGCCAATAGGATTGCAGGATGCTTTCTCTGACTAACCCTAACACTTCTTGGTAGAAGAGGAACATCTAAGTAACGTAGTCAAGAGGAAAGACAATGAACAATGCAAACACATGGGGATGGGGGGGGAGATGAACAAATCAAACAAAGATAAGATGAGCAACACTGAAAGATGAAGAAAAGGAATGAACAACACTGGCAACACTGAAAAAGCACAATAAATAAGCAAGTAAACATACGTAACAAGAAATAAAGAAATATCAACACACACAAAATTGAGCACTAAAAATCCAAGAGAAAATGAAATAACAAAACAATAAAATGATAGTCGTAGTATGAGATTGCAATTGCTAGAACTGCAGAGCTTTGTAACTCGAGGAATTATATGTCATCAGTCAAGTAAACAGTATGATATCATTTAGTTAAACAGTATGACGTGAGATAGGTAAACTAGGTGAGATCGGGTGAGAGCAGTGTCTACACATGGGTAGGTACCGAGAGTTAATACGGGTTAAAGGACTATTGATTTTGTCGTGTCATGTTCGAAACTGGAAGATAAGACTTTGATTTTTCCTGTTGAGTCTTTTGATGTTGTCATTGTCTTTCGGGGGGGGGGGGGGGGGGGGGGGGGGGGGTGGGGGGGGGGGGGGGTGGGGGTGGGGGTGGGGGGGGGGGGGGGGGGGGGTGGGGGGGGTGGTCGGGGGGGGTGTCATTTAATTAAAGACGTTTTGGCCAGTCGGCCCGCTTGCCCATCTGTTCAACCAAACTTCTCTTGTGTTGCCACTGAGAATCTGTATAACTGTTCTCTTGCTGCAGGGTCTGTCCTTTTGTTGTTCAGCGGCTCCTGTTTTAGCAAGTGTATCAGCTGTCTCATTTCCTGTTAGGTCATTGTGTCCAGGAATCCATTGTAGGGCTACACTGATGGGGTGGGCTGTGATCAAGTTGTGAATCTCTCTTTCCTATAAGGAAGATGTCTTTGTTTTCATATGTAGTGTGTTTAAGTGCTTCACAGCAGACATGAAGTCACTGAAAATCACTATGTCTGATGGTGTTCCTTAAGGTCAAACTGTTGGTGTAGTAATTCAGTGGTTGTTTTGATGGCCCCTGCCTCTGCTTCGTAATTTGAACAGTTTTCATCACAGGAGTCCCTTGGGAGCAAACAAGTAGACTGAAACAACTATCTCTTCTGGACATAGCTAAAGAGGAAAATGATAAACATCATCTCCCATAAGATAGAGAAATGGAAAACAAATATTTTGGGAACACACCCCCCCCCCCCCAGCGCCCCCCCCCCCCCCCCCCCCTTTGGAGAACTTCCACCAAACAATTGATAGATAAAACGGCCAACAAGGAAGCACTACATGACATCTGATACAGACACTGTTAGATGTTGTGTAAACATACTTGGCCTGCAAGTTTTGAAATACATCCATGATTCTTGCTGAATTTGTCTAGTTTTCTGGGATTCTATTTATTTCTAATTTTGCACACAAAATGACACTTTAATAATTTATGTTTTTTTAATCACAATTTTTGAAATTTTCTTGTAATGAATATTTGTTACATACATAATTTGTCATTTGATGAAGGGGAGTAACTGCAGTAAAACCATCTTGCTGTATATTTCATCACATCCAGGTTTTGACGAAGACAAAGAGGACAAAAGTAGCCATGTTCCAAGAACTTATGAAGTGCAAGACCACACAAGAAATTCTGGACTAAGTAATTATATTTTATCACGCTGGAAGTTTCAAGGAAGTCACCTTCCTTTGGCTTCATTATTTACCTCTTGGACAGTTGTTTGTGTGACATTTTTTTCATTTTTCCTTCCGCCCAAAATTTTCTGACAACCATCCAGTAATGCTAATTTTCATCGAAGGAACTTTTCATCCAGTTTGGCTTTTCTGTCATTTTTTTTTAAACAAAACATTACAAGTTCAGAAATCATTTGATGCATTGTACTCCATTTTCTAATTTATTTATTTACTTTTTTTGATGGAATGGAAGTGAGTATTTTGTCTACCTTTAAGCATGCACACTTGATCATATTCAAAACTGTAAATATTATATTTTTATTCAGGTATACATGAAGCATTAATGCAGTGGTTTCCATTGAAGAAAATTGTTTTAGAAGGCTTTTCCATCCAAGAAATAAAGATAATTTCCTTCCATTTTTTAAAATCTATGGGCTCCTGTGGAGTATGTACGTTTTACCTGATTTATCTAAGCTAGTCTATTTGTGACTTTGCATGTCTTCTTACCCTTTAGTGCATTCACAACAAAAAATTGCAGAAAACACTACTGCTAATAATTTCATTATTTCAATCTATTAGTCTATTAAAAGAAATAACTCAAAAATTACTATTGGATTATGATACTTACTTACTTAGTCGTTCCTCTTCTGCCCTGGGGTCTAGAGATTTGCAAGAAAGAGTGCCATACTATCCTATCAAATCGAGTTCTCGGTCCTTCAGAGATTTTGATAAAAACTATAGTCAAGATTCTGGCAAAAAATTGTTTTGTCCAACTTCAGATATGATCTATATCACATAAGAGGGATAGGCACTTTACTTGAGTATTACTGCTTCAATTTTGAGACCTTATACTGTTGAAGTTCATTCATTAGTCTTATATTTTTTCTTCTCACTTTATTGATTTACGTGAGCTATTTAAGAGGTCATATGATTTCATGCAACATGGAAGCTACATCATTTATAGTGGCAAAACATGAAGCAAGGGCATTAGCAATACCCGCTTCAATTTTCAGACTTTATATTTTCAAAGTTCATCTTCTAGTCTTTTTTTTTCTCACAATACTGGTGCATGTGAGCTGTGTAAGAGAGCATATGATTTCATGCAACATGGAGGCTATACTGTTTACATTGGCAAAATGTGAAGGCTTTAGCAATATCTGCTGAAAGTTCTCTCATTTTCCTGCCCTGCTTGTTTAATGGTAATGAAAATTGAATATGATTTATACTTAGATATTAATAATGAAATGTCTCTTAACTACTGATAATCAGCAAAGAGAAAAGGCCTGTATTATGTTACAAAAAAGGTAAATTTTTATTCTTGGAAAGTCTGTCTCTCATTGCCTTCTCTGTGTGTTTCCTTTTCTGTGGGATTCCAGAACAAGGACTGCCTTATACATGAGACAAAGAAAATATAGGACTACTGCTGCCTCAGGCATATTGGAAGAAGTAATTATATGAGGTTGTACATAGGGCTGGCAACCTCATCATACTAAACAAATTGCTACAAAAACCAATGTTTTGAGAGCACATGAATGCTTTAGTGCTGGCTTCATGCAAGAAGTCTGGCTGCAGTGATGGCTTCATAATCCATAGGGAGTGAAAGGAGAACTGATGAGTAATATATATATATATATATAATTTGTGTGTGGAGTGTATGTATAGATGTTCTTGTGTTTATATTATATGATATAGCGCCTGTATAGGCAGTGAAATTCATATTTACATTATATGTGCAACAGTTTATTTATGCATATAGAAGTGCTCATGCTAACTGACCTAGTGAAAAATATTCACAGGAGTTAAAATTGCTTGTTTGAGGATGGTTTAATGACAAAGGCATGATTAGTTTTTAATTCAGTTGGAGAGATCAGAGTTTTCAAGTGTGTAATTTTTGACATGTCTACACAAAATCAGGCACAACGTAACTGGCATTATAAACAACTATAGTTCATAAAACATTGGGAAAACAATAGTTCTTAAAACAGTAGTTCTCAAAACATTAGGAGTTAATATTAAGGCCAAAGTAGGTATAACATGAAAAGTAAACTTAGAATTTTCATTGCTAAATCCACCTGTCATGCCTCAGCAAGACACGGTGCATCATAAAGAAAAATACACAGCTGTTTTTAACTCTTTAAGTAACAAAAGCCGATATATCGTACTTCCTTCTAGACCCATTTGGCCCGATCAACGTTAAATCGGCTTTCTAGAGCGGTTTTCTAATTTTAACAACCAACAATGTCATTTCTGACAGGAAGTACTTTCTTTTAAATACCTCGTGTATTTATGCATATGAACATTTTTTTAAAAATTTTCCAAACAACAACTATAAAAAAGCACTGTGGTAGCCATTTTTGTTTGGGCCAAACCCAATTTTTTGCTTGGGGTTGAAAAAGTTAATAAATGTCTAGCTCTTAGAAGAAGAGAACTGGAATACATTGTGACAGTGGGCAAAATTAATGGGCAAAGCGATAGAGGACAGCTAAGAGAGATGATACTGGATAGATTGTCAGCAAGCCATGGAAGGAAGCAACATAATTTATAAGCAAGCACTAGGGCTCTGAGAGTAGGACTGCTGCACACTCAGGCATGTCATACAAGGTGACTAACATGAAGTTTTGCATAAAGCTGGCAACTTTATCATGTAACACATTGCTACAGAAACCACTGCTGCAGGAACATGTGAATGATTGGTGCAGGCTTCCTACAAGGAGACCAGCTGCAGAGGTGACTCTTTATTCCATAAGGAGCACAAAAGAAAATGAATGAATGTCTATGGATCTGAAATACTGAGCAAAAATAAGAAAATAAAACATGAAGTTATAGATTTTCATTAATGGGTGCTTGCAAACCAGGATGAAAGTGCTCAAGCCAAGCTGGTTCATACTAAAGATAATAATTGCTAACAAAAATAATAATACAAAACTAAATTGTTTGTGTTGTTGGTAATTATGGCTGCTGAGCTGGTCGCTCTTACACAGCAAAGCCATGTATAAGATCCTTGACTTTATCCACGTTATAGATCTAGGTTTTTCTGCCATTCTGAATCTTTTTGAGTTGGGAGGCATGATCTCCAGTTTGTTTCCTCTGTATTCTATTCTGGCCCAGCATGCATTTAAAAGATCTTCCCATTTGGTTTAATACCAGTAGGGGGGAAGAGGTGGAATACTGTGCATTTCCCACTGTGGATGGGAGCTCTCCAAATATGCATAGCTTAAATTCTGTGCTCTGGTTCTGGGCTCTTCCAAGAAATCATCATGTCCTGCACAAAGCAACCTCCCAGCTTCCCTCACCTGTCACATATTCACTGTAAGATCCTTCTGCACTCAGCCAATAAGTGAAAGCCAAAGTTAAGCCTGGAGCTTGGATGATTCCTCCAGGCTTAGTGTGCAATGCTAGGTTCTCAACAGGTTTCACCCCATGGGGAATTGTAGCTAGTTGATCCCTGAAGAGTTGGACAAGCAACTCAAAGTTTGCCTGTTTCCAAAATGGACCACAAGAAAGTTAACACCATATTCACAATGTGTCTCAATGAGCATGTAATGGGATCCTTTACCTTTACTTTACCTCAAGGAAGTGCTTCAGGGTCGTGGTTAGAGATCCAGTTCTGGAATTCATGCAATAGAGGCATTCATTCAAAGGTAGATGTAACTCTAGAATTCATGCAAGAGAGGCATTCATTCAGAGATAGATCTAACTCCATAATTCATGCAAGAGCAGTGAGCATTCCTTTGCATCCCAAGGGGTTTATTATTACAGTATTTGTTCAGACCACTTCAGCTGTTTACATTAAAACTGTACCATTCACAACACTGATGACTGCATAGAAAAAGAAATTAACTGTATTTGCAAAGAGTAACCAAGCAAAGGAGCAAATTTTCATTATTTGCATTTCTGAGAATCTGGAACTGAAAGGCATAACTGTCTTAAATAATTTGTGAAGAAAATATCTACAGAAAAAATTTTTACAGATAGCATGGAATAGCTAAGGAATAGATAAAATGAGTGATGAAGATGTACTGAAAGAAGTAAGTGTGCAAAGTAAGTTTATAAGGGAAGTTAAAATGAAAGTACTCCATGAGAGGACAGAGCAAGTGGGTCTGAAATTGTGCAGTTAAAAACAAATATAATAATAATAAATGCAGGAAACAATGGAGATATTGAATGTGAAGAATACTGATACAAATAGGTAGAATCAAACATTTATCTTGGCAGCAATAGAGACAAGCGTTGGAGGGACAGACAGTGATTAAAAAAACAAAATACATTAGTAAATGCTTTGAGTTAAAGAAAAATCAAATTGAACACAAACGTCTGAATCTTTAATTCATATGTTAAGCCATTCCTATTGTATGACTCTGAAACATATAGAACAACAAAATAAAACAACCATGAAGCTACAAACTTTAATAAATGAGTACTTGCATAGAACAGAAGAATTGAAATGGTGTGATATCACAAATGTAAAACTGATGACTAGAACAAGACAATGTAGAACTGATGACTAGAACAAGACAAGTGCCAGTGGCAAGAGATGAGAAGAATATGCTGGCAGTAAATAGTACACACGTTTACGAAACCTGTTGATAGCATTACATGGCAGTCCTTATTCTGGAATCTGCAATGAAATAGAGGTAGAATGAGACAGAAGAGGTTGTGGAGAAGAGAACTGAAGACAGAAATTAAAGAGATAGCATGATATAGAAAGAGCTTGAACTGATGGTACAGGACCAAAGGACTTAGCATAAATTTGTTGAACGCCAATTGAAGAATGAGACAGTATTAAATGTGCAGATCTTTTAATGGCTTTTTTTAGAAGTGAATATATTTCAGTACCTTATTGTGCCGTATGGTCAAGAAAATATGGGCCTAAAACCTCACTTGGCATGTAACAGGATCTTTTTTACCTTTCAGCACTTTGACTTGTGCCTGATTTTGAGAGCACTTCAAGTTTGTGTCTGTCAGTAATTTATATGCCATTTTGTGACTTATCTTTGCTTGAATAATTCTGTCTTGTTGTACAATCTTGTTTTTCTCTTCACTGTAACATTTATCAAATGGGAACAATATTGTCTGGAGGTTTACATTGCTCTAATATTTGTGTAACTAAACTGTAAGTAAGGCATCTGCCTGTTAATATGTAATTTGTGAGATGAAGGAAGAATTAAGGTGTTAGAGGACAAACTGAATGAGACAGATGATGGGAGTGAAAGTGATACAGTGTACTAAGACAAATGCTAATAACAAACAGATGATATAAGTGACACAGTGAGCTAAGACAAACACTAATACAGACAGATGACAGAGGGGATACAGTGTACTAAGACTAATGCTAATAACAGGCAGATGACAGACGTGAGACAGTGAGCTAAGACAAACACTATTACAGACAGATGACAGAAGTGATAGAGTGAGCTAAGACAAACAGTAATACAGACAGATGACAGAAGTGATCCAGTGTACTAAGACAAATGCTCATAACAGACAAAACAGAAGTGAGACAGTGAGCATAGACAAACACTAATTCAGACAGATGACAGAAGTGATACAGTGAGCTAAGACAAACACTAATACAGACTGATGACAAGTGACACAGTGAGCTAAGACAAACACTAATACAGACAGATGACAGAAGTGATACAGTGAGCTAAGGTAAATGTAAATAACAGACTAAAGACAGAAGCAATACATTAATACAGATGGATGACAGAAGTGATACACTGTGTTAAACCAAATGCTAATACAGAAAGATGACAGAAGTGATACATTGTCCTATGACATACACTAATACAGACAAATGTCAGAAGTAAAACAGACAGATGACAGAAGTGATACAGTGTGTTTAGACAAACACAAATACAGAAAGATGACAGAAGTGATACAGTGCTCTAAGACATACACTAATACAGACAAATGTCAGAAGTGAAACAGACAGATGACAGAAGTGATACAGTATGCCAGACAAAATTATGAAAGTTTAAATGCAGCAGAATGAAGAAAATGTTATAGAAGGCGATGTACAGCATCATCTGGTTTTGAATTATTGTTTACATTATGCTAGTGTGCTAGACACCACCTATATAAACCAATAAAGATGAAATTTCCCTAGTGTGATACATTTTGATTCACAGTTATAGACTGCTGTGATATCATCACAGAAATATGGCAAAAATCTGGCACATTATAGTAAAAATTAAAGAAGGTAACTACAGTGATGCTGTGTAACTATTTTAAAATTAAACAAAACATTATCATGCAAGGAACAGAGTTGCTGAGTCACAAGAACAAAAATGCTGGCCAATTTTGAATAGAATCAATTAGCATATTTCTACACTGTGTGTGTTCTTATACCATATTTTCAAATGCTATGAATATACAAATATATATTTTCTTTCTCATTTATTTTTTCCCCATTTTCATAAATGTTTTGCCATCAAAGAGGCTTTGCTTAACAATTCATTACTGTTTATCTTTGCTCTCATGATTCAGTAAAACTGCTGTTTCCAATTTTGTGTCAACTCATACCATTCTCATGTAAATAGTGAATTATTGCCATGTATTTTGCCTCCAAATCCTGCACATTATTATTTACTCTTCCTTCATCTCTACAAAATATTGTGATGTTTTTAATGTTTAACTGCTACATTTATTCGCCAGTAACTGTCAAATGAAACGCTCCTGACTTATTATTTGGCTGTTTTATTAAGTTTGTAATTTTTGCAAAACAAACAAGCTAACTGTTAATATTTTGCAGTTTCTTTAGTATCATTATCATTCTTTTTTGCACTCCTTACAGAGTATAGAGCCACAACTGCAGGTGGTACCTTGCAGGAAGACAGCACCAAGCATTCACATGCTTTTGTAGTGATGGTTAAAGTAGCATTTTGTTTTACATGATGAGGTTACCAATACCATCCCCACGCACGATCTCATAGTTCTCAATTGTACGACACACCTGATGGTACAGTAGGCCTATTCTTTCTTTGGTAAAGGTTCTCTTTAAACATATGCATTTATTGTGACCTCCCCTTGTAATATTTGCCTTGGTCATGTACGAATAAGTAAAGGTTCTTTTTCATTTACAAGGGGAGGTCACTGTAATGCACATGTCTGCAGAGAACATTTACACTTTCTTTATCTCCTCAGGGACACAATTGCCAACCTCCGCCGCCCCCCCCCCCCCCCCCACCCCCCCCCCGCCCGGAACTACAGGGGCATAGGGACATGGGGAGGTCACTTTAATGCACAGGTCTAAAGAGAACCATAACCCTTTCTTTATCTCCTCAGAGACCTCTCCGGGAACTACAGGAGGCTTTATTTTACTTTGCTTTTCTTTATATTTTTATTTTGTTCATAATTTTACTGCTAAAAATAATATTTAAGAAGTACTAATATTTATTGTATTATCTAGTATGAGATGACTGAAAAGTATGTTTATTTTTTTTTTTTTTGGGGGGGGGGGGGTTGTGTCTTTCTTTTAACTTGGCAACATCAAAACAAGGACTGCATCGTAATGCTCTCAAATGCTTTCATCTGTTTGTGACCTTATTCAACGTCAGAATTTTTTCTCACCTCAGGTTCCACAGGCATACCTGTCAACCTCCTGAGACAAAAATCTGTACGCCGGACCAAAAAAAATCCTTACAAACACCCAAAAATCCTTACGCAAAAAATATATTAAAAAATTATACGCAATACAGTTTTAAAATGAGAAATGACATATACAAATCTATTAGCATTTGATTTATTGTGATATAAAAGATGCTAATAGTCTCATGCTGTTCTTTACATATAAAAAACTTAGTGATCATGAGGTACACTATTCTTTCGATGTAGTGTTTTGTATTATAATCAACACATGCACTTTTAGCACTTTGCAGAATTGCATTTGTGGGCTTAAAGTCTGCACAGCATGTATCAATGTTAATCTTACATTGTAAAATAGAAGTGAGTGTGTCCGCATTCATGGACCTCCTGCAGTCTGTGTGGATTTTTTTCATCATTGAAAATGATCTTTCGCAGTCAGCTTTTGTTTCTTTGAATTAGGCTCAGCCATCATTCAGTGGATGAAATATTTCAACTAATATTCTTTGTAGATGAAGAGAATGATTAAAAAATACAACGGACAAAGCAAACGGCTAACAGCAACAACAACAACAACAAAATAAACAAAAATTATGAACAGAATATCAAATTTAGGAAGAAAAAACGTACCACCAAAAATTTACAAAATTATTATTTAAGAGTTGGTAGCCTAGACCAGTGATTGGTGGTCCTGGAAACAGGCTGCATCACTGCAGTCTGGCTGAGAGAGTAGGGATCGAAGAGGGAAGGCAAACCCGGTCCCAAAAAATACCATGCTGAAGTCGGATGTGTCGGCCGAAAGGCGCAGATATCACAGCTCCGCCGTAAACAGACACAAAGCAACCAACGTCCTTTTCAGGACGAACGAGCAAGAAGAAGAAGAAGACCAGTGATAACAGATTGCCACTTTAAAAAAAAAATAAAGCAGCGAATCTCGAGCGCTGGCATATAGTAGGCCTACTCAACGCAAACAAACTTTTTTTTTCTAGTTATGTCGGGCCTACACAGAATATTATGACAATTTATCGGAAATATAGGCTATTGAAGGGCAAGATATCAAATCTAGGAAGAAAAAACATACCACCAAAAATTTACAAAATTATTATTTAAGAGTTGGTAGACTAGACCAGTGATAACAGATTGAACTTTATTAAAAAATAAAGCAGCGAATCTCGAGTGCTGGCATAAAGTAGGCCTACTCAACACAAACAAACTTTTTTTTTTTCTAGTTATGTAGGGCCTACACAGAATATTATGACAATTTATCGGAAATATATTGAAGGGCAAGGTATAGGCCTAACTGGAAAGATTAAGACAGCGATTAAATTGCAACAAAGCAAAACAGCAGCAATATTTAACCAAGTTATAAGTACTTAGCTTTTTTAAACAAAATGGCGTCGAAGTGTGGTGGCAAACAAGCGTCGTCGTTGATAACAGGTAACTTTAAAAATACGTCATGTCACGCTGAAAACCGAAAGCGTATGAGGCCGAATTCAAAGTGTTTGCCGAATTGTTGGGTATAAAGTGTTTTGATTGGTTGCTGGGAGAGACCTCAGTTTAAAAACGAACGCCGAGATTTCCGGATTTAAACATTTAAAAAATTGGTTAATAAAAAACCTGGGCTAGAAAATATTTTCTGATTTAAAATTTTTTAAAAACTTGGGTTGGAAAATATTTTTAAAATTTAAAAAAAAAAAAAAAAAAATTTTTTTTTTTTTTTTTGAGAGGGGGGAGAAAAATCCGTACAACGAGCCTGTACGGCCGTACACTGCTAAAAGTATCAAAAATCCGTACATTGTACGAAAAATTCGTACAGGTTGACAGGTATGCACAGGTATTTATCTGGTTCTTTGAATTGTTTGCACCAGGTGATCTTGTCATGCCATTTTAATCCTTCTATTCTGAATGAGCACCCATTTATGGAAGTCTGATAATACTTTTTTATTATTTTTTTTTTTGTTATCTATGTTTCAGGGTCATATGGTAAGACTGTCTTCACATTTGAGTTAATTACTTACTTAGTCATTCCTCTTCTACTCTGGGGTGTAGAAATTAGCCACAGAGAGCACCATACTATCCTACTGACTTTGTTCCATCTAGTCCTCGATCCTTCAGAGTGTCTATTGTTGTCCTCCCACCAAACTCTGGGTCAACCTGGAGGTCTGGATATCTGACTTTTTGTTTCCCATGTTTGTCATGGTAGCCAGTCTTCTCCCATTCTGCAGACATGGCCAAACCATCGTAATTGGGACTGAGTTTTGAGGCCATGACATGTTTGTGCTAGACTTGATATTAATTGGTTTCCATACATGCACTGAAATCACCTAATACCTTCTGCATTCTTGTTGTGGTATCACTAGCCTTTCATCCAGATTTGTCTGTAATGCTGCCAAGGTAGCATCTGCTAAGGGATTACCATTACAGGATCTATAGTGTAAGTTAATTCCTGTTTAGAATTTCTTTAAAATATTAAAATTATTCCACCTATCTGGATCATTATTTCACTTGCTGCCTGATGCTTTGTCTGGATTTGTCATTCACTGGCATATTGCGTTTTGTTGTATTTGCTATTTCTTTCACAGAAATGTAAATCTACCATGGGCACAACTGAAGCACACATTCTTTTTTTAATGGTCAATTAATCAAATGAATTTTTGGTAAAGTTCTCTTTAGACTTTTATATTATAGAGTGACATCCCCTTGTAATGTCGATACTCGCCTGTGCTACATGACCGAGACAAACAGTACAAGGGGATGTTACTCTATAATATAAAAGTCTAAAGAAAACCTTTACCGAATTTTTAATAGTCTTTTGAGTTTGTAAATGATTGATACAAACTAGTATTTTGTTAACATCATAATGTGTACAATAAACCAAAATTTCTTTTAATCAGAAAAGTAAATGAACTTTTCACAGAAAATGTATGTTAGCTGTGTAGTATTTCCCCAATGTGGTTCCTGGATATCTCTGAGAAGACAACAACAAAAAATAGGAAAACTGCCCCTACAAGGCATGTCACACAAGGTTGCTAATCATCTGGCAACCTCATCACCTGAAACAAATCAATGTAAAATGTCTCAAATGATTATAATTTTTGACAAGAGCACAAGAGCAGGGGTGGTCCATACTCCTTAAGAAGGAAAAACATTCATTCATTTATTCAGTGCAGCATTTGTGTGTCTCGGTTGTGTAAAGCTGCATACATTTTTCTTATTCCTTCTATTTATTTTTACAACGTTAGAACTGTTTTTCTTTTAATAACTGGCTGATATATTTAGTAAAGAGCATTTTGGAATGTGGACTGGTATATTGCTAGTATATCAGCCCACTGGATAAAGCAGAAGGAAAATCAGTTTATTTAGTAAATAACTCACAAATGGCTGGTCAAAGTGAGTGACTTAAGTATAGATGGTAAAAAAGCTTCTTGGGTAAATGATTCATATATAGATGGCAAATCAGCCTATTAGGCAAGTGACGAGTATATAGATGGATAAATGACTAGCATTAAGATGGTAAATCGGTCGTGAGGATAACTAACATGTGCATATTTGACAGTTCAGTCTTACTTACTTAGTCGTTCCCCTTCTACCGTGAGGTGTAGAGGTTTGGAAGAGAGAGCGCCAGACCATTCTATCAGCTGACAGTTCAGTCTATTAATATTATTCTTGTTACCTGATACGTTTTCGTGGAAGGGTATTTTTCTTTGCATAATTTATTGATTATGGATGATAAATTTGTAAGTCAGTTTTTGAATCTTGCTTTTTGTTTTTTTAAATATCATTACAAGATGTCAAGTTTTGTTGTTTTCAATAATGGACTTGTGTTAAACGTAGTGAGTTTGCATTTTGATGGAAAACTGACCTTGATTATGTCAATGTAGTAAAAGCAAGATGAACAACTTAAATGATCAGTCGATTAACTATTTGATTAAATGGTTGGTTACCTGGTCATTGCATGTTTTGTAGCTCACTGTCAAACCGAGTGAGTACCTGGATAAACAATTGGCTGTTTGATGGATTGTTGAGTTCATCAGCATGTCTGGCAGGCTGATCATTTGAGTTAATTGGTAATCTTTCAGACTGGTGTGTTGTCCCTTTTAACATGACACCAACTTTATATTCCAATGTATTATATTATCTAATACTTATATGTCCATATAAAATGAGTTTGTTTTTTTTTCTGTTTCTATTTGTTGATGTATGTGCGTATTAAATATTTTTGACACTGTCATGATTTTTGCTTTGTGTCAGAAAGGATCATATTTTAATATGACATTAAAGTACTTAACAAATTAATGTTGCTTGAATTTCTTTAAACAGTGGAATAAATATGTGTCAGATATGAATGTGAAAGACTGACACAGTGTTTGTTACATAAGTTATTCTCTTTACTTTCTGGTGATGACCAGACCCTTGCAGTATCAGTCCATCATGTGTTATACTCTTTACTTTCTGGTGATGACCAGACCCTTGCAGTATCAGTCCATCATGTGTTATACTCTTTACTTTCTGGTGATGACCAGACCCTTGCAGTATTAGTCCATCATATGTTATACTTGTCCCAGGTTGTTCCTCACGTATACTGTTCAAGGCAACTAGTATGAGGTTGTGCATAGGGTTGGTAATCTTATCATGTCAAACAAATTGCTAAAGAAACCACCAACATGTGATTGTTGGGTGCATGAATCCTGCAAGAACATGTGATTGTTGGGTGCATGAATCCTGCAAGAACATGTGATTGTTGGGTGCATGAATCCTGCAAAGGGACCTGCTGCAGTGATGGCAAAAGGTGACATATGAAGCAGAAAAGGAAAATGATAAATCACGATGATACTCTGTACTTTCCTTCACCTCATTAAAGGATATCATCAAAAAGGATACTGGCGATGGATAGGACACACATTGAGGAAACCTGTTAATATCATTACAAGGCAGTCCTTGTTCTAGAATCTGCAGGGCAAGAGAGGCAGAGGAAGACCAAATAACACATGGAGAAGAGAACTGGAGACAGAAGTGAAAATGATGAGGAATACGTAGAAAGACCATGAGCAGACGGCATGTGACAGAACTTAGCATATGTTTGTTGAAGGTCTTGGGGCGCTAAAGGGTATTGATTAATCATCATCTCCTTTTTTGCTTCTTATAGAGCATGGGGCCACCGTGGCAGATAGCCCCTTGAGGAAGCCTATACCAAGGCAGAGACTCTTGATGTGGTAGTTTCTGCTGCAATTTGTTTTACATCATGAGGATGACTATAAAGGATATACTTGCTGTTTTGATCTTCTCTTCTGTTAATCTTCTTCATCTATTCTTAGCTCACTTCGTCCTCCTCTGTTCTTGTGGATTCTTCTGCATGGAAATATAATAATGTCAGTAAAATAATAACATAAATAATGCGCATGTTCACTTGTGTGGACCCAAAAGATGGAGCAAAGAATAATAACACTGTAATCTATCAAGCATGTTATTAAAGGCGACTAAGAAGGGTTGGGCAATGGGCCATTCTGTCAACTAAGAGTTTTTCATATCTACATAGACTGTCCTAAACTTGTACTTGTGATGTCAGTGCTCACTCTCATTGCTCTTCATATTTTGGGCCCCCTTGCAGCAAATATTGAGAAGTCAGTGTTTTATTTGTGTCACAAGTACACTTATCTATTGTTATATTTAGCTTATGAAACATAAATTACTTCAGTCTCTCGTGACCTGTGAGGAGTCTGAAGATTTTTACTGTTATCTTCTGTTCAGCCGGGAACAGACTTTGTTTCTGTGTTTGCCTGGATGCTTTCTCTGCCGTTTGTTATTGTGTCTGCTCTTGATTAACCTTTATTACACTTTTATCCGTTTCATGGTCCTTTCAAGTCACCTTTACCAGTTTGTCAGCCTTTCATTACCAAGGATTTATTTGCAATACGGCTGTTTGAACTACTGGCAAAGCTGGCCAAAGGGTTGCTCTTATAGCATTTAATTTATGCCTGTTTAACCCTGGTACCTTTTACACAGCGTCCGATTTACAGAGTGGTTAGAGCGCTGATCCCTCTGAGCAAAGGTACCGGGTTCGGCCCACAGTACCGAAACGCTCTAAATACCCAGCTGTAAATGGGTACTTGACCAGAGCCAGGGAAGGAAAAGACATCGAGGAAGGGAACTGGTCACCCCACCTCTCGATGCTGGACTTAGTATGGTGAAGTCTCTAACACTTCCACTCTATAGAACTGTATTTCATTTTAGGGTTATGCTTCATTATGCTAGCAATGACAATGCTTCTCAGCCATCTCACCACCCTGAATGGACTTGAATGTTAAATCCCTGTCTCAAATGGAATTTTGTGCACAGCGTAAGATCGGATTTTTAAAGCGTATAACGGGCATATGGCATAAAATAGAAAGTTACATCGAAACAGCGCTAATCGAACAGCGTAAGACCGAGGGGTTGATGTATTACTAACAGTGCATCAATGAAAAATACTTCTTGTTTCTCAGTGCCAGCCGTCCCGTGTCATTTGGAATTTGCACTTTAAAAGTGTCAGTTTTTTTTTTTTTTTTTTAAGAAGTTACTTCAAGTATAAAAATAGGCACGAAGCAATCAGATTACCCAAAAGGGTAATTTCCTAATACTCGTGGATTTTCGCTCAGCACTTGGAGTTATTTCCCTTCCTGCCCTTAGAGGTGTTTCCTGGACATGTATCGTAGTGTACAAGTATCGAATATGCAAAAACGAAATTAGAAGCAAAATGTGGAAAAATTGTCTTTTTAAGCTTGATGCTTTTGATTTATAGTTTAATACACTTTTATTTGTCACCATTAATATTTTATAACAGCCCCCTCCACCAGAAGGAAAGACTCACAGACTGACGAAATATATTAAATGTCCAATTTATTAACGTACTGATTCATGTATTGACTGACACACCGAGGGATTGACTGATGTACTGGTACTCCTTTTGACTGACTGATGGACTGAGTGATAGACAACGGATAGACTGCTAACTTCAAGGACCTACTTTTAAAATGATGTAACGGACGGATTGATTTATGGGGGGACTGAATGAATGAATGACGAACTATCTGACCAATGTATTGATAGAGTTATTGTTGAGCAGACAGATTGAATGGACGGACTTACTGACACATAAACTGACGGACTGACTGGTGGACACTCCAAGGGGGACAGGTTCACATGGGTCATGATACCCAAGTGACATCCTCTTTTTATAAAGTGATGATTATTGAACCTACACCATTTTGGTTGCAGCTGTCAACTTTCACACCTGTTTTCTGCCAGCTGGAGGCAGTTGTGAAAGTAACCCTTGTTTTGAAAACAATTTACCGTCTAGAGTTTCATAGCCAGTTACGTGTATTTAGTACCTGACTGTACGGGCTAGATGGTAATGTCTGAATTCAATCGATACATAGTCATTTGCTTCAGTGGGATAGTAAAAAGGTAGTCCCATAGCAGGTACTACCGTAGGGGGGTGAAGTGTTAGAGACCTCACTATACTAGGTCATGCATAGAGAGGTGGGGTGACCAGTACCCTTCCTCGCTGCCTTTTCCTTCCCTAACTCAAGAGAGGTCAGGTACCCATTTACAGCTGGGTAGACTGAAGCGTGTCGATACTGTGAATCTTTTTACTTTTCAGATGCAGTATAATACTAAGTATGGGAGTTCTGGAGTGAAATGGCTGACTTTACTATAATATTGTAACATGTCAAACGTTGTATAGCACTAGAGAGAGAAGTCTGGAGTAATGTTATTGCCTTTACTAAAATATTGTAACTCGTGAATTGTTGTATAGCACTAGAGAGAGAAGTCTGGAGTAAAATTGCTGCATTTACTATATGTAGTAAAATCTCCAAGAATAATCGCTCATTTCAGTAAGATTTTAGTCATAAAATGATAATAAATAAATCCACACTATTGTGTCTGACGGTGATGCTCTCACACGCCAGCAACGCTGCCTTTTGTGCAGTGCTAACGCCTATAGAACGATTCCACGGTAAATCGAACACGCGTTTTAGTTTCGGTTTCGAAAACGTACTACCAACATTTAACATTTTGCCAGATCTGCTGCATACATTTTGCAGCCTAGACTTATAATTAACGATTTTGCGGAAGTGTGCCGCAAAATAACTATCTGAATTAACGTATTCTGTCAACTTTAACGCTGGTAATAAGTAGTAATCCTTACTTTTTTTGGTAGTGTTACACGATACAATACAAATTATTAACGCCAATTCTTAACCCGCCACGCCAACACTCCGCTTCGCTTGATAGTCCGCCATGCATATATACACGTTGCGACAAAGCCAACAGAAGCAAAACACGCAGACAATTTTATTGCCTCCTCGCGGTAATGTTTCTGACGTCACAAAAACAAGTTAGTTATTTGAAAAATACATGCTAGCGAGATGGCGAGAGGGGAAGATGGCCGTCTTGTGTAAAATATTTATTTGACGATGACCGGTGACAAAATTGAAAATCTAAAACCATAATGAAACTGAACATAAAAAAATATATGGTAGTATAGCTTAGAATTCACTGAACAAGAATGTGTTTTAAATAATATGATAGTCCCAGTATTACCCAAATTGTTGAGAAAATACTAAATGTCTACGAACGCACGACCAGACAGACTGTTGTTCCTGCTTGTTTTTTTCTTAACGTTAGTGGGGACACCGGCTTAGAAGGGAGGCATTGAGGTAAATTCAAATTAGCTTGGGTAACAAGAGTATAGGAGGAGAGGGGAGCGGTAGGAAAATTGTTACCAAAAACTAACATCGTTTTGCATTGGCATAACTAAAGCGGACTGGCCAATCGGCTACCAGACGCAGAGTATGTTTGGAATTATTTTTGTTTTTTCAAAAACTGCATTTGAATTCTGGTAGTCGCAAGCTTTCGATTGGCCAGTGCTACTAAATATTAGCAAAAAGCTTTCACTATTCATTGCCAGTTGAACTGTATTTTTTATTCAGATACGCTGAGAACAGCTGTGATAAATTTAAAAAAGTAAATTAAATAACTATATGAGTATTTCACAGTCTGGACGGAGCAGAAGTAACTGAGGCCATTTCTTTGCAAAGTCAGCGTCATTTGTTTATATTTCTTGATTTGTGAGGTTTCGTTTCCTGTTGCCAGCTGGTGACAGGAAACATGAGGAGTGACGATAACGCCAAGAAGTCTCCTACACTTTACGTATGCTGTCAAGAGATAACAGCAGGAGCTTGGGCGTGTGACGTGATATCGATATTTCTGCAAATACACAAAATCTTATCTTTCAACAAGAAACCCCAGGTGATATGTTAAGGACCTGGGTACATCTGACAGTTTTGGTTTAAATAAACCTTGGTTTTTCAAGTCATACTCAGGACTTTTGTGGGGTATGATGACATTACAGCCCCTCATACACAGTGACTCTCCCTCTTAGAAGAATATAGTGTCAACTGTGAACATTCCAACAGGAAAGACATATATTAACATTGTAGCTATTTGGGCAGATTGTCCACACAATTTTAGTTAATCTTTTATGTAAACTATCTTGTCCTCATTTTCAAAGACCTGTCCAAACGATATGACTGGACAGGCAAAATAAATTGTACAAAAAAAATTAATTTAAAGAAAAACTTAACCACAGGTTTTATTCACTTCCTCATAGAAGCTTAAAGTGTTTTTGTGTTGTGTACCATCATTTCATTTCTCCCCTAGACACTAGGTACATCATACACCAGACACTAGAGCCAAAATAGTGACCGTGTGAGATCTAGGACGGTAGCGTTAGGTTCCCTGCACACAAATCATCATCATCATTTATAGAGTCAGGGGCCTACATGTGCTTGACCTCACACGGTAAATACATACACGGATTTCATTCTTTTAGGATACCATCATAACCTCCCCAGCAAAATCAAACTTTGCTACATAAATTGGTAGGCTTGTCCGGGCATTTGAATTTCTCCTAGTACTACATACATTGGGGTCTGGGTCTTAGCATAAACAACATTCTATTGTCCCAGGGAATCCCCATAATCATTATTGCCCAAGATTTGGGAAGTCAAGAAACTGTCAGAACCCAGAATTAATTAGATAAATTTATAACTATTTAGAAACTTTGTTAGAACATTTTGCATTTATCTGAATGGCAGATCTGGCCAAGTTTCGATCTGCGGCTGTTCAGACTGCAAAAGAAATCAATATGGAGGGTCAAATCTTAATTGACTATGTCACCTCAGAATGTGATAAATTTATTACAAGGGAAGAACATAGGTTAGCTGAGGAAAGGAAAATGCAATTAGAAGATGCTAGGGAGACTAAGAAATTAGAGGCTGATAGGGAGGCTGAGATTAAGAGGCTGCAGTTGGAGGAAAAGAAACTTGAGGCTGAGAATGAAGAAAGGAAATTGGAGGCAGAAAGAGAAGAAAAACGACCGCAGAGGGAAGCAGAAGCAGAAGAAAAAAGATTACAAAGAGAACATGAGATACGACTAAGGGAGTTAGAGCTGCAAGGCCATGCTCCTGAAAATGGAACTAGCCCATCCACTTCCGACTCAGCTGCAAGCCAGGGGGCCTCCTCATCAGCCGTGGGGTTCCATTTAGATTACTTTGTGGAAAAGGATGATGACATTGAGTCGTATTTAAGCAGATACGAAATATTAGCCACTACTTATGGGTTAGAAAGAGAAAAATGGGGTGTAAAGTTGTCTCAGGGTCTTCGGGGAACAGCTTATGGAGTGTTTTCCAAAATGAGCAGGGATGACCAAGACAACTATGACATGTTGAAGCAGGCTCTTCTGTTAAGATACGAAAAGAACGGAGAGTTTTATAGAAAGAAATTTAGGAATGCCAGGCTACTGTCGGGTGAGACCTATCACCAGTTCTCCGCCCGGTTGGAGACGTATATGGAGAAATGGACTTCTTTGGGGAAAACCCAAGATCTCAAAGAGATGATACTCATTGAACAGATGAGAGAGTCCATGGCTCCAGACATGAGAAAGTTTCTCATGGAAAGGGCGCGGAGAGGCTGGGTGAGATCATAAATGTCGCTGAGAGGTATCAGGCAGCCCAGGCAGAGGTAGCTGGTATCAAGAAAAAACCAGTAGATCAGCATAAGGCTCCTCAAAACCATAATAAATTTGATAACAGAAGTAAGCAGAACTTTGATAGGCCTCGGAATGATTTTAAAAATAAAACCTCACATTTCAATAGCAGAAAGAATGATGAAAGAAAACCTTTTAACCAAGGAAAGAGGTGGTGTAGTTGGTGTAGGATGGACAACCATAACACCGATGTGTGTGAAAAGGGACCTGTGATCATGGCCACGCTTCAGACCCGATCACAATCCAGACAGGAAGAAGATGAACCTATAAATACTCATCCAGAGAAGATGAGGAAGGCACAGGCTCAAGATAGGTCACTGATTGCGTTACTGCCATACACCTCCCAGAAAAGGAGAATTTTACATAAAGAGTAAATTGTTATATAGGAAGGCCGGCACTGGTTCAGCTGGTCATGGGCAGCTGGTTCTTCCTAAAATGTATAGGGCAGACGTAATACGGAGTTTACATGTTAGAAAAGATGGGGACCACGAGAAAGTAGGTACCATCTGCCAAAAAGTAGCTCAAAAATATTATTGGCCAGATATGATGGTCATCGTTGAGAATTTTGTAGAAGCATGTGGCGTATTTCATGAGGGAACACCCACAAGTGGGAAAATTGATCAGGACCTAGACATGCCATGGGGCAAACTTAGGCCTGGAAATAAAAATAATTGTAATGAAGTAGACAACGTGGAATGGGAGCCCCCTTTTCACACGCAGTCTTCACTTGGATGTTTTAAAATGGCCACTATGCCGCGAGTACAAAGAATTGTTTTACCCCAGAATAAGCCGACAATCCCTCGGTCGGAATTATGTGAACTGGGTGCAGATAAAAGAGAGAGAAGATCTCTCACAAGGAATGTAAAGTGGGGAGAAAACCCCACGAAAAGAATTGGTAGTGGACGATTTGTGAGTGATGATTCTAGGAAGAAAAGTCCTCAAAAACAAAGCTTCTAATGTAAAGGACCTGACGGGTGCCATGAAAAATAAGTAAGAAAAATTAAAAGTCCACATGTAATTTGTTAAGGACCTGGACAGATGAGAAGGCAGAGGAGACTGTTACCTCATCTTATCAATATGTGAACGAACTGACCACTCGTTTAAAAACTAGTTGGAAACTGGCAAATGATAATTTGAGACAAGCCAGGAAAAAGCATGCTGCTTATTATAATAAAAAAGCTAAGGATAGGGAACTTGCTGTAGGGGAGAAGGTGCTTCTTCTATTGCCAGGCAGCAACAATAAACTTCAGATCGGATGGCAAGGGCCATACACAGTTTTGGAAAAGGTATCCAGAACAAATTATAAGATAGACAAAAAGGGAAAGGAAAAAGTCTATCATGTGAACCTTTTGAAGAAATATCTGGACAGACAAATCATCATCATCATTTATAGAGTCAGGGGCCTACATGTGCTTGACCTCACACGGTAAATACATACACGGATTTCATTCTTTTAGGATACCATCATAACCTCCCCAGCAAAATCAAACTTTGCTACACGATATTGCAATTTGTTAAATGTTGTATATCACAAGGGATTAGAATTCTGAAGTGAAATTACTGTCTTTATTAGAACATTGGGTACTTGTGTCTTTATTCACCAACAGATTAAAATTGTTGAAATTTCGAAGCCAAACGGAGCACCGTACTTTTTGTTAAATTTTTTTCCTCTTCAATTCGCGCAACACCGTGTCATTCAATCGCCTGTCAAGGCCGTGGAAGATTAATCTCTTTTTTTTACTGTCTAATGTTAACCTCCGTTTGTTTTTCTCTAAGACCAGCTTTGTGATGCAGGGGAGTGAAGTGTTAGAGACTTCACTACAGTAAGACCAGCTTTATGATGCATTGGAGTGAAGTGTTAGAGACTTCACTACAGTAAGACCAGCTGTATGATACAGGGGAGTGAAGTGTTAGAGACTTCACTACAGTAAGACCAGCTTTATAATGCACTGGAGTGAAGTGTTAGAGACTTCACTACAGTAAGACCAGCTTTATGATGCACTGGAGTGAAGTGTTAGAGACTTCACTACATGTGTGACTTTTTGTGGCGACATATCGGAATAAAGTTCTTCAGTCAGACCCGTTTGACAGTATCCTTCATGACATTACAGAATTTTGGCCTCCTCTTTAAATTGTGCTGCTACGAACGAACATGTGTATGTCCTGATATGTGCATAGCTTCAGCGATCCTTGGTGATCTGTTCCCCTCCCTGTCCTTTTCGGGGCCTAGAAAACCCACAAAACTGCACCCACCACGGTCCTTTTTAGGGCCCACAAAACCCACAAAACTGCATCACGGTCCCTTTTAGGGCCCAGAAAACTGCACCACGGTTCTTTTTAGGGCCCAGAAAACTGCACCACGGTCCTTTTTAGGGCCCTAAAAACTGCACCACGGTCCTGTTTAGGGCCCACAAAACCAACAAAACTGTACCCTGGTAAGAAATCAACCGCATAGCTTGAATATACCCCAGCAGGGATTCATAGAGTGCACAAGCTGTATTCAAATCTTGGTCAGAAGATTGCAAAGAAGCACTGGTCATTTGAAAATGCTGTAATACTTGATCCCACAGTATGATCATTATTCCTGTTTCTAACTTCATCATGGTTGAAAGTAGACCACGAGCCTGTTGACGACACTCTGCCTTCTGATCATTGTTATCTGAAATATCATCCAAGACTTGTGTGGTGTCTGCCCATGCACACCACATGTTAGATTTATTGAGTTTGAGTTAGTGCTGATAAATGCGGCACTATTTGGAATATTGAAAATGAGGCGCACCGGAAAATGACGTAGAAGATTGTAGATATGTATATGGCCAAGGTGGAGAAAAACATAGAGCTTTGTGACAGCTGTGTTTTGGCTGTGTTTTCTTTTAAGTTCCAGTAGGAACCTACTACGAAGTGTTTACCTTCTGACAGGAGATGGTTTGTACAGGAGCACGAATACTCTTGAAATAGAATTAATATGTATTGAGGAAGTTAATAAATAAGGATTAATCGGGACGAACGAGTATGTATGCTACAAGGAATATAAGTTATTAAAGGATATCGAGTTCGTTTCAAAACAGAAGACTGTTTTAGTTCCTCATTGGTGAATGGGTCAGTTAAAGAACCTGCATGTCTGTTGTGAAGTATGGAACAAAACTATAATCGTCCAGAGATTTCACCCTGGATGTAACGGGGTAACGAGCATTATTATGAGCAACCGCCGGAGCAATCAAATATACATTAACAGAATCAACATATACTTCAACTGTGGACAGGGGTAGCAATTTACCTGAAATAATAATAAACGAACACATAATATATTCAAACTGCGCCCCACCACAACTTGTTTTATTGCAGAAAAGCTGTGTAAAAGTGCTTTTGTTGCATCTGCCCGAGCGGACCACTTGGTATCTGACAGTCTTTTCACAAAGGGCAAATGGGACTTATTATGAGTACCGCCAGCACTTAATGCAGTAGAAAGGAGACCCCACCGGTAGGTAGAAGCAGAAAAGAAGGTGTACTGGCTTTCAACAAATCCAAAGAAAATGACTGTTTCCATCCGCAAACAGTTAAGATAAAAATAATGAAGAGTCACACTAAGTCACCCTCTTATGCTCTTTCTCTCACTATTTCGTGACACCAAATGAAAAGGCGCTAAAGATGGCATAAATGACAAGATCATTGGTTTAACGCTCGTATTAGAAGATGACCAAAAAATTATGTACATATTTATTGGCGCGGGGCCCCTAAAAGCGCGGGGCTCGTAGCATATGCTACTTTTGCTACTACGTTAATCCGGCTCTGATTGTGTCAATATTTGACAAGGATCAGTGCGTAGCGACGGGACCCCCTCCCCACCCAGCCCTCTCCACCCAGCCCTCCCCACCCAAAGGCGAAAACAAATAAAGGATCAGTGCGTAACGATTTCTTGCCAGGGTACAGATTTGTTGGTTTTGTGGGCCCTAAGCAGGACCGTGGTGCAGTTTTGAGGGCCCTAAAAAGGACCGTGGTGCAGTTTTCTGGGCCCCAAAAAGGACCGTGGTGGGTGCAGTTTCGTGGGTTTTGTGAGCCCTAAAAATAACCGTGAGGGGAACAGATCACCAAGGATCGCTGAAGCTATGCACATATCAGGACATACACATGTTCGTTCGTAGCAGCACAATTTAAAGAGGAGGCCAAATTTCTGTAATGTCATGCAGGATACTTTCAAACGGGTCTGACTGAAGAACTTTATTCCGATATGTCGCCACAAAAAGTCACACATGTAGTGAAGTCTCTAACACTTCACTCCCCTGCATCATAAAGCTGGTCTTACTGTAGTGAAGTCTCTAACACTTCACTCCAGTGCATTATAAAGCTGGTCTTACTGTAGTGAAGTCTCTAACACTTCACTCCAATGCATCATAAAGCTGGTCTTACTGTAGTGAAGTCTCTAACTTTTCACTCCCCTGTATCATACAGCTGGTCTTACTGTAGTGAAGTCTCTAACACTTCACTCCCCTGTATCATAAAGCTGGTCTTACTGTAGTGAAGTCTCTAACACTTCACTCCAATGCATCATAAAGCTGGAATTACTGTAGTGAAGTCTCTAACACTTCACTCCCCTGTATCATAAAGCTGGTCTTACTGTAGTGAAGTCTCTAACACTTCACTCCAATGCATCATAAAGCTGGACCTCTCCATAACACCATATTCCCAATGTGCCTCAATGGGAGTGTAACAGGATTCTTTTTACAGGACATACATAATATTTTAATATTTTCTTTATGCTTAACACATTCATGTGCCATGCTGCCAATTAATACATTCATGTGCCATGCTGCCACCCCTACCTGCCAAATGCATAATAGACTAATCCGCGTTCATCCTGCCACCCCTACCTGCGAATTACTAAATAGACTAACCTCGCGCAGGCAAATGTACGGAAGCCGGTGTGGTCATTGACTTTCAGAATGGGTGAACAAAGACACAAGAACCGAACATTGTAATTTATTTAATTTTATTTAGCACTTAGAAGAAGTAAAGTTCTGGAGTGAAATTGCTGCATTTCTCAGAATATTGAAACTTGTCAAAATTGGCATTGCGGTCTGAGGTTTTGCAATGAAATTAATATGTATCCTAGTAAGCGGAGTACATAGTGGTGGTGTTGACGAATATAAAATTTATACAATTTTGTATTGTCCGTGCAGTCTGGGATCTCCGACGTGACAAAAAAAGAATATGTTTATTTCTCCCGTTCACGTCGTAAGGGTAATATGACGAGTAATATGACGAGTAATATGAGGTTTATGCATGGGACTGGCAACCTTATCATGCACAATAATGTATTACAATAACTATAACCGCGGGAGCACATTCATGCTGAAATGTAAGCTTGCAATAACGACCTGCTGCAACTGTGGCTCTGTGCTCCGAAGTGAGCGAAAATGGAAATTGTGATAATACTGAGAATAGAATTTTATGTCAGATTCCTGTCTAATTTGAGCTCGTAAAAACAGATTAGTTAAAACTTTCCTCTTATCTCGAAAGATTTCCTCAAGATATTTATCATGCTAATGTGTGAACCAGAAACTGTGGCGAAATGTGCAGAAATATCAGTTTCATCTTCGTTTTCATTCCTTATAGGGCATAGAACCATCACTACAGCTGATCACCTTATGGAGCATAGAACCACCACTCCAGCTGATCACCTTATGGAGCATAAAACCATCACTCCAGCTGATCACCTTATGGAGCATAGAACCATCACTACAGCTGATCACCTTATGGAGCATAGAACCATCACTACAGCTGATCACCGTATGGAGCATAGAACCACCACTCCAGCTGATCACCTTATGGAGCATAGAACCATCACTACAGCTGATCACCTTATGGAGCATAGAACCATCACTCCAGCTGATCACCTTATGGAGCATAGAACCACCACTCCAGCTGATCACCTTATGGAGCATAGAACCATCACTACAGCTGATCACCGTATGGAGCATAGAAGCATCACTCCAGCTGATCACCGTATGAAGCATAGAACCATCACTACAGCTGATCACCGTATGGAGCATAGAACCATCACTCCAGCTGATCACCGTATGGAGCATAGAACCATCACTACAGCTGACCACCTTATGGAGCATAGAACCATCACTACAGCTGATCACCTTATGGGGCATAGAACCACCACTCCAGCTAATCACCTTATGGAGCATAGAACCACTACTACAGGTGATCACCTTATGGAGCATAGAACCACCACTCCAGCTGATCACCGTATGGAGCATAAAACCATCACTACAGCTGATCACCGTATGGAGCATAGAACCACCACCCCAGCTGATCACCTTATGGAGCATAGAACCATCACTCCAGCTGATCACCTTTTGGAGCATAGAACCATCACTCCAGCTGATCACCGTATGGAGCATAGAACCACCACTCCAGCTGATCACCTTATGGAGCATAGAACCATCACTACAGCTGGTCCCCTTACTTGAATCCTGCACGAAACATTCACATGTTCTTGCAGCAGTGTACAAGTGTATCTGTGACAATTTGTTTCACATTTTCCCAACCTCACATTAGTCTTATACGACATACTTGAGGAAGCAGTAATCCTATTCTTTCTTTGCCACATCAGAGATCTCGGTGAGCCACGTGCGGCAATTTCTAAACTTGTGACTAATAAATTTTCAAATATCTCTAACGTCGATATTCGTTGTTCTCATAGGGGGACACAGGTTTTGAGACCAATATGTGAAGACTGGCCATTCAGAATTCCTGCTTCCTATGAGCCTGTAATCTCACAAAAGCAGGAGGGAGAGACTTTTTATTATTTCAACGGACTATCCCAAAATGTGTATAATGCTATAGTGGCCGGCAACTTGAACTGTTAGCAGAACAGTGACTAGTAAATATTCAACCGTTTAGGAACATTTTCGCGGTTTTCAGAGAAAACCACACAGTGAACTCTTTGCGAGTCAGAATGAAATAACAATAGCCAAGCTATTTGATATGTTTCGACGCGATTTGATCGCTTTGAGTTCCACCTGTCACCCTGTCGCGATCTCTGATTACAATTTACTCTTGCGCAGGTTAGAAACTGTTACACATGTAATAATAGTGACGCTATTTTTACGATTCGGACCAGGAAGCTCGGGGCAGGGCCGGCTCTACCGACGGCGCAACACGTGCATTTGCACGGGGCGGCAAGCTTTGGGGGCGGCAAAAAAAATCTTTTTAATTATTTTTACAATCCCGCCAAAATATTCCGCCTGGGAGCCTCACTGGTGTAATGGTTACCACACTGCGCTAGTGATCAGGTGTTCAAGCCTTGGCGCAGGCATTTGTAAGAGTGTCATCGACCGGGATTTTGACTGAATAACCTGAAAGGCCCCTGAAATAAACCCTCTGTGGATGGTGTCGCGGAGTGTTCGAAGGTTTCGTCTAGATTATTTTAAAATTCCTTACTTTTCTATTCCTTTACATTTTGTCTGTTTTCTCTACGAAATATTTGCACCTGCGATCTGTTCTTTAGCTGTTTTTCAAGTCTTCACTAATAGTTCTGCCATACGATCGTAATGCTATCTTCTCCTCCTACAAAGGCAGTAAAGGGTATTTCTTTAGAGACGTCAGTACAATTTATTCGCTTCGTCGAAACCACAGTTGTTCCAAGAGGATTATGTTTCCGTGTTCAGTGGTCAACTGAAGACCGCCACGATAAATTTTCCGGCATGGCTGAACGAGAGACGGGAATTAATTAACTTGGCGTGGGAATCAGGAATTTTTTTTTTATCGACTGTTCTATGTGCCGGCTCGAATGTTTCAGTTGTTTTGGAGTGTGCATTCAAGGAAGTTACAGTGATAAATAAGTTTTTTATACGTTTTATGGAAATTAGTACAGTGCTTCAGCCTCCATTCATTACTTCTTCTTCTTCTTCTTCTTCTTCTTGCGATCGCATCTTTGATGATTACACCGTCAGACGAGTTCTCATGATGAATTCGACTGTTGTTTGAAGTTCCTCTATAACTCCATATAGCTTTGAGTTTAGTGTTGAGTCATTGGGCCAGTATATCTTTCTTAACTGGTCATACAGAGGACAGTCCTGTAGAACATGCTCAGCAGTTTGTTCGTTTAATCCACATGTGCACAGTGGTGAAGCAGAGAATCGTAGCTTGTGCATGTGTTTATTCAGTTTGTTATGCCCTGTCCTGAGTCGAAAAATAGTTATCTGTCCCTGCCGGTCGAGAGTGTGATAGTCGTCTTTGGGTTGGTTCTGTTCTCTTCTGATAGTCTGGATAGCTATCTTTTTCTCAAAGTATGTGACTTCATTATCTTCTTGTTCACATTCTCCTCCCTTTTTTTGCAAGTTTATCTGCCTTTTCATTTCCGGGTACACCACAATGAGATGGTACCCACTGAAGTATGGTTCTCTTTTTGGCAGCTACCTTGTTTAGTTCATTTCTCAGATGCGGGAGTTTACCACCCTTGAGATCTTGCAGGACAGACAGTGCATCTGTGAGGATGACTACCTGGTGGCAGTCAGAGTTGGTGTTATAAATCATATTTGCAGCTTGCTCTAGAGCTTGAACCTCAGCTGTATAGTTGGAACAGAATTTACCAGTGGGAATGTGCCTAGTCTCATAGTGGTTGTCAGGATATGAGATAAAGATACCGGCACCTCCATTCCTAACAGCATTAGTTGCTGATCCATCTGTATAGGCATGTATCCATGATTGATCGGGATAGCTTTCTTGGATCATACTCAATGTAGCAGTTCGTTTTTGCAGATCATTATACTCATATCCACTTGTGAGACCACTGACTGATGTATTAATTTGGAGGGCACTGCTGGCTTGCTCCCATGGTACAGGGTATAGGGTGGGCTTCAGTGGTGTTGTCTTCACGGATAGGTCTTCTTGATGCTGTCTTATAAGTCTTTTTCCCCGATGCACAAAGTTGCTACGCTTTAGACGTCCCAATGCCAGATCATCTAGTCTTGCCTTCATTGGGTGCATTGGCATACTGTTGTACTTTTCCATCTGGATCATGGTTTTTGTGTCTCTTCTATGGGACAATGTCTGTAATCCAGCAACCTTCTGCATCTCTGTTATTGGTGTAGTTTTCATGGCTCCTGTAATGAGCCTGAGAGCTTGATTTTGCACCTTGTCCAAAGACTGCAGATGTGAGTTAGCAGCTGATGACCATGCTGCTGAGCTAAACTCTAAGTGTGGTCTTATTACTCCATTATAAATCTTCTTTAGATTTCGTTCATTTGCTCCCCAGTTGGTACCTGCTAATTTTCTGAGTATGCCTAGTCGTCTTCGGGCCTTTCCTTCTGCATTTTCAATATGCTTATTCCATGTAAGCCTTTGGTCAAATGTCACCCCAAGATAGGTGGGGTAGCTTTCTTCCTTGATCACGGTTGTCCCTAGGTGTATGTTAGCTGATTTGTCCTTGGGGGCGAGGGAGAACAGTGTTGTGGAGGTTTTGTCTGTGTTTATTGTGATAAGCCATTTCTCTGCCCATGACACTAGCATTTCTGCTGCCCGCTGCATTCTATAATTTGCTGTGGTGACATTTTCATCAGCGCACCAGAGTACTAGGTCATCTGCATATAAGGCAGCTTTAACTCCTGCAGGGAGATCTCTTACCAGGTCATTGATGTAAACAAGGAAGAGTGTTGGGGAAATTACTCCTCCTTGAGGTACCCCCTGATGGAGCAACACTTTTCTGCTCTGCAGACCGTCAAGAGTGACTCTAGTTCTCCTGTTATGCAAGTATGACTGGATCCATTTCATCATGTTGCCTTGGATTCCACTTCTCCTAAGTTTTGCAATGAGGCCATCTTTCCACACCTTGTCAAAGGCCTGCTTGAAGTCGACTCAGATCGTTAGGACCTTTTTCTTCTCCTGGAAGGCATCTTCTATTGCTTGAGACAAGTAAGTTAACTTGGTCTTCTATACTGTAGCATTCTCTAAATCCAGCTTGTTCCGGCACCAGGATCTGCTCAGACTCTAAATACCATTTCAATCTGTGGTTGACTATTCGCTCCATAGTCTTCCCAACACAGCTTGTGAGACTGATTGGCCGGTAACTTACAGCCTCGGTCTTACATTTCCCTTTCTTTAGTATGGGTATTGTGATGGCTTCTCTCCATACTTGGGGTACCGTTCCTTTCAACTAGCTGTGGTTGAATATCTCAAGCAGTTTTGTCTTTGCTGCTGAGCTCAGATTTACTAGCATTTCGTTGCTGATTTTGTCTGGGCCGGGTGACTTTTGAAACTTAAGCTTGGAAATAGCCTTCTGTAGTTCTCCTAGTGTGATGGATTCCATCATTGGGGCAGGAGTATCTGTTGCTTTCTGAACTGTATCTTCTAGCAAACAAGTCTGCAGCTTGTTTTCCTCTGAAAAGTTTGCCACCTTCATCCAATGTGATAGTCTGCCTAGGTGAGGAACGCTCTTCATTTAGAGACTTGACTAATCTCCAAAGTTTCCTGCCGTCTTTCTCAAGGTTCAGCGATGCCGTTTTAGTTCTCCAGCTTTTCCGTTTTTCTTCTAGCTTTGTTCTCTGAAACTCTGCTACAGCCTTTTTCCATTTGTTGTGAGTTTCAAGTGAAGGCTGAGACTCTGCGTCCTTTCTAGCCCTGTCCATAGCTTCCTGACGTTCTTGGAGTGTGCTGGACCAGTATGGTATGTAGTTACGCCGGCATCCTTTGGGAATGGTTTCTTTTGCAGCTTGTAGTATGCATCTGTTGAAGTCTTTTACCACTTCATTAATGTCTCTGTTCTGTACCTTGAGGGTAGACAGCAGCGTGTTCACCTGATGCCTGAATAAACCCCAGTTGGCTTTTTTGTAGTTCCATCTTGTAATGGCTGGGCCTGTACTGAGAGTTGCACTCTGGACAGTAAGAAAGATTGGGCGATGGTCGCTTCCCCCTAGTTGGTCTCCTACTTCTCTACTAATAGATCCAGCTATATCTGGTGTGGAGAAGGCAAGATCTGGTGTTGAAGTTGTGTGCCATCCTCTGGAGTAGAAGGTAGGAGTATCTGTGGCATTATTGACTAGGATTAGGGAGTGATCATCTTTCCAAGTTTCAACCTCTTCACCTCTGTGATCCAGATGGTTATAGCCCCAGCTCTGGGAGTGGCTATTAAAGTCTCCAACTGCTATAAAGTTGGTGGCTGGTACCTGTATAGAGCTGAGACTCAGGGGTTTGTTGTTCGGACAGTAATAGTTCAGGAGTTCTATTTCCATCTTGTCTACCTTTATCTGCAACAGCTGATATTCTGCTCCATCCATGAAGGTTTTCCTTTCGTGTGCAGGAATGTTATTCCTTACAAGAGTAAGTACTCCTCCTTTTCGTCTATCTTTTCTGTCGGATCTGAAGCATTGATATCCCCTTATTTTAAAGGTTTGATCTGCTTTCAAGTGAGTCTCTTGGATACAGCAAACACTGACTTGCTTCTCATACAAGATGTTTTCCAGCTCTGTCTGTTTGCTGTATCCAGCCTGCTTGCTGTTCACTCCCTCTGCATTCCAGTGCATCATGACAAGTGGCACTCTGGGTTTCTCTTTTTCTGTTTTGTTTTGGTCAGTAGTTCTCCTCCGCCGTCTGCTGACTCCACAAGACGGTCTAGAGGGTCCTCCAGTAGCTGAGGGTGGGCTCTGTCGAGGCTCAGAGCCCGGCACTGCACCTGCCTGGTGGAGCTCCACAGGGCGAGCACCAGTACGAGATTTATTTGACGGTGTACTCTCCATAGAAAAAAAAGCGAGTTGCGTGATACTGTGGTTTCCGGTGCGCCTTCTGGCCCAGTATCTATGACTTTAGCACCTGTTCAACGGGAGAGTGGGCTCATCCCTAATCTGTTTATGTTCCCAGTAGTAGACTATTCGCAAGCAGCCTGGGGGTGTCACTGCTCTGCGCGGACCTTGTTTACCGAGGCGGCGTCCGAGCTCGTATGGTGAAAATATGGTTGTGTTATCTTCAAAATAGCCCTGTCTTTCCCATGGCTTTTCTGCCATCCTGCAACTTTGAGTTAGGGAGTTCTGAGCTCCAGTCTCTTTCCCAGGCATTTTATCCTGGCCTGGCACGCATACAGAGGACCCCACTTCTGGTTCTAAGTTAGCAGTTGGGGATAGGTGGGGTAGCACACTGTGCATTCCCCGTCATCCAGGGGGCTCTCCAACTATGCAGAGCTTGCACAATGCTGTGCTCTGGTTCTGGGCTCTCCCAAGGAATCCTCACGTCCTGCACAGAGCCCCTTCCAGATACCCACCACCTGCCAACCCTCCATTGTAGAAATCTCCTGCATGCGGCCATCCAGTCAAGAGCCAGTATTAAGTCTGGTGCCCAAGTGATTTCCCCCAATCTCAGTGTGCAATGCTGGGTTCTCATCATGCTGCAACACAGGGGGGATTGTGATGCTCAGCCATCTCTCTCAACTCTGCACCGATAAGTGACATCGGGGACTTAACTGTGCCTCAGTACTGGGAGGCCCCGTTTCCGGGTACACCACACACAGCCAATTGAGGCAACGGTCGCCGTGGGCGTGTCTTCAGTGGGGAAGTTGTGGAGTCTTCCTGTCCATGTTCTTGCACATCCTAACACTGCCCGCAAGACATCGGAGGTTTGGAGAGTGGCCTTCTCTGCTTTTTTGAGCCGGGGTGGGCTCCCCGGGCAAGTCTCGATGGGGATCGGGACGTGTCCACGCGCCAGTGGGCCCAGCATCGGCCGCATCTGATGGAGGACTTGCTCTGCCAGGTTTGATGTGGATTTCCTACCGCCCCGGGTAGAAGCCAGAAGTGTACTGTGCCAGCTCTGGGGGAGATAAAGGGGGTGTTTCTGCGTCTCCTTGTGATACGTAGCCAAGGTAGGGCTCACAGTGCTCTTTCCCCGCCACCAAATTGCCTGCTGGTTACGCCGAGTTCTCCGAGGCTCTAGGCATGTGACCAAGAGTTGAAGGCAATAGGATCGTCAAGTCCTGAGTCTCTGTGCCTGTACGATGGGTTCCGATCTTCAGGGAGCTGTCCACACTCGTTCCCACTCCCAAGACTTGTTCAGTATCCATCTGGCTCCTTCCCACCCACAGAGGGCGTGTACGGTGTAGTGCACCGGTTTTATTATCGAGGTTTGCTCCTCTAGATCCGTTGTGTTTAGCCTGAGGATTCGCACCCTCAGTTACCAGGACTACCTCGAGGAGGGTGTGGCTCTTCACCACGCACAACGATCTTGGGGTATGAGAGGTTTTGCTAGGCCAAGAGACTAACACCGCAATGGTTGCTCCTTTCATAAACAAGAATTCACTAGGCCTAGGGTGAAGCAAGGGGGAAAACCCACTACCCACAACACCAGCACATCATACCCCCTGTCTGTAAAAGACTTTGCCCCATTCATTACTAAATAATACATTTTATTGTACGGTTTATTAAAACAGTTTTAATATTCAAATAGATATAATGTCCGATAAAAGAAAAAAACTATCAGGTGCTGAATATCGGAAACGGAAACTGGAAAAAGAACGCGATATTCAAAAACATAGCAGGGCTTTACATAAATATATAAAAACTGAAACAGCTGATGTAGGACAGAAGAAAATAAGCAAATATACCGAAACAAATGATTCTGAGCTCATGGCAAGTACTTCTAACTTGGACCCCAGTAACGTAGATATTACTTACAATGTCGAAAATGAGACTGATTTGACTGTTTCCAATTCCAGAGATTTAAGTGATGAACTTAAGAGGTACACTGATCCGGCAAGATGGAGTCCTTCTTCAAGCGATACCGAAAGACTGGAAATCGTAAAAAAAGGCCTGCCAGAGAGACCAAAAAATGAGTTCGTTTTTCCGCGCAGCTCTAATGGTCGGAAATTTTCACTAAATTTTTACAGTAGGGAGCTAAGCAATGGAGAACATATTAATCGATCATGGTTAGTGTATTCAAAAGAAAAAGATTCTGTATTTTGTTTCTGCTGTAAGTTGTTTTCCTGTAATAAAATGTCACTCACTACTGATGGCTATAATGATTGGGGTCATTTGTATGTGTATCTTAATGAACACGAAAAATCTAAAAACCAACTGGAGTCCCATACAAAGTGGATTGAATTATCGTCCAGGCTTAAATCAGTATAGACAATTGATTCAATGCAACAAAAGTTATTAAATTCAGAAGTTCGACACTGGAGGAGCATAATAGAACGCCTAATTGCTATTGTCCAGTTCTTGAGCCAACAATGCTTGCCATTTCGTGGAACATCTGATAAATTATATGACCCTAACAATGGAAATTTTTTAAAGCTTCTTGAAATGATTGCCAGATTTGATAGTGTTATGTGTGAACATTTAATGAGAGTAGCTCGTGGATTGACCCAACATTACCTTGGGAAAAACATTCAAAATGAATTAATTGCTCTTCTCTCTGGAACCATAAAAAAAGAAATAATTTCTATGGTGGAGAAAGCTAAATATTATAGCATAGTTGCAGACTGTACTCCCGATGTAAGTCACATTGAACAATTAACACTAATTGTAAGATTTGTTAATACGAATCCAGATGATATCAACATTCATGAGCATTTTCTTGGTTTCATTGCTGCTGAAGCCACTACAGGCTCAGCGTTAACCGAATGCATTCTAAGAAAATTGTCAGACATAGATATTCCAATCGCAAACATGCGTGGCCCGGGGTATGACAATGGATCAAATATGAAAGGAAAACATTCAGGAGTTCAACAACGTATTAGGGACTTGAACCCGAGAGCTTTTTATATCCCTTGCTGTTCTCATTCTCTCAACCTGGTGGTCAATGATGCCGCGATGTCATCTAGAGAAGGGCTTTTATTTTTTGAAACGGTTCAGAAATTGTATGTGTTTTTCTCAGCGTCAACACTGCGTTGGGGAATACTTAAGAAAGATATTACAACTCTAACGCCCAAGCCACTACGTACCACTCGCTGGGAATCTAGAATCGAGGCCATTCGTCCTTTAAGATATTATATTTAGGAATTTTATGATGCATTGATAGAAATTGCTGATGACGAGTCAGTAGACAAAATGGCGAGACATGAAGCTGAAACCCTTGCCCTAAAACTCAGAGATTTTAAATTTTTATGTTGTCTGGTTATATGGCACTATGTTTTAAACGAAATTAATGTTGCTAATAAACTGTTGCAAAGCATAAAAATGGAATTGACTAGTGCCATAACAACTTTGAGAAATGTTCTCCAAAGCCTTAAGAATCTCAGAAATGATGAATCATTTCAAAATTTTCTTGTTGATGCTACAAAATTAGCTGAGAAATTTGAAGCTGATCCTCATTTGATGCCAACGTTTGAATGTACTAGAGTGCGTCGGCAGAAAAAGGAACACAACTATGAAACAAGAGATGAACCTATTTTAGATCCCAAAACTAAATTCAAAATTGAATTTTTCTTTTTTATTATTGATGTTGCAACTAATTCTATTGAAGAAAGGTTCGAGCAATTGGAACATCACAGTTCACATGATTCCTTTTTATTTAACATCCCTAAATTGAAATCTGAGACGACAAATAAGCTCTTAAACAAATGTAGAAACCTAGAAAGCATTTTAACACATCAAGAAAATAGAGACATTGATGCCATTGAGCTATGTGATGAACTGAAAGTAGTATCCAAATTAGTACCAGAAAATACTCCACCAATTGAAGTTCTTCGTTACATTACTGAAAATAACACTGCTCCTAATGTCGCTATAGCCTTAAGAATATTACTAACTTTGCCGGTAACGGTAGCAAGTGGTGAGCGTAGTTTTTCAAAAGAGAAGCTTATTAAAACTTATTTACGCTCAACAATGGCCGAAACTAGATTGGAACGACTTGCCATGATTTCAATTGAACATGAAATCGGTCAAAAATTAGACTACGCAGACCTTATTTCTGCTTTTGCAAATATGAAAGCAAGAAAAGTGTCTTTTTAAGCAGTATATACTTCAAACAATATAAATTCAAATAATGTGAAAATAGTGCTAAAAATTATAACATGTACATACTATAGTTAAGTGTTTGTGACTCAGCAGTTCATCGTTCCACATGAGAAGAGCATCCCCTATATTTAATTAATGTAATTACATTTATTTCATATAATTGTCTCTAATAAAGTCAATGGTTTATTTTATGACTATACAGTATTTTCATCAATTTATCAATACATTATTATTAATGGTACTATTTAAAATTAGGCTAATGGTCATGAAATTAATGTTGAAGCTTGTTTAATAACATAATGGTTTCCAAAATTTCAAACGTTAATTTGAGGTTGGGCTGGGGCTGCAAGGTATGGTATTGCACGGGGCGGCAAAATTCCTAGGGCCGGCCCTGGCTCGGGGACTGGGTATAAGTGAAAGTTTTGCAGCGGTCTCAAAGGGTTAAGCACCCTTGTTCTTGACTGTCCTTTAAAACACGTCAGTCTCATTTCAGGCAGCCACGAGACCTCTTGCACCTACCTCAACAGTGTAGTGAACCAGTCTCGTATCAAGTCCGTGTGTCACAGAACTGCTTCCCCTGCTTTGCAGTAGTGGTCCAAAGTTAGCCAAAACTCAAGCGTATCTAATATGGGTCTTAAAAGGTGTCTACTTCACACAAGATTGCTTTTGGCAGAGTTGTAGATAGGAGAATAATGATGCTTCTATCTCAAGGTAGTGTTCATAATATATTTCAGAAGTCAAGAACAATACTGCATTGGCAGGGTAATTGTTAACTTATTATATCCGATCCGCTGCCTTTTATGAAGATTTATGCAATGATTAATTTCAGCTCGTTTAAGCTTCCACCTCTGATTTAATCGGTGGAATTCTTACTATTATGAAATAGCTCTTTTTAGAGTGTATTTAGTAAATGGACTGAGACAAACATGCAGTAAATTCAAAATGATTAAATCGAAGTTACATTTGTATATTAACAACTAATAGATTTAATAATCATTTAAGCTGAAACAGTTTTGTTTTTTTTTAATGGAATAATCTTTAACAAAATATACTCATCACCGTGTGATGGTAAAGTGTTTTATGAAAGAAGTCACGTGGCAGCTTATAGGTTTCACTTAGGTGCGAATGGTTATTTCTGCTCCCGCTGGGTTGTTGGGTTCTGTGCAGATAAGTCACTGGAGTTCTCACGTATCTGGTCAAGATTAAATGCACAGCACGTTCGAAGTAAGATCAGGGAGTAACTGCAAAGCTATTCCTGCTTCTATAAGACCATCTGATTGGTTTGGATTATAGGACAAAATACAGCACCAGCACAATAGCTGGAGCCTCAAGATCAACATCACTAGAAGCACTAGAGGTAGCAATAGGAATAATACCCTTCAAGCTAAGAAGAAAAGAACTTACTGAATTGCATGTCCTAATCGACAAAAACCACACAGCCTATGCAATGTTTGTGAAGAATTTCCCTATGTCTTGGGATACCCCTCTTGTATTATTATTTTATTATACATAAACTTGTTTCCGATAGTCTATATTTAGCGCTGACGTCACCCACCCTAACTGAAGCCATTCGACCCTCTATGCTAACGGAGTTTCACGCGGTCTACGCTCAATGGTTTCCTAGCGAAGTCTGCCCCAACCCTCGATCTGGTTTCATAACTAGCGGTAACACAGTTAGCGTCACTTCGGCGGACTTAACACCACGTGGCTCACACATACCTTGTGTATATCATCAATGATAAACTCTCTCTGGGCACCGAAATTGATAGCCTTATTAATAAAGCTGCAGCTACCTTTACCCGCCTCACATCACGTGTTTGGGGAAACGTCAAACTCACAACATAGACCAAAGCTGCGGTATATAACACCTGCATCACCAGTACACTTCTATATATTAGTGAGACCTTGACAATCTATGCCAAGCAAGAAAGAAGGCTCAATACCTGCCATCTACCGTGTCTGCACCACCTCCTCGGCCTTTCGTGGAAAGATAAAGTGCCAAATGTTGAGGTGTTGTTACGTGCTGGCCTTCAAAGCCTGTATAGCCGGCTGAGACAGGGAAGCCTACGCTGTCTTGGCCATATCCACCGCATGAAAGATGGTCGCCTTTGAAGACATGTTTGCGACTAGCAGAAATATTTTAGGAAATATTTGACAACTGTTAGTAGTATTTGACAACTGTTAGAAATATTTGACAACTGGAAGACCCGTTTGAAGAAATATTTGACAGCTAACAAAAACATTTGCATAAATATTTGGCAACTGTAAGAAATATTTGAAGAAATATTTACGAAGTGGAAGAAATATTTTGACACTGGTAAGAAATATTTTGACACCGGTAAGAAATATTTGACAAGTCGAAGAAATATTTTGACAAGTGGAAGGAATTTTTGCCAAGTGGAAGAAATATTTTGCCAACGGTAAGAAATATTTACCAAGTGGAAAAAATATTTTGACAAGTGGAAGAAATTTTTTTTGCCAACGGTAAGAAAATATTTGACAAGTGGAAGAAATTTTTTTGCCAAGTGGAAGAAATATTTTGACAACGGTAAGAAATATTTTGACAACAGTAAGAAAATATTTGACAAGTGGAAGAAATATTTTGATAAGCGGAAGAATTTTTTTTGCCAAGTGGCAGAAATATTTTGACAACGGTAAGAAATATTTGCCAAGTGGAAGAAATTTTTTTTTTGACAAGTGGAAGAAATTTTTTTGCCAAGTGGAAGACATATTTTGACAACGGTAAGAAATATTTTGACAACGGTAAGAAAATATTTGACAAGTGGAAGAAATATTTTGGTAAGGGAAAGAAATTTTTTTTTTACCAAGTAGAAGAAATATTTTGACAACGGTAAGAAATATTTGCATTGTCAAGTACTGACAACAGGAAAAAATATTTAATGAAAAAAAATATTTAATGAAAAGTTTGGAAAACTGCAAGAAATATTTAAAGAAATATTTAAAGAAGTATTTGACAGCTGATCTATTTACCTACTGGTTGGAACCTTTGAGCAGGAATGGGAGAAAATTTTGGGGCCATCTTTGTTGATTGGAAGAAAAGCTTTTACTAAAGTTTGAAAATTGTAGGACAAAAAAGTAGATAACCATTTGATAACTGGAACAAATACTTAGTTACATTTGTTTAATGTACTAAAATTCCGTGGTCGCCGCATGGGTGAAACGCTTGGGAGACAATATAAAACCTATCACTAGATGCGGCACGTGTAAAAAGAGTGAAACCTTAAATCATGGGGGTTCGAACACACGAACAAAGGAATGCTTCTTTTATAAATTTCTACTATTGATCGATTGTGTTTTGAACTTGTGACGTGAACAGAAATAAGCAGTAGGGTTAGTCTTACAAAGGTAAAATATTAGTCTTAAATAGGTAAATCGCGTTGCAGATAGGCTTTTTTTTCGTCTACCAATACGCAAAACTCTGCCTGTTAGATTTTTTATTACGCTTTTCTAGATAGCTATATTTAGCCCTGACGTCACCCTCTATGGTACCGGAATTTTATAAACGAGTCATGGTTTACGAGCGATGTTTTGCGCGGGCCATCGATCGCGTTTCTTTCTAGTGAGGGTAAAAGCACGTGTGTTTTTGAACTTTATTAAACATGGATGAAAATAGCCTCGACATTGTTTCAGTTACAGACTGCAACACTAAGGGAGTATCTAGTTGCCGCCATAATCTAGTCTGCCTGTGACATATATCTCTACGGTTGTGTTCAATAAAACTGTCTATTTGGCCTTGTCCAGCCTGGCCTTTGACAGTATATTTTATGTTGGAGACTACGGCTGTGTGCGGGTCATTTACATAACACTAACTGGACATTGGGGTGAGTAGATTTATTACTCATGATATAATATAAATAATAAAGAAAACTACCACGTGACCCAGCGCCCGTCTCAATATGTAGTTACATTCACCCAACAACGGGAATTCCCTTGAATATTTTTACATCAAAAGCATAGTTGCCTCCGACACCACTTCCCCTCTCATCGTCTTATATTCTCATCACTAGCTACACACACACACACACACACACAAGACAACACAACACAAAACCAAAATCATCCCCACCACACACCGATCATTAGTCATCTTCCTCTATAAAAAGGTATCCCTTATTTATTTTATATTTTCCTCTTTATTCTATAGCGGGTAGGAAAAAGGGAATTCACTTAGTGAGTGTTTATAAAAATTCCTTCTTCTCAAGTCAAGTAGCAACATAGTTGCATGAAGATTTTGGAACAAATCGGTTGTTGTATTCATGTAAAAGGGTAAAAGCACAACTCCTTCCAATAAAAATGTTAAAGCTACTTCTAAATCAGGTTGTTGTTTGTAACAAGACTACAACACATCCACATAGATAACAACGTTCGGGAGCCGCGCTGGTGTAATGGCTTCGGCGTTGTACTGGCGACCAGGTGTTCATGGTTCAAACCCGGGCGTCTTCGTTTGAAGAAATGTTTACGGCCGGAAATTTGACTGAATAGCCTGAACGGCTCCTGTGATAAACCCTCTGTGGATGGGAAGGAGCGAAGCTCCTGACCGGGTTGGAAGGAAAGTCCTCAGGTTCCCCAGCCTCGCAATGACATGTCATTGGGCCGAAGGGGCTGAAAGCCCAAGTGCCGCTGGTTAAGGAAAAAAAAAAAAAAAGATAACAACGTTCTGATGAGATCACTTTTGGACAGTGTACCTATACCTAAACTTTCATGAAATACACAAAAATCTCCTGTTATTGCTTAAGAATACACTACCTCCACAATAATTGGTCAATCTACACAAGTCTGCGGTATGACCTCTTTAAAAGTGACAGTGAAAAATCAACATGTAATCGCTAATGTAAAGTTTTATTTATTTATTTTTTTTTTGACTTGTGAAGTTATGCGCGAATGCGCATACGCCCTCGATGATCTGATAAATATACATCTAGCGTTTATACAGCGTCGAGATGGCCCCTAAATATTATAGAAATAATGGCTTAACAAAACTATTTAAAACACTACAGATAACCAATAGTGATTTTACACTGTGAAAAGGACTATCAAACCAAGAAAGCTAACACCAATTAGTTGTAATTCACACCAATACCTGCACACAAACCACCAGACAAACACACTTTTTTTTTGGAGGTTCTCATTACACAACAAACGCAGGGCGGAAAAAAATGTACTAATGGTCTCAATAAACACCACAGTAAGCTAGTCTTTTATCTGTACTCGCCAACACAAGACCGACTCATACACCACACAACCACCCAAAAACCCAAACCCACCAGTTACACTACACCACACAACAAGTACAATACCTACACACAAAATTACCAGACAAGAACAAAGCCAATACCACCTACACTACACCGCTTTTACATTGTCTTACTCCAGCGCTACACCTCAACACACTTATGAGTCATCACTCACCACCAGTCAAAATCAATAACCCCCACACTCTCACTTAGAAAAACCCTTAGTAACCTACTAGTCCGCCATTATCGATTTTTTATATTTTCCGCCATTATTGATTTTTTTACATTTTTATATATATCGCATGTATATATGTATAAACCAACACACAATACAACAACACATAACAATTAAAATACCTACACAAAAAAAATGGTATAGTCAAGTCTCTAACACTTCACTTCCACCTCTAGGCGCTGGCCCTAGTATAGTGACACGGCTCTTTCACTCCCACCTCTAGAACTCTAATACTTCACTCGCACCTCTAGATGTTAAACCTAGTATAGGCAGGTCTCTAACACTTCACTACCACTTCTAGATGCTAGACCTGGTATAGTCAGGTCTCTAACACTTCACTCCCACCTCTAGCTGCTGGACCTGTTACAGCCAAGTCTCTAACACTTCACTCCCACCTCTCGCTGCTGTTGGACCTGGTATAGTCTCTAACACTTCATTCCCACCTCTCGCTGCTGTCCCTGGTATAGTCTCTAACACCTCACTCACACCTCTCGACGCTGGTCCTAGTCAAGTCTATAACACTTCACTCCCACCTCTCGATGCTGGTCCTAGTATAGTGACACGTCTCTTTCACGCCCACCTCTCGATGTTGGTCATAGTAAATGTTCTAACACTTCACCCCCACCTCTCGTTGCTGGACCTAGTAAAGTCTCTAACACTTCACTCCCACCTCTAGATGCTGGACCTAGTCACGTCTCTAGCACTCCACTCCGACATCTTCATGCTGGACCTAGTGACGTCTCTAACACTTCACTCCCTCCTCTAGATGCTGTCCCTGATATAGGCAAGTCTCTAACACTTCACTCCTGAGTCACACACACAAAATGCCCTCCTAACCCACAACCACCAGCTACACCCCAACATACGTCGTCACCCCCGCCACACTTCACTCCCACCTCGCAATGCTTGTTCTAGTATAGCCAAGTTTCTAACACTTCACTCCCACCTCTTGCTGTTAGACCTGGTATAATCTCTAACACGTCACTCCCACCTCTCGATGCTGGCCCTAGTAAAGTCTCTAACCCTTCACTCCCACCTCTAGATGCTGTCCCTAGTATAGGCAAGTCTCTAACACTTCACTCCTGAGTCATACACACAAAAATCCCCCCTAACCCACAACCACCAGCTACACCCCAACATACGTCGTCACCCCCGCCACACTTCACTCCCACCTCTCGATGCTTGTTCTAGTATAGTCATGTCTCTAACACTTCACTCCCACCTCTTGATGCTAGACCTGGTATAGTCTCTAACACTTCACTCCCACCTCTCGATGCTGGCCCTAGTAAAGTCTCTAACACTTCACTCCCACCTCTAGATGCTGTCCCTGGTATAGGCAAGTCTCTAACACTTCCCTCCTGAGTCATACACACAATACAACATCACACACAAAAAATCCCCCACTAACCTACAACCACCAGCTACACCCCAACACGCATCGTCACCCCCGCCAGGACAAAAAGCCCCCACTCGCTTCAAAAAACCCCTTAGTAACCTACTAACCCGCCATTATTAATTTTTTATATTTTCCGTCATTATCGCTTTTTAAATTTTTTTTATATTTTTTATATATATTGTCTAAGTATTTTGTATAAACAACACGCCCGCCATTATCCAACAAATTTATTGCTATATAACAAGTCATGTGTCTGATCGTCAGAGGAAGTCACCCCGGCTAAAATATATCGCTATATAAAAAGTCACGCTCCATACGCCTGGCGTTCCGCCGCCTGAAATCGATCGAGTATTTCCTTATATAAAAGTCACGCCCCGCCGCCTGAATAATGCCTGTTTTGCGCCTACCATGTTACGAAATTTAGTCTGCACGTCATGAAAGATAGTTTGTGCACAAACTCAGAACACGTAACGAACGTTAGTCTGCGCACAACTTCGGTACAATGAACGAAAGATGATCTGCGCACAAATTCAGAACACGTAACAATATATAGTCTGTGCACAAACTTAAGAAACGTCGTAAAAGACAGTTGCGAACACACTGAGAACACGTCATTCAAGCTAGTTTATTACTTAAATGAGAACACGCCATAAAAGACAGTAAAACAACAACAACAACAAAACACAAACTTGGAGATATACTTCACACAAACTGAAAAATACAGCCTCTACACACAAACGAGAAAACCGACCTCAGACGCATATAGCCTGATATGTTCCCAAATATATGCCATAATAAGATCCCAAAAAAGTCATGGGGATGGCCTTCACACACAGTGAGAAGACATCTGAGGCTTAACCTAACTGACTGATTAAGAACCCACAATGCAAAGAAAAAATAGGAGGAGACTAAGCGAGACTTCATGACTGTTGCGTGTGGTTTTCTTCTTGTAGTTTGGTTTTTTTTTTTTTTTTTTTTTTTTTCCTTAACCAGCAGCACTTGGGCTTTCAGCCCTTCGGCCCAATGACATGTCATTGCGAGGCTGGGGAACCTGAGGACTTTCCTTCCAACGCATCTTGCTGACAAACACGAATGGAGACGGGTATGGTAGTCACAAAACATCACTGGCCGAATAACACAAGACGTCGGGTAGAGGAGAGGGTCCACGATATATCTTCTTCAGCATTTATTTTACATCAAGGAAAGATCTTCAAAGTTAAGGCATATACATGGCATACATGGTAGTTAATCATCCATCTGTCTCGTCTCAATCATTCAGTTCTGGCCGGTGTACTAGAGGTGCATACGAACGATGACATCCAAGTAATGTGGACCAGACGACATGAATATAAAAATATATGATTTATCTTACTCGATAAGAGGTGGAACTTCTATATAAGTTCAGGACGATCTTAGAAATACATACATAGTGGCGGCCTCCGAAGTTAGTTATGCCACTTAAATAAATATCTTCCTCCGCAATACTTGGAGCTTGAAAAACACGTCTTACTAGGACGACTTGAAGTAACGATAGGCCACAAATATTAGCCGTTAGAATAAATTAGTGAAAACGCGTTACGTCATAGACAACCGGTGACGTATTAAATATGCAGTGTTCAATATAAGTTAAATCCCGTGACAAAACATGAGTTACCACAGAGACACATTTCCTCAAATGTAAATGGTAATAAGCCTATGTGTGGCAACAATACAGAACATCTAAATATTTGTTCTTTAACAATGACATATATAATGTAATTGAAACGTCGTTACCTATTCTTTACAACTGATTCCGTACGCAAGATCTTTTAAAAGACGCAATGGCCGATCGCTGGGACCGCAAGATCTTTTAAAAGACGCTGATTTATTTCGTTGTTTCTTTCTATTCTGATATTTTATACTGCCCGGAATTTATCTCGAACGGAAGTAAACACAAAACTGGGCAAATTTCAACAAGCTTCAACGTCTCATATTTGCGTTTGAAGGGATTTTTTCACATTTATCTTCATCTTTAATCGTGTTTTTTCGTATCGCTATAATGGCCGAAAAACACACAGGATATGTTACTAATATGTGAACAGTGAACAAACTGTGTGATCAACCATAACTTTCTTACTTTTTCTGTGTTTCTAAATGGATTACCTGCACAAAGAGAGCAGTGAAACTGTATTGTGATAACAATTTATGTTACAAGCCTTACGTAAGTCGAAAATTTTTGTTCAAAATTTCAAGTTATCTTTTTTCCGTGTACATGTTATCTGTTATAACATAAACATAACATAAAATTAGCTAGAAAGGCATATGGATTTATATTGTTCATCCAATGTACTTTAATTTGATATATAATATGTTATACTTAACTCATGATTAGACACACATTGTCAGTAAACGTAAATTATGTATATGTAAATTTTTGGGGCTTAAAAATAATTCCGTCCAGAGCTGAAAATAATTACGTACGGAAAGAGTTAAATTGTTATTTCTCCACGTATTAAAATAGGTAAAGGATCTCGTTACACGCCCATTGAGGCATATTGGGAATATGGTGTTAGGCCTATATTTTCTTGACCATCGGCACACTAGTGGTGATGTGATCAACATCACGCCGGCCGCCTTAACCTTCCCAGAAGTTGCTCTGGTACCCAGTTGGGGCTGGGTTGACCCAGGAGCCGTTTGCGGCCTAAAAAAATCCCACCTCATCTGGGGATCGAACCATAGACCACTGAGCTAGGAAGCCAGTGCACTAACCACTATGCTACCGCGGCTCCCTCCACGTATTAACCATACTGATTATCTTATCCGCCATGTTAATTCTATTTTTTCCCACCACAGTGTGACGGTATTGCATCCCCTGCTTTGCAGTAGTGGTCCAACAGTGGCCAAAACTCAAGAGTATCTATTATAGGATTCAATGGAGTCTATCTTTACACAAGATTACTCTTGGCAGAAATGTCGATAGACGAGTAGTAAAGCTTCTATCACATGGGAGTCTTCATAAGATATTCAGATAAGCGAAAACAATGCTGGCTGTCACTAAGCACGTTAATTCTATAATCTGCCGACACTTTTATGAAGAATTTAGCAATGGTTTATTCTAGCTCGTTAAGCCCCCTATATACAAGGTATATGTATATAGCTTTGTTTAGAGTGTGGGTTTAGTAACTTTGACTGAGACAAACATTTAGTACATTTAAAAGGATTAAATCGAAGTTAAATGTGTAACATTTCAAATAACAAAATTTAATAATCACTTTAAGTTTTAACAGTTGGAAAATAAATTGAATAGTTATGGAAAAGTGTCATCACTTAATTGGGATTTAACTGAATAAAGCAGGTCACTTTTGGCAGCGGATATTTGCACTTAGCTGCCACTGGTAGTTTCTTCTCCTGCTGGGTCAGTTCCTTTCACTCTGCTCTCGCTCGTCTCTGGTCAAAGTTTGTAGGGTGAAGCTCGTTTCCCAGGAAAGTCTAGGAGAGTCTTCAAAGCTGGTCTGCCGTCTTAATGCGTTAACCGCTTGTTCCTGCTTGTGCCAGAAATGGTTCTTTCTGCTGGTACCACCAGTAACTGGTAATAGAAATAGAAACGAAACGCTAATCTGAGTATGGCGTTTTTTCGACACATTTATGTGCCCCCCTCTTCTATTCTACCATCCCATTTCAGAATTACCCTCGATCCTTTACATTTAAACTGAATAGTTTTAGCTTTACATTATATTTAAATGAAAAAGGTTAAGTACAGATATAATATGTTTTACATTTACATCTCCACTGTTTGAAAAGTGTTCACAATATAAATTCATTTATGTTTCCTTTACATTTACACTTGTGGAAACGTTTGAAACTTCTATTAATTTAGATATGAATATTTTCACATAAACATTTTCGCTGGTTTAAAGCGTGAAACCTTACATTAATTTTAAAGTGAATATGTTTATAGGGACATTTACTCTGCTTTGAAAATGTAAGTCTTATGCTTAGAATGTACATCATGTCTTTCATATTTCCCTCCCTGCTCCATAGGGAACCTGGAACTACTTTATGCTTTTAGTTCTCTCTTACGAAACTATCAATAAAGCAATCACCAGCCCGTGCAGTGGTGGTTCATGAATCATCGTTCTAGATACTGAGGCTGCCAGCCCCAAAATGACTTTGACATCCAATAGCGAGTTCCACACATTAAACTTCACGTGGTAATATATACATATATATGTTAGTTTACATGTTAGTAATAAAATATGAAATGTAAATCACAACTTACGCCAATCCTGGCTACAGACTTGTCGCACAGATGAATAAAAGAGACGAATCGTGTCTGGGATTTCTTTTAATTTTACAATAGATTGCCTCTTCTGACCGGAAGTGATTATATCAACACAGACAAAACCTCCACAACACTGTTCTCCCTCGCCCCCAAGGACAAAGCAGCTAACATACACCTAGGGACAACCGTGATCAAGGAAGAAAGCTACCCCACCTATCTTAGGGTGACATTTGACCAAAGGCTTACATGGAATAAGCATATTGAAAATGCAGAAGGAAAGGCCCGAAGACGACTAGGCATACTCAGAAAATTAGCAGGTACCAACTGGGGAGCAAATGAACGAAATCTAAAGAAGATTTATAATGGAGTAATAAGACCATACTTAGAGTTTAGCTCAGCAGCATGGTCATCAGCTGCTAACTTACATCTGCAGTCTTTGGACAAGGTGCAAAATCAAGCTCTCAGGCTCGTTACAGGAGCCATGAAAACTACACCAATATCAGAGATGCATAAGGTTGCTGGATTACAGACATTGTCCCATAGAAGAGACACAAAAACCATGATCCAGATGGAAAAGTACAACAGTATGCCAACGCACCCAATGAAGGCAAGACTAGATGATCTGGCATTGGGACGTCTAAAGCGTAGCAGCTTTGTGCATCGGGGAAAAAGGCTTAAAAGACAGCATCAAGAAGACCTATCCATGAAGACAACACCACTGAAGCCCACCCTATACCCTGTACCATGGGAGCAGGCCAGCAATGCCCTCCAAATTAATACATCAGTCAGTGGTCTCACAAGTGGTTGTGAGTATAATGATCTGCAAAAACGAACTGCTACATTGAGTATGATCCAAGAAAGCTATCCCGATCAATCATGGATACATGCCTATACAGATGGATCAGCAACTAATGCTGTTAGGAATGGAGGTGCCGGTATCTTTATCTCATATCCTGACAACCACTATGAGACTAGGCACATTCCCACTGGTAAATTCTGTTCCAACTATACAGCTGAGGTTCAAGCTCTAGAGCAAGCTGCAAATATGATTTATTACACCAACTCTGACTGCCACCAGGTAGTCATCCTCACAGATGCACTGTCTGTCCTGCAAGCTCTCAAGGGTGGTGTAGCGAGTTGATCCTATGGAAAGGGCAGTAATTCTGAATATTTTTTTGGACGGGTTAAATTATGGGTTGTGGCACTTGATGCCCGATTAAGCTGATGCTTGTTTTAAAGGAGATAGGAATAATATCTTCTCGTATGATCGAGAACAAAGCGATGATCGCTTCTCACAGCGTTGAGTCACGCCTGTGAGGAATTTATCCCTGAGTTGTAGTGAGCTGTGATTAAGCTCGTGGCTAGCCCACATGTGTTTTTGACTGAGTGGGGTTTCTAACAGTCGAGTCTCGTGACAGGGAGTTCACAGTGTGTGCCCTGGGTGTGTAGGAGAGAGCAGTGTGTCCTGGGAGTTGACTGAGGGAGTCAGCTATAAGTGTGTGTCTGCGCAGAGCACTAGGAATATGTCTAGCGATGGTTTTCGCTGTGTTTTTTTTGGATAAGTGTAGATTAGGACAGGCCATATTATATATTAACTGCAGTGTGGAGATGTATGAAGCTGTTAAGCTATTATAAGTCCAGGATTAGGACAGGCCATATTATATATTAACTGCAGTGTGGAGATGTATGAAGCTATTAAGCTATTATAAGTCCAGGATTAGGACAGGCCATATGTTGCAAGTGGAACTTATGAAAGGGGAAGTAATCTTTAGAATGGTTTTTTAGACAAATTAAATTTCGAGTTGCAACGCTTGATTAAGCGGATACTTGTCTGACTTTAGGATATAATTATCTTTTCCTATTTTCGGGTGACAGAGTACAGATAAGCGTGTGAACGCTGTTTAATGTATTTATTCTGTACTGTTTTGAGTCAGGTGAATAGCTCGCTAGTCTGCATGTGTTATCGAGAACGGTGTTCAAGACAACCGAATCTCGTGACGGGTTTTTTGGCGGGACTAGTGTGTGATTTAGGGAGTTGTGTTTTGGGCGTGGACCGTGTAGGTCGAGTCCCAGTGTTTTTGGATAATGTATGCCTACGTAGGATTTGAGAAAATGTCGACTTATATATTTCGCTGTGTGTACAGCCTATGTGATACACTGCAGTGAAGATTTGTTTAGGCCATATGAACCTTATTATAGCTGCCGTGTGATGCAGGCTTTGCTATGTATTGAAGTACTTTTGTAGGCCATATTTTGAAGATTATTGAAGCTGCCGTGTGATGCAGGCTTTGCTATGTATTGAAGTACTTTTGTAGGCCATATTTTGAAGATTATTGAAGCTGCCGTGTGATGCAGGCTTTGCTATGTATTGAAGTACTTTCGTAGGCCATATTGTGAAGATTAATGAAGCTGCCGGGTGATGCAGGCTTCGCTGTGTATTAAGGTACTTTTGTAGGCCATATTTTGAAGATTATTGAAGCTGCCGTGTGATGCAGGCTTTGCTATGTATTGAAGTACTTATGTCGGCCATATTGTGAAGATTAATGAAGCTGCCGGGTGATGCAGGCTTCGCTATGTATTGAAGTACTTTTGTAGGCCATATTGTGAAGATTAATGAAGCTGCCGGATGATGCAGGCTTTAGTGCGTGTTGAAGTACTGTTTAGGCCAGGATGTGGACAGGCCGTATTATATATATTTAATGCAATGTGGAAATTATATGATTCGTGTTTTGCTGTCGAATGTGTGTCATTTATGTCATCGTATCTGTGTTGTAACGGAATAAACAGTATCGAACTGTTCCAGTCGTTTGCAACCCTTCTTGACTCCTGCATGTACCCTTATGTACGTACTGTGGTGTGCGAACATATCAACACACACCTAGGTCAACATTCCAGACACAGTGACAGGTCAGCAGCACACATATATTGAATTAGCCTGTGTGGCGATGATATAGACCAAACCACTACACTCGCAACAGTGGGTGTAAACAGACTAATAACATTAACGTTTAATTACATTCAGTGAGAAATCAGCAAATCTAGAGTGTATCACCATATATATATATTAACTGCAGTGTGGAGATGTATAAAGCTGTTAAGCTATTATAGGGCCAGGAGGTGTACAGGCCATATTATATATATTAACTTCAGTGTAGAATGTATGAAGCTGTTAAGCTATTATAAGTCCAGGATTAGGACAGGCCATATTATATATTAACTGCAGTGTGGAGATGTATAAAGCTGTTAAGCTATTATAGGGCCAGGAGGTGTGCAGGCCATATTGTGTATTAACTGCAGTGTGGAGATTTATGATTCGTGTTTTGCTGTCGAATGTGTGTCATTGATGTCATCGTGTCTGTGTTGTAACGGAATAAACAGTATCAAATGTTCCAGTCGTTTACAACCCTTTTTGACTCCTGCATGTACTCTTACGTGCGTACTGTGGGGTGTAACTGAGTCTACATACACCCATGTCAACATTGCAGACACAGGGACAGGACAACAGCATACATATAGATAGAATCAGCCTGTGTGGTGGATGTATTTAAGAATCTGTTACCTCTACAGAGGTGTGTTACTTCAACAGTAGGGTGTACTTGAAAGAATATCCAACAGGTGGAGAGATAAATAAAACAGATACTAACAGTGGCAGCATCTAAACAGTGGACTAGAATTGTAAAAGTGGTGGCCAAGACTGGTTTTATCTTCTATACCAGTCTTATGGGGTGTAACTGACACCTATGTCATTTGCGTAATAACATTATTACTACGGGATCTCGATGTACACATAAATAGCCCTGTGTGGGCGTGGCTTGTGTCTCCTGTGTTCAGAATCTTGACCTGGTATTGTAATATGCCTGTGTAGCTCAAGTGAGAAACCACGCACGTTTTATTCGTGGTTGTATTCAACTCTATACCAGTGTCTGTTTGACATTCGATTTAGTGACCATATCCAACAACAACGTCTGCAGTGGTCACGGGGGTTGAAGTAGACTTTGACGGCGTTTGTACCAGCAGTTTGTTCCAGTTATCCCCATTGCAAGTCCAAGAGGTTATGATACACGGTGTTACGTGTACCTTTACGACTAAAGAAGAGTCAAGAGTTGCTGTGTTTGCTGAGTTCCAGACTGTGTTCTGGCTCCGGTTCTCGTGTGTGCAGTGGTCAAGCACATGCTATTCTATCACAAGTACCTGAAGGGAAAAAGTCAAGTTCGAGTACCTTCCCGCAGTGGAGTGTTTTTAGCCGCATAACTTTGTGATATCCAGTGTCTTGGCGGAGAGGAACGACATTAATGTCACGAAATGTTTTTTGTTTTAGAGGGAGAAAGTGTAAGTATGACAGACTTGATGGAAGAATAAAAGATAATCTCTAGAGGAAACTCTTCCAGACTGCAAGTTGAATGCACAGTCTCTCCTCGGGAATTAGTCCACTCAAAAAAAAACTCTCGAAAGGATTCTGGTGAAACTAAACAGGATATTCTCTAGGCGATAAATTCTATATCCAATATCCTACAAAGGACTATGTATAGTACATATAGATGGATAAGAGATTTGGTGCCCAGCCACATTAAAAATATCCTGACCCAATAGTGTTATTTAATTATGGCTCTGCCCCCAGGGTGTAGATTTATGTTACTAAAACTATACAACCCAATTAAATATTACAAAGAAAATAACAACAGACTCTGTTATGTAAAGTTTTCAAAAAAAGAAGATAGAATCTCACAGTATATTCAAATGTACAACTATATGTTCCCTAATCTATGAATGGTTCTGAACCATGTCAGAATTAATTTTTCATCATAGGACAATAGGAATATTCTGTAGTGGTTCTGCTGGCATGTTCAGATACTCATCTCAGATGCTGAATTTATGTAGTCTTGTTGCCAGGGGTTCAATATGTCCCAGCACTCCAGGTCCCGCAAGTTCTTTTTAGGGTTTCAGAGGATGGCAAGCTGCTTCTTCTCCGTCTTGACACAGGGCTCATCACCAACTGGGATGGAGTATGTCTGCCCTTGAGAACACTGCTTATGGTTTAGTCTTCTGGTATGGCAACCTGATAGGATTCGCTCAGGCAAGCACCCTTTCTGTGTTAAAATTGGACCGTTCCCCTCTGCAATTTCATAGACAGGACCATCTTGTCCAGGCTGGTCGGTCCGCCGGCTAGTGAGAGAATCCGCTTCGAGAATATGCCTTTGCTTTGAGAATAGCGCCAAAATTCCGGTTCTGTTTGGTGGCCTTAATTTGCATACGTGAGGGGTGGGCGCCTGACCTAATTTTGACATTACGTTTCATTCCCCCCCCCAACACACACACAAACTGGCCAGTACGTGGCCTTGATACCAGGCGGTTCTCCATGGTGGTTGCTGAGGTCAAAGGTCAAAAGACAATATTCTGCGCGGCCTATCCATTTACTAAACTGTAATTATTCAGGGCGCGGAAGTTCACAGCGGTTTGCTGGTAACCTAGATTTAAGAAAAAGGAATTTCAGAAGGAAATGGGAGATCTCCTGATGTGTTTTGACGAGAGGTAGATATTCTAGAGAATTTAGAGAAAAGGAATGTTTTGGTATGAGAAAAGATTGACAGAAAGAAAAGAAGGCGAATACACTTCGTGACATAGACCCCCTTTTAAAAGTTATGCCTACGGCTAACTTAAGTTGAGCCGACTATTCTCTTCTGTCTGCTACTACCTTCCTGTTTCATATCTCTTGTTAATTCCATCTCAGTGTTTCCTCTTTTCCCTCTGTCGAACGGTATGCCTGTAATCAACACATGTCTATCCGTTTCCTCATTGTCAAGGAGTTGAGGTATGTTAAGCAATCCTGCTCGTATGATCTTCCCTCTCTTATGTTCCTCCTTGTGCACCTTACATTGTAGCTTGCCTCCTGGCAAAGAGCTTGCATTAAAGCCTACACTCTGCTTGCAATGCGGTCTATAGCAAATAGTTTTGCATGATGAGGTTGCCAACCTCATACACAACCTTATTTTAGTCATATTGCTTGACCTGCCTAAGGACACATACCTATCTCCCCAGGTATGAGAGCGTGTATGTTCCTCTATCGCTGTTTCTCCAGTGACAGAGAAAGATAAGTCCACCATTTGTTCCTGCCCACCAGGTACCAAGAAACTCTGGCCCGGCTTCACTTTCTGCACGCAGATAGTGGGTGAGACTATCAAAACTTGTTCAGAATTAAGTGCACTGGGGTGGTCATCCCCTTTGCACTCTTCCAACTTTTCAGTGAAAATATTGGAAGAAGAGTTAGGCATTGGAGTCTCCACAGCCTGTTCAGTCACGCCGTCTCTGGATCGTGCTGAGTCTTCTAAGATGATATATTTCCCTCCTTGAGGTATGGGGTAAATTCGTTCATCTAATATTGCGGCCTTTACTTTGCCGTTTACAAAGTTCGACCTAACTTCTACATAAGCTAAAGGCAGAATCATCCTCTTGTTGTTTATCATGGGTGCTGTCACCTCAACATCCTCTTCAGTGACTTGATCAGGGTCAACGAAGGAGGCTGAGACAAGGGCATCACACCCAAGACCTTGATAATACAAACAGGTGATTTGTTCTCCATTTACTGTGGCAGTCTCCACATTTTGAGAATCCCTGTATCCACTCCGGGCCTTCGTCAAGTTCCCATCCATGGTAGGGACCTTAGCTTTGTATGAAGTCTGTGGGTTTGGGTCTCGGCGCCTGCAGTCTAACTGATGTAGGGTGGCCGACAGGTGATGCTCAAGAACATTCCTTCCCTTCCCATAGGGTTGCGTAATCCTTTTCCGTTGAGTGATCCTATTTGGTTGAGCGATCCTATTTACCAGGTTTTTGGTGTGGTTGTTTTCAGTATGCCTGTTGTGAGTTTTTGCTGAGGATGAGGAAGGTCTCTTCAGATTATTTGCACAGCTGTGCTTAATCTTGTTTCAGGACAGTCTAGAGGTCTCTGTTTAGCTATCCTAGCCTCTGCTCTGTCTGAGCCTGAATTCTGAGACATAGACTTGGCTTCATGTGGTGCAGTTATATTTACCGCTGAAGATGGTGATGCAACTGGCAAAGGAGTGGCATGATAAGTATTCCTAGATTTAAGTTTATCCCTGGATTCCATTTTTGTAGGTTGAAACTGAGTTTCCATTTCTTGCAGTTCTTCCTTACACTGGAGGGATTTTTCTTGTCTTTGTCTCTCATGTTCCACATTCTCTTCCTTGCATTTTGCTCTCCATTCGTTCTGTTGCCCCATTATGCTCATGAAACATTCTACCTGTTCCGAGACATAATTTTCCAGCAAACTTCCCGAGAAGCCAGATAATTTTCCAATCTTATATGATTGCTCTGTCCATTTCTTCAGTCCTTCTATCTCATCCATTTTAACAGCAGTGGTTTTGCTGAGCGAGTATGAGATCTCTAACTCACAATTAAATAAATACAGGCCTAAATACTTTCTATAGCCGTAACTAAACTAAAGTATTTTAACAACCTATGTTATATAAAACTAGCATACATAAAATATAACTTAAATATTAGTTAACAACATGTAACTAATAACCAGCAGTACCACCAAGAATAGTTTTCATAACATAACTTAAAATCTGCTTTTCTTGTAAAAATTTTATATGTATTTTAGTCTAGGGTAATTTATATGTCCCCTCTTTAACCTAATCCTAGACTTGGACACCAATAAGTGACAAGTACCTACAGCAGTAGTGGTCTAGGAAAGATAAGAGTTTTCATATCTCAGACAAGTGTCTAAATATGAAAAAAGTAGATCCTGAACACTGGGACGAGCCCCCAGTGTAGCGAAATGGTTTTTGTTTAGAGAGAGAAAGTGTAAGTATGACAGACTTGATGGAAGAATAAAAGATAATCTCTAGAAGAAACTCTTCCAGACTGCAAGTTGAATGCACAGTCTCTCCTCGGGAATTAGTCCACTCAAAAAAAAACTCTCGAAAGGATTCTGGTGAAACTAAACAGGATATTCTCTAGGCGATAAATTCTATATCCAATATCCTACAAAGGACTATGTATAGTACATATAGATGGATAAGAGATTTGGTGCTCAGCCACATTAAAAATATCCTGACCCAATAGTGTTATTTAATTATGGCTCTGCCCCCAGGGTGTAGATTTATGTTACTAAAACTATACAACCCAATTAAATATTACAAAGAAAATAACAACAGACTCTGTTATGTAAAGTTTTCAAAAAAAGAAGATAGAATCTCACAGTATATTCAAATGTACAACTATATGTTCCCTAATCTATGAATGGTTCTGAACCATGTCAGAATTTATTTTTCATCATAGGACAATAGGAATATTCTGTAGTGGTTCTGCTGGCATGTTCAGATACTCATCTCAGATGCTGAATTTATGTAGTCTTGTTGCCAGGGGTTCAATATGTCCCAGCACTCCAGGTCCCGCAAGTTCTGTGTAGGGTTTCAGAGGATGGCAAGTTGCTTCTTCTCCGTCTTGACACAGGGCTCATCACCAACTGGGATGGAGTATGTCTGCCCTTGAGAACACTGCTTATGGTTTAGTCTTCTGGTATGACAACCTGGTAGGATCGCTCAGCTAAGATCCATTTCTGTGTTAAAATTGGACCGTTCCCCTCTGCAATTTCATAGACCAGACTATCTTGTCCAGGCCGGTCGGTCTGCCGGCTAGTGAGGGAATGCCCTTCGAGAATATGCCTGCGCTTTGAGAATAGCGCCAAAATTCCGGTTCTGTTTGGTGGCCTTAATTTGCATACGTGAGGGGTGGGCGCCTGACCTAATTTTGACATTACGTTTCATTCCCCCCCCCCGCAACACACACACAAACTGGCCAGTACGTGGCATTGATACCAGGCGGTTCTCCATTGTGGTTGCTGAGGTCAAAGGTCAAAAGACAATATTCTGCGCGGCCTATCCATTGGCTTAACTGTAATTATTCAGGGCGTGGTTAAAGTTCACAGCTTTAAAAGGTCACAGTGGTTTGCTGGTAACCTCAATTAAAGAAAAAGGAATTTCAGAAGGAAATGGGAGATCTCCTGATGTGTTTTTACGCGTGGTAGATATTCTAGAGAATTTAGAGAAAAGGAATGTTTTGGTATGAGAAAAGATTGACAGAAAAAAAGAAGGCGAATACACTTCGTGACAATTAATGACATAAGTGGTTTGGTAGAGTTTAAATTGTGTCGCTCCATTATGTCATCAGGCCTTCTTGAATTGTACAAACTTAATCTATTGATATCTGTTGTGGTTGTTGTCGATATCTATATAGATTGATTATAAAATGTTGATGCATAAGTAACTTATGGCTATGACATATATATAGACTTTGCTGAATATACCCATATAAAGGTACTATAGAAAGGAATTGCTGATACAGATTTGGGAATAAGCTCATTTTTTTAACAGGTAGTTAACTCTGTGATCTGGAAGGGTAACTGTCCAACCTCTTGGTATACAATAATTTGTATAGGTAATTACATATACAGTGAACTCAATAGATAAATCACTATGGATCTAGATGTTGATACAGATCCTGATGATATGAGGCCTATTTTGGTATATTTATATGAAGAAGGGAAACATTTTGAAAAATTGAAAGGCCCAGAGCTTGAGGAATATGTAATGGACAGATTTTTGGTCAATACGTCAAAAGCCCTAAGATATTTTGCTAAGGACAATTTTCAGTCTCATCCTCATTTGAGAATGGCAGAGGATTTAGCAAGGTTATTAACTTACCTTCGTTCATTTGCATACATCTATATGAATGTTAAACATGATCATATAGTAAGAAATATACACACGTTAATTTTCTACGGCATCTCTGACAATCAGGAAAAGAAGTTAGAAGATGAGGAAGTAAGAGTCAACAGACAAGAAAGAAAAAATTGCTCAAAGAGTATGGCTGAAGAGAGTAAACTTCAGGAAAAATTGTCTAAGCTCACAGGTGATTTGTATAAATCAAACTCGGAACTTGCTAGTGTGCAAGCAAGTTTGAATTCTGCATTAAGCGAAATCAAAGAGTTGAAAACTCAGTTGGAAGATAAAAAGGAACGTGAAAAGTCCTATAATAAAACACTTGTTGGGCTATTAAACTATAACATTGTCCTAGGTCGCCAACTTAAAGAAAAGAATACTGTATTACCAGAAAAGGTTGATAGGCTTGCGAATGACCATGACAGTGAGATTGAGAGGGATGATAAAGAGAGAGTGGAAGAGTTAATGGTGGAGAAAGACAAATTGATTAAGGTTGAGAAATTGCTAGCAGAAGAAAGCGACAAAGTTTTGGCTGTTAAGGAGTTAAATAAAAGGTTAAGTGAAGAGATTTCACTTAAGGATAATGAAATTGCGGAAGCAAGGGAAAGAATATATGGCTTGCTAGATATGGTTTTGAAAAACAAAATGTGGTCTTCTGTCAATGTTGACAGTGATAGACAGAAAGTTGCAAAGAGTCAGCTCCACACACTCGTTGCTAATACTTCCACTGATGTTAAGCAGGATAGAGGTAAATCCCTACGTGGCAGGTACAATTTTCCACGTACTGATGGCGTCTCTGCTAATGATTGTGATTCGTGGCGTCAGACAAACAAAGAGAATTCTAGATTGCCATCAAGTTCTATTAATCATGAAAAGAATGGTCATAAAGTTCAAGCCAGAACTCTTAATATCAACCATGTATCTACTGTTGTAAACTCTGATAAATTTATAGCAAGGAATAAATCTAGTACTACTAGGTCCAAGAATGAGACACATTATGGACGGGATGATAAACATTATAGCGGTCCAGTTGCTCGTCAAACTCAGCTCAGTCAGTTTGACAGAATTGGTAAACATATCCCCATAGGCAAAGAAGGTAAAGGCTTTGGTAAGAGAAATAATTCTAAGGTTAGACAGGACCAAAGGAGTTTGTCAAGTGGTAATTCTTATTATCCAATGAACTGTAAACAATTTGACAGATTTCAACATTTTGATCCTAGAAGTAACTATATTCAAAGAGGAGATGGTAATCGCAACAAAACTAACAGTGCTAACTTGATTCATAAAAATAACAATGGTCAAGATAGAGTAAAAGACGATGTGTTCTATAGACATAACAAATCTCCAAATTTTTGGTCACATAACCAGAGTGACTTTCCTCAGCTAAAGCCTAAGTTTTCTTATAGGCAGGGTGATAAGAATGATAAGGGTCTATTGAATGATACTGCTTGTTCTAATTTTGATGTCGAGAGAGCATCTCGTTGTGTTAGGTGTAAAACTTTATTGCAGAATACAGCAGTGGCAACTTTCAGCCAGGGTTAAGTTGGTCCTAAGCATTCTGTGTTGTCTACTGTGTGTCAAAAAAAGAGCTGATGACATCGTGAAGAGACCAGGACTTTACACGAACCACTAGGTAATTGTTGAAGTAACTATCCGTTTTTGCTACTTAAATCTTACGGCTGATTAAAGTGGAGATTTTCATTTGTATTCATTCACAGTGATGACTGTTCGATAGAGGTCAGCGCTCCTGTTTACAGTATCGGTCAAATATTTAGGTCAGCTTTACGCTCGGGTGTTTGTTCAAGCGAAACCAGACAGCGTCCAACTATCGTCTGATGTGTGACTTGCTGAGGGTCAAGCACGTTCTAAATAAAGTGGGGGTGTTTACGTCTGATTTTTTTTTAGACAGTAAATATTTTTTGTATTCTATGATATCGTACATGATATGTTGTTATTTTTAGAATAACATGTAATTTCGTAGTGGTATTATGATGCATCATTTGATTGCCATAATCTTTTTTGTTTTTATTGTTATTTATATGACTTGACTGTAATGTTTGATGAATGCTATAAGCAGGTTGTATTTATACATGCTAGTTACAAATTCATGCTGACTTGGATCATATTCATTTATCTTTATACTCCTATATTGTACTTTGAATTTTTGTAACTGTGATTGTTAGATTAGTTTTTGTACATAATGAGTTTGCCAGCCCTATGCACAAACTCATTTACTGTGTTGATGTAGTGGTAACTTTTAGATAGTTCTGAGTGGTTGTTATTCACTTAATTTAATTTTTGTTGTTGTTGTTGTTGTTCTCATGTTTGATGCCATGTTTAAAACATACACAGAAAATATGAATTATCGGTTATGATGTGAAATGTAATTTTGGAAATAGCTCGTATGTATCTGAAATCATCTCCTTTTGGATTTGTTAACATATTGTGAAACTTTGATTTTTCCAGAGCTTGATTTTCTTGCCGGTCAGGCATGCAGCATTTTCTTAGCAGATTAGTTGATAAATAATTTATTTAGTTTCAAAATTTTTTGCAGATAATTTTATAGCACATTTTTCATTTTTTCAGTAGCAACAGATGTTAGATTTATTTATGGAGTATGTCATACCAAGTTGAGTAAGACATAAAATTATGGCTAATTAACACTGTAGCTGAGCTGAACGTAATTGTCAGCCGAAAGAATTTAAAGGTTAAATTAAACTTACATTTGTTGATGTGGGTCTGTTTTGAGATACATTGTTTACATGTCTTTCATTTTTCTTAAAGTTGATTTCATTGATTAGTTTATTAATTATAACTTTGAATTGTTTACATATGTAATACTATTTATTCTCTTTTTGGAATTTAGCGTTGTTAAACATTTTGGTATTCTATTTTTCTTGGAAAATGTATTATTTTTTTTTTTGACATTGTGATATTCTTTTTGCACCAGCGCTAGACTTTATATTATAGTTAGTAATGTGTATTGACATTAGTTCTTTGAAATTGTTTTGATGTTTTGATACATTTTGTTTCTGTATTTAGCACGTGACTTTGCATCAGTGCGAAATGTTTGATAGCTTTGATATTTAGTATAATTTATTTTCAGTTATGTATAAGTTTTATAATTTGGTTAGATTACTTTTTATGCTCTGTTTTGTCATAAGTTTTCTTTTGTGATGTTAGTATATAGAGATACTTTGTCATTTTCTGTTGTACTTTTCGATTATGATTGTATTTTTTTTTTTTTTGACAATACGTCGTTTAGATAGTTATTGTAAGGGATTGTTACCAACTTTCACTACATTTACATCTTTTATTTCCATCTGTCTTTATTGACTATTGAACATTACTTTACATATTTTCTATTGTATTTTCAGCATCGTTTCATACTTTCGTTATACTTCTGTGCTTCATCTACGTCTCACTTCATACTTCTTGTATACTTTTTCTCGTTACGTTTGTTATACTTTCATTCTTTGTATTGTTAGATTAATTATAACTTAAGATAATAATTGTATTTATTTACATTTAAGGAATTGTATAACTTGATAGTTATCTTGAGATTTTATGTGATTTTTCTCATATTTTGATTTCACATTTTCCTCCATTACGAATCATAATTCGTTTTTTTATCTTGTCTTTTCTTTTACTATTGGTTGTTTCCTGTTTAGTCTGTATTGAATATACTTAGCTTGGTTTTGTATTAGATTAATTTTAGTATACTTCTTTGATTTGGTAGGACACTTCATATTTACATTTACTGCTGATATTTTTTGTAAATGTACTATTTTGGTTTATCATAAGATAAAGTTTTTGTAGGTATATGTTAGAGCTTTTTTATTTTCTAAATTTTTGGGAATTTGATTTTCCAAAAAAAAATGATAGAATCATTTTTTCCCCCCCGGGTGTGTGGGAAACTGTAGCGAGTTGATCCTATGGAAAGGGCAGTAATTCTGAATATGTTGTTTGGACGGGTTAAATCATGGGTTGTGGCACTTGATGCCCGATTAAGCTGATGCTTGTTTAAAAGGAGATAGGAATAATATCTTCTCGTATGATCGAGAACAAAGCGATGATCGCTTCTCACAGCGTTGAGTCACGCCTGTGAGGAATTTATCCCTGAGTTGTAGTGAGCTGTGATTAAGCTCGTGGCTAGCCCACATGTGTTTTTGACTGAGTGGGGTTTCTAACAGTCGAGTCTCGTGACAGGGAGTTCACAGTGTGTGCCCTGGGTGTGTAGGAGAGAGCAGTGTGTCCTGGGAGTTGACTGAGGGAGTCAGCTATAAGTGTGTGTCTGCGCAGAGCACTAGGAATATGTCTAGCGATGGTTTTCGCTGTGTTTTTTTGGATAAGTGTAGAGATTAGGACAGGCCATATTATATATTAACTGCAGTGTGGAGATGTATGAAGCTGTTAAGCTATTATAAGTCCAGGATTAGGACAGGCCATATATATATATATATATATTAACTGCAGTGTGGAGATGTATAAAGCTGTTAAGCTATTATAGGGCCAGGAGGTGTACAGGCCATATTATATATATTAACTGCAGGGTAGAATGTATGAAGCTGTTAAGCTATTATAAGTCCAGGATTAGGACAGGCCATATTATATATTAACTGCAGTGTGGAGATGTATAAAGCTGTTAAGCTATTATAGGGGCAGGAGGTGTACAGGCCATATTATATATATTAACTGCAGTGTAGAGTGTATGAAGCTGTTAAGCTATTATAGGGCCAGGAGGTGTGCAGGCCATATTGTGTATTAACTGCAGTGTGGAGATTTATGATTCGTGTTTTGCTGTCGAATGTGTGTCATTGATGTCATCGTGTCTGTGTTGTAACGGAATAAACAGTATCAAACTGTTCCAGTCGTTTACAACCCTTTTTGACTCCTGCATGTACTCTTACGTACGTACTGTGGGGTGTAACTGAGTCTACATACACCCATGTTAACATTGCAGACACAGGGACAGGACAACAGCATACATATAGATAGAATCAGCCTGTGTGGCGGATGTATTTAAGAATCTGTTACCTCTACAGAGGTGTGTTACTTCAACAGTAGGGTGTACTTGAAAGAATATCCAACAGGTGGAAGGATAAATAAAACAGATACTAACAGTGGCAGCATCTAAACAGTGAACTAGAATATTAACAGGTGGTAAACTCCCGCATCTGAGAAATGAACTAAACAAGGTAGCTGCCAAAAAGAGAACCATACTTCAGTGGGTACCATCTCATTGTGGTGTACCCGGAAATGAAAAGGCAGATAAACTTGCAAAAAAGGGAGGAGGATGTGAACAAGAAGATAATGAAGTCACATACTTTGAGAAAAAGAGAGCTATCCAGACTATCAGAAGAGAACAGAACCAACCCAAAGACGACTATCACACTCTCGACCGGCAGGGACAGATAACTATTTTTCGCCTCAGGACAAGGCATAACAAACTGAATAAACACATGCACAAGCTACGATTGTCTGCTTCACCACTGTGCACATGTGGATTAAACGAACAAACTGCTGAGCATGTTCTACAGGATTGTCCTTTGTGTGGTGGGTTTTGATGTTATTAAGTGTGGTTGCTAGGTTACTTAGTGTACTGAATGAGGTCAGCTGTGAAGGTCCCTGAGGATAACAGTTTATGTGAGTTTACAGAGTACCTTACTACTACCACCTATGACCTCAAGCAGACTTATTTGTGATTTATATGACTGATAGCTACGTTTAATGTCTAGGGTAATGAAATGTGGTGTGCTGGTTATTGAGTACACAAACACACATACACTAATATTAAGCTCTATGATCAATTCAATTAACACTGTGTTTAAAATTTAGAAATTACAATTTTTTCAAATTTATTTTGTCCTGAACCAAGTTTTTCTTCTGGTCAGGACTTTTAAATCAATATGAATTAATGTCAATAGAAGTACATATAATTGAATAATCACATGAAAGGCTTGTACATATATATATATATATATATATATATATATATATATATATATATATATATATATATATATATATATATATATATATATATATATATATATATATATATATATATATATATAAGTTAAATTTGCTAATATTGGTACTAACTAAAAGTCTTAGGAAAACTAATGCTGGATGTCGGGTCGGGGTATTTGCATCATACCCAGTCTTTGGTTAACAATGTCATTTGCTCCTTATACAGGATTAATGGTGGACAAAAAGTTTCTTATTTTTCACAATGTAGTTTAAATTATAATTTTGTAGTTAATGAATCTCAGCAGGCCAGGTCTTTAATACTTAACTGGCCTGTGACGATGAAAGAAAGTTGTTCCTTAGGCCCACTCCTCACATGCTCTGAGGTAGTATGGTAGGCATCTCATTTCATACAAAGTTGGACTTCTCCAGAACATCTGGCACTAGCACAGTGCCAGACAAAGAAACTCTGAAACCACAAAATTAGGCTATGTCTTAACATACTACCTAATCCACCATGTTTACAAGCAATAATACATGTAATTAAAAGACAGGGTCAGATCTCCCTGACCGACCCAGCACATCTACATCAAGGCTGTTATCAAGTAGCACTAGTTTCCCATTCCTCTCCTCTAGAAACTGCACTGCATCTGAAATATTTTCATTAATCTCTTTTTTTCCATATAATAAGGTGGGTGATATGTTTCCACCTGACCACCTGAAAAGAAACATCTGTATTCTACATTTCTGATAGCGTATCATATTATATTTCAACCTCTAGGCCCTGGACAGTCGGCTGGGGACCTAGAATAAGTACTCACTTGTCGTAATCATTTTTCATTATATGGCAGTATCAATCACTCAGAATTGTTAAATAAAAGGTTAATAATTTTAGCCTTACCACAATTCAGAATAAAACACACAGTTACGTTGAAATAGCACAAACTCAGCTGAGCTGCTGGCTAGACTAGGGCGTCCCACTATTATTAGTATATATTCAATGGACGACAACTTCTTAGCCTCAACGATCTGCTCGTATGGACAGTCTTCAAAAAAATGGCAACTTGCCGGCAAATTTTTCAATAATCTTAACTGTCTCGTCCAATGAGAGTACTGCCCCTTCTAGAATTTAAAATTTCAAACTAACTGTCCAATTTTTGGTCAAATGTGTAGTGTATTTCTGTCGGTCGGTCTGTCCGAACTTGGGTTTTCCCAAAATTGCACTTGGTTTTGGGCCCAACTACAAAAAAACTATTCACATTTTTCCCTCAACCTCTGCTTAGATTTCTACTGCGAAGATATTTTTAGATTCTCTCCTCCTTGTCTCCCCCTTGTTTACATGTACTTGTTTTTCTGCCTTCGTTTCAAGGACGCGTAAAATGTAACTTTAGTGAATGCAAAACTAACATGTGTTTGCGAGTCTGCATCGAACAAATCAGTCTTTTGTCAATAACTTCCGAATTATCTGTCCGTCTTTTTATTTGAAAGCATATTATTTGTCAGGAAAAGATAGGCTATCAAACTAGCTTATTTTTGTGATTCTAAACCTATTAATAAGAAAATCCATATTTTTTTCCATGCTAGTCTTGAAATCTTTACTACCACGCGTTCACTTCTTTTCCATGTGCTGTCCAGCTATTTTCGAGAGTTTTACGTCATTCTAAATAAGAGCTAAGTCTGTTTTCGTAACCTAAGTGGTTACATGTTCTTACTTTACCTCGTATTTCAAACACTAACTACGAGTTCGCGCGTATGTTAGGCTTAGATTCAAATGCTTGCAGACAGCATCATTTTTTTTCTTTTCTCCTTTCCTACCCCGTCTGAACGAATAGGCCTTTCGCGTCCCCTTGTTATAATTAGTTCTCCTCTCTTTCCAATGACACTAGAAAACGATAGTACGATCTACCAAATCAACGCGCTTGTGGCGTAGGCGAAAAAGCCGCAGCGTAACTTAACTATATTTTATCCCTACAATTTATTTTAACTTTTATCTTTATAAATGGAGGATTTTAGCGCTGTATCAATGTATTCCATCACACATCTCCCCACTTGAGAACATGCACTAATGCAAGTTCCAAAACCAGTGATACACATAGATAAAATCAACTCCTTTTGCCTGCTGAATACTCTAAATTTGTTCACAGGGGTGCCTAATGAGGAAATCTGCACCGACGTTCTGTGACCCCGGAATATATTCAATGTTAAATTGATATGGCTGTAATAATAAAGACCAACGTAATAATCTGGCATTTTCATGCTTGGCCTGTGATAAGAATACGAGAGGCTGATGATCCATCTGGACCACGAATGTTCTCCCATATATATAGATTTGGAACTTTTTTATCGCCCAGATTAACGCTAAACACTCTTTTTCGCTTGTGGAATAACCTTGTTCCGCTTTGTTCAACTTGTGGCCAGCATAAGTGACTGGGTTCAGTTCCCCATTGGGTGAAGAGGACCTTTGCAACAAAGTAGCTCCCAGGCCCACATTGCTTGCGTCCGTTCTCACCACAAAATCCTGAGTCAAATCAGTCAATTTGAGAATAGGCTTGCTAGCGAGTTTTTCCTTTAACTCTTGGAATGCCAATTCACACTGCGCTGACCAAACAATTTTATCAGGATTTCCTTTGCGAGTCAAATCAGTCAGAGGAGCACATATAGAGTTAAAATGTTTGATATATTTTTGATAAAATCCGCATAACGACACGAATGATCGCACGTCTTTTTTTGTTTGTGGTCTAGGTGCTCTCTGCAACTTTTCCAAGTTCTTGGGGTCAGGGGTCATGTTACCCTGATATACAGTATGTCCCAAGAATTCCAACTCTTTGCATCCAATACAACATTTTGTTGGTTTGGCAGTCAAGTTTGCTTCTCTGAGCCTATCAAATAGCATATTCAGAGAGTTAACGTGTTCTTCAAATGTTTCTGTAGCGATGAGGATATCATCCATGAAATTCGTGATACATGGATTATTCAGGGGATCCAACAATTTGCGCATCATTCTAGAAAACACACTCGGAGCATTTTTCAATCCGAATGGCAACATGTTGAATTCATAATGCCCTTCCGAGGTGTTAAAGCTAAATAAGGTCGAACCTCAGGCTTCACTGGAATCTGGTAATAGCCTTTGCTAAGATCCACCTTCGAAAAGTATTTTGCCTTGTTCAATCTGGCAAATAACTGTTTTGTGTCCGGTAACGGATCCACTTGACCTTCTGTGACAGAATTCAATTTCCTGTAATCTATGCACAGTCTATGTTCCCCAGACGGTTTCCTCAACAAAACTACACTGGAGCTATAAGAAGATTCACTGTGAGAAATAATCCCTTCTTTCAACAAATAATCTATCTCCTCTTTCAATGCTTTCTCCTTAGCGAACGGAACAGAATAGGCTCTCATACAGATTGGTGTTGAGTCCACCAGCTTCATATCATACTCTAGCAAATTAGTATGCCCCGGTTTGTCTGTTAACACATCTGTATGTTCCTCCAAAACCTGTTGAACTCTCTCCCTCTGATTTTTAGTCAGGTGCTTACTGACTTTTACCTTTGCGGCTGTCTCACATGGGTGCAATGGGTATTCATGTGAGGTGAGTGTTGCGTGCATATTTTGACGCACATATTACAAAAATCGATATGGCTATTTAATATGGAAAAGATATAGACATTCATTCATTTGTGTATGAAAATGCTGTCTATGGGAAAGCTAGATAATCCATGATTGTTTTACACTTTTGATTATAGGAGTAATCGTTCTTGATATTGATTCGGCGCATGGATATGGCACTCATGTCCGTACTTATTTGTTAGGGCCAGAAAATAGATTAATTTGCTTATTATGTTTATGGCCTGAATTCATATGTATTACATATTATTAGTACAAGTAGAATCAGTCCTATATTGTATATTTTGGATGGGTAGGCAGGACTATATTCTTGTTATGCCGCTCTAGCGGAAGTAGGAGTTGTCTTGACAAGTCGTGAGGAGTTCCGATGTACCGTTTACAATGGCGGTTACGCATTTTTAAGGGCTGGTACATTCTTAAGTAAAAATGATTTATGAAGTGGTTTTTCTTCTGTAGGAGATTGTGTCTCTACTAGAGTTTGTGTTAGAGACTCTCCTAATGTACGGTACCATGTATGATTCGGACTCCAGGTAATTCCAGACCCTATTTTTGATGATCTCATGTCGGTTAGACCTAGCTGGAATTTTTGTGCTTCGCAACGCTAGGGTCATGTTTGTATCGACGAAGATGACGTGCTTCCATACAGCAGTTATGTCTACGTGAAGTAACTGGATTACTGTAGAACTGTATGGAGAAACTTTAGGAAATCATTCATATGCATTTCAAATTAACTTTGGCTTATATATACCCTCCTGTGAGTGAGTGAGCGACAACTCAGGAAGGCGGCCATGTTACATTCCTGTCATCATATTTTTGAATCACTGTCCAAAGAACGGGGCATGTATCTTATTATTCGGACAGTGGCAATGAGATCTCAATTTTGATAGAAACCCCTTATCGTGGTTTCATAATATGATATAAACTATGAACATAAAGCAACTTTCGTTACTTACCGATCCGCCTTCACTGACGCGCTTAGTCAGATAGGGGATGCGGCCATTATGTATCATGACATTGGAAGCTATTGATGTACTACCTATTATTTATGAAGGTGTCATGACATGGGATCTACTATGTATGCCTGCAAATTGATGTGTCAACATGTACCCATGATTTACTCGTTATGTCCCAGTGTGTGCGTCTAAATAAACTGTGTAAACAAAGATTCCAGCAGTCTGCATTGGTGCCTTGTAGACACAAGTGAATGAGTGTTTAGATTGGTCAGAACACGAACAGTACACCATTCGCGTTAATCACACTCTACACTTCTACTCCATATATACACCATCCTGCGTCGGTTGAATTGACCAAGTTTAGGGCCTGCTTCCCCTGGAACCTTAGAGGGAAACTACTGCTTACAGTTGCCTTTGCCTTCCCTAACTCAGGACTAGGGTGAGTTACCCATTTACAGCTGGGTAGACTGGAGCATGCCTGATCTCAACAACTCGGTACACTACAATGGACATATACAGTAGTGGCACCACAAACAACATGCTACAGTGATTGATAGTGGAGCTTTACAGAAGAAAGAGAAAACACCATACACCACACTTCTTTACAGTGACATTATACAGTGTACCCACTTTACAGTGGTGGGCCAGATTCCTGGGTCCAGCCTACGCAGTCTTGTTGTGTTGAGAATCACATTTTACAGTTGCAAGAACATTTGTTTGACCACATCAACACCAGTAGGACAGCTATACAATCAATGTCAGCTTGACCTGTTCTGACAAGTGTAGCAATATCTGGGTCAGCACTTGTTGACATTTGGCACAGTACAGTCAGTGTTCTAAACTAGTGATTGTTTATCCTGCTGTAATAGAAGAGCAATGTTGAACATAAAGTGCAAATTTCATCGTTGGATCTTCTAATGTGCTCAAAAAAATTGAACAGTGTAACAGTTAGAAAGCAAATCTATTACTCAATAAAGTGGTAGTCTAATTTGTTAAAACTGAGCATACAGTACAATACATTACAACTGCAACACATTTCATTATATAATGTACACATTTATGATTTATATGTATTTATGTTTATATATTATTTGTTTATATGTGTGATTGTTATGTGTTTGCGGGCCTGGATGGGAGGTGACTAGAACAGGAAATACCAAGTGATATTGGTCTTGTTCTGGCGTTCTATAGGGAGCAATTTCTTAATTGAAATTTGCATGCAACATAGTTTGCAAATATTTGGTTAGCTGTGACGACTGTGTTCATATTTGTATTTGTAATATTTTTCTGTTCTTTATTTTTGTTTGATTTGTTTGTATAATTGTAGGTCTCATCTTTCCTTTCATTTCAGTTCTTTACACCCTTATGTTTATACACTGTGGTGTTATTTGTCTTGTTATCTTATTGCAGTTATCATCACAGATTCTGTGATCATTTTTTTCATTTCTCCTATTTAATTTAATTTGATCTCTGCAAATGTTTTCAAATTGTCTTTTCTTGTTTGTCCTTTGTAATGTCTCTAGTTGACATATGACATAGGAGGTATAGTTGAATACACTTATATTATAGTACAGATCAGTACTTTATGATTATTATTGTTATAAAACAAAGTGTACAAGACCTTTGTAAGGCTTGTCTCCCAAAGTGATTGGTATAGGAAATATTATTTTCCACAGGTACTCAAGTGATCATTGATTACATTAAGTTATACAAGACCTTTGTAAGGCTTGTCTCCCAAAGTGATTGGTATAGGAAATATTATTTTCCACAGGTACTCAAGTGATCATTGATCACATTAAGGTATACAAGACATTTGTAAGGCTTGTCTCCCACAGTATTTGAGATATACAGTTATTATTTTCCACAGGTACTCAAGTGATCATTGATTACACTAAGGTATACAAGACCTTTGTAAGGCTTGTCTCCCACAGTATTTGAGATATACAGTTATTGTTTCCCACAAGTACTCAAGTTATCATTGGTTATATGATAAACAAAATAACCATACAAGTTTTTCACTAAGACTAAGTCTATGGTATAGACTTGTCTCCCATTAAAGTGAAATAAGGTAATTTATTTACTTTTTCAGGTTTCTGATTTAAGAAGACAAGATGTCTACATTAGATTACTTTATTGCACAAGGAAAATCTCTTGATAAGACTGGAAAAGAGTTAGAAGAATGGGAAACTGCTCAATTTGCTATTGCATTAAAATCAGAAGAGAAAAAACAAAAAGATGAGAATAAATGGAAAGCAGAAGTTGAACAAAAGAAGATAGATGCTGAGAATTTCAGATTGCAGATGCAAGCTGATTAAAGAAAAGCTGCGGCTGAGGAGAGAAAACTTCAAATAGAAGAAAAAAAATTAGAAGCTGCTGCTGAAGAGAGAAAAGCTGCTGCTGCTGCTGAAGAGAGAAAAGCTGCTGCTGAAGAGAGAAAAGCTCTGGCTGAAGAAAAAAGATTAGAAAAAGAAGCTGATGCTGCTGCTGAACAAAAGAAATTGCAGATGCAGGTGGAGTAAAGGAGATTTGTGGCAGAACAGAGCAAATTAGAAGCTGATGCTGCTGCAGAACAGAAAAAATTGGAAGCTGCCGCTGCTGCTGAACAAAAAAAATTAGATAGAGAAGCTGAAGAGAGAAAAGCAATAAGAGAACATGAATTTGAGTTAGAGAAATTAAGATTGACAAGTATGAGTAATGTTAATCAGGCATCTGGTGGTAATGGTAAACCCTTTAATTATAAGGTCAAGGTGCCAGCGTTCAACTCTGCCAGTGATGATATAACATTCTGGCTTGATAGATTTGAACGTGCTTGTCGAGCTCATAATGTTGACAAATCACAGTATGTGAATCAGTTGTCTGAAAATTTAAAAGGGGAGTCTCTGACTAAGTTATGTTTGGTTGAAGAGGCCGACAAGGATAATTATGATGCTATTAGGGCAGCTTTGATAAAGAGATATCAGCTGTCAGAAGAAGGTTATCGTCTTTTGTTTAAAACAATGAGACCTGAGGTAGGTTTAGAATTCTCAGATTTCATTTCAAAAGCACGACTTACACTCACACGATGGATTGAATTATCCAAAATAGAGAAAACATTTGATGGGCTTACGGATTTATTGCTAAGAGACAAGGTCATGTCTTCGGTAAATAAACCATTCCTAGAGTTCTTACATGAGCGTAAACCTAGTACATTAAAGCAAATGGAAGAATATTGTGACCAGTATGCCACGGCACACCCTGACATGATTCTTAGTAACTCTAACATTAAAGAGAGTATGCCAGTTGCTTCGGCAACAGAATATAATCAGAATTACTCACACAAATTCCAAGAAGCTAAAAATAAATTTGATAAAAAGGTTAATTGGAATAAGTATCAAAACCAAGATAACCACTCAAATCAGGGTTCTTCTTCGAAGAACTGGAATCGGGCTGATAGTCCTCGACACGCGAGGGGTACCCATAATTTTAGAAATTCTCGAAAAGGGAGTAGCTATAGGAACTACCCAAGTGCTTCATGGAGACAAAAGAACCAATATTACAGGGATACTCAGTATAATGAGCGTGATGATTATGATCATGAATATTATGATTCAAACCCAAATAGGGGTTATAACAGAGGAAATAATAATTATAGAGACAATCATAACCGAGGTAGATCACAACACAAAAGACATGGTAAATCTTATTACCAGGCTAACTCTGCACAACAGGAGTTCCACGACGCCGGTAATCAGAATAATGATAAAAAAGACTCCAATAGTGTAGCAAATTCCGCTTTCGATTTTGCTAGAGCATCTCAGTGTTCGCAATGCAAAACATTATTCGATCCAACCACAGTTTCTACTTTAAGCTGCGGTCACCCGCTTCCCGCTCTCCCTGCGTCAATCGCGCATAATGGAAGGGGTGCTCTCGTCTTCAATAGAGGCCTAATAGATGGTACTCCGGTATCAATTCTTTTCGATTCGGGGTGCACTACCATCGGAGTGAGGCAATCACTCGTAAATCCTTCTCGAGCTACAGGCAATGTTGTCAAATGTGTAACATTTGGTGGCACATTGGAGAAGTACTCCACTGCCATTATCAATATTGCTACGCCTTTCTTTACAGGAGAGGTGCAAGCATGTCTCTTGCCGAATCCGATCGCTGATCTTATCATCGGTCGCATTCATGGAGTGAAAGAATGCACTCCACAGCAAATTTCTAATTGGGAAAATGTTAATATGCAATCTGCTAATGCAGTAATCACTAGGGCTCAAGCTCTTAATATGCCGCAATCTTCACATTCTGAAGATAATGAGGCGCAGATCCAAGATGATCCCTTGGAGATTTCCCATGATTCCTTTATAAAACAGCAGGAAGATGATCCTACTCTAAAGAAATTCTTTACTCTGGCAACAAAAGGTGATCCGAATAAGGATACAAATCGTAAATCTTGGATTACGATGAAGAATGGCGTACTTGTACGTATGGTACAAGACTCCGCTAAGTCCATTCATTCTCAAATCCTTGTGCCTAAAAATATGAGAATTAAAATCTTACAGCACGCTCATGATTCGCAGTGTGCTGGACATATGGGTTTTTCCCGTACTAAAGCTAGAGTTCTTGATTCTTTCTTTTGGCCTGCTGTGAATAAGGACATACGAATCTATTGTCGATCTTGTAAAGTATGTCAAGAGATTAAATCCAGAGGTCCACGCCATGATGCACCTATTCAGGCTGCAGACATTCCCATTCGACCATTTCAAAAAATGGCGATAGACATCATTGGTCCATTTAAGATAAAGTCTGCTAGAGGACACCAATTTATTTTGACGTGTGTTGATATGTGCACACGTTGGCCGGAGGCTGTTCCTCTAAAGAGCATAACTACTGCTGATGTCGCAGATGCTCTTTGGTTAATATTTTCTCGTCTGGGATTTCCAGCAGAAATATTATCCGACCATGGTACCCAACTTATATCGGATACCATGTCTCAAGTAATGTCGACTCTTAAGATAGAGAGATCGCTGAGTAGTATTTATCATCCTATGTCCAATGGGATGGTGGAACGTCTGAATAGAACTCTGAAAAACCTACTAGGTAAGATAACAGAAGATCATCCTCAGGATTGGGATAGGGTTTTACCCGCGGCTCTCTTTGCATATAGAGAGGTCGCCAACGAACATACAGGATTTTCTCCCTTTGAACTTGTCTTTGGCGCGAAACCGCGAGGTCCTATGTCCTTACTTCATGATCTTATAACTGCTGATAATATTGTCGATGACACAAAATCCTCTTATGAATATGTCATCGCACTTAGACACAAGATTATTGAAGCATGCAAATTGGCAACTGCTTCTTCTGAATTTGCGAAACAGAAGGCAAGGGAATTTGCCAATAAAAAGAGATGCTTGCGACAACTTTGTCCAGGTGACAAAGCATTTGTCTTGCTACCTTGTAGGGAAAATAGACTTCTTATTTCTTGGAAAGGTCCGTACGATATAATATCAAAAGTTTCCGATGTTGACTATATCGTCGATATTGACGGGAAGCGTAAAACCTTCCATATCAACATGCTCACGGAATTCCATGAACGTCCGGATTATTTACAACCTGTTTTCCAGGCAACGGACGATTTTCCAGTCCAACATGGACAGTACTCATCTCTGTCAGTAATACAGGATGAGGAAACGAGTTTCTCGGATGTAAATCTACCTTTTCCAATGATTCCTCTTCACTCTAATGAATCATGGAAAGATGTTGCAATTTCTCCCGAATTATCTCCAGGAGAGCAGAAACAAGTTTCTACTATGTTAGAACAATTTCAGGATGTCCTTACTGACATTCCTGGTCAAACTGATGTCATTCAACATGACATTATTCTTACTGACCATAGTCCTATAAGAGTCAGACCGTATCCTATCCCGATACATTTTCAAGCACAGGTAGAGAAAGAGTTGGATGAGATGATAGAGTTAAAAATTATTGAACCATCCACATCAGCATATTCTTCGCCGATGGTTATTGTACGAAAAAAAGACAATAACATACGTCTTTGCGTGGATTATCGCAAATTGAACCAAGTGACGAAATTTGATGCTGAACCTATGCCTTTACTAGAAGAGCTACTTACGAGACTATCGAATTCTCATTTCTTTACTAAACTCGATTTGTCTAAGGGATATTGGCAAGTTCCATTATCCGAACACGCCAAACCGTTTACTGCTTTTTCGACGCCTAGGGGTCTATTCCAATGGAATTTCATGCCTTTCGGTCTTATGAACGCCCCTGCAACATTCGTACGCATGATGCGTCGAATCCTATCTCATCGCTCAGATGTCATTGCGTATCTTGATGACATCTGTCTTTTCAGTGATACTTGGAACGATCACTATAATGGGATAAATGAACTATTGTCTATCTTACGCGAGCATAACCTGACAGCGAAACCATCGAAAGCATGTATTGGTTTTAGCGAAATATCTTTCTTAGGACACCGTGTTGGTCATGGGTTCCTAAAAACAGAAGACCATAATACAAGTAAGATACTTAACATTTCTATTCCTAAGACTAAAAAGCAAGTGCGAAGTCTCTTAGGTCTAATACAATTTTATGGACGATTCATTCCGAATCTGTCCTCCATTATGTCACCTCTTTCTTCCTTGCTAAAGAAAGGGTCTCCTAATGTAGTCCATTGGACTCAAGAATGTCAATCCTCTTTGGATAAGGTTAAAACTATGTTTTCTACTTCACCTATCCTAGTATTGCCTTCTAAGGATAAGACATTTATTCTTCGTAGTGACGCTTCATCCACCGGGATTGGAGCAGCACTAATGCAAGAGTACTCTGGAACTCTGCATCCTGTGATGTATATTTCTCGGAAATTAAATGCCGCAGAGAAGAATTACTCGGTCCTAGACCGTGAATTATTGGCTATGGTTTGGTCAATCCTTAAACTGCAAAGATTTCTTCTTGGCGCGCATTTCATTGTGGAAACTGACCAGAAAGCTCTTACGGCTATTCAGAGTAAAAATCTGAAGAGCGCGAGATCAACGCGATACGCGATTGCTCTGCAGCCATTTCATTTTTCGGTGCGAGCTATCCGTGGGTCAGAAAATGTGATGGCAGATATTTTGTCTAGATGCCCACATGATTCATAACTGTTAAATTATATACCTAACTTTGATACAGTTGTTCCTATGTTGAAATGTGTACACATATGGAATATATCATATATTGATTGTAACACTACTTAGCGGTTCATTGATGTTTATTCACCGCTGATCTTTCAATGTTTTTTTCGTCTTGGATGATCATGATGTTAAGATATCTTAGATGAAATTTATGTATAAACTAATGTACAAATTGTGTCATTGCTAATATTGTAGTATGCGTTGGTGACACCTCTCTGGAAATATTTATACTTAGAGAAGTACTTTCTCTAAGGTCATAAAAACTTATGCTTATCATCTGCGCATTGTTATTGGTGCGTTGTGAGCCTATTGTATGTTGCTCCTAGATGTATTTCAAAAAAAAAAATGTACCATTTTTTTTTCCCGAGGGGTGTGGTAATCTGTTGCGTGCATATTTTGACGCACATATTACAAAAATCGATATGGCTATTTAATATGGAAAAGATATAGACATTCATTCATTTGTGTATGAAAATGCTGTCTATGGGAAAGCTAGATAATCCATGATTGTTTTACACTTTTGATTATAGGAGTAATCGTTCTTGATATTGATTCGGCGCATGGATATGGCACTCATGTCCGTACTTATTTGTTAGGGCCAGAAAATAGATTAATTTGCTTATTATGTTTATGGCCTGAATTCATATGTATTACATATTATTAGTACAAGTAGAATCAGTCCTATATTGTATATTTTGGATGGGTAGGCAGGACTATATTCTTGTTATGCCGCTCTAGCGGAAGTAGGAGTTGTCTTGACAAGTCGTGAGGAGTTCCGATGTACCGTTTACAATGGCGGTTACGCATTTTTAAGGGCTGGTACATTCTTAAGTAAAAATGATTTATGAAGTGGTTTTTCTTCTGTAGGAGATTGTGTCTCTACTAGAGTTTGTGTTAGAGACTCTCCTAATGTACGGTACCATGTATGATTCGGACTCCAGGTAATTCCAGACCCTATTTTTGATGATCTCATGTCGGTTAGACCTAGCTGGAATTTTTGTGCTTCGCAACGCTAGGGTCATGTTTGTATCGACGAAGATGACGTGCTTCCATACAGCAGTTATGTCTACGTGAAGTAACTGGATTACTGTAGAACTGTATGGAGAAACTTTAGGAAATCATTCATATGCATTTCAAATTAACTTTGGCTTATATATACCCTCCTGTGAGTGAGTGAGCGACAACTCAGGAAGGCGGCCATGTTACATTCCTGTCATCATATTTTTGAATCACTGTCCAAAGAACGGGGCATGTATCTTATTATTCGGACAGTGGCAATGAGATGTCAATTTTGATAGAAACCCCTTATCGTGGTTTCATAATATGATATAAACTATGAACATAAAGCAACTTTCGTTACTTACCGATCCGCCTTCACTGACGCGCTTAGTCAGATAGGGGATGCGGCCATTATGTATCATGACATTGGAAGCTATTGATGTACTACCTATTATTTATGAAGGTGTCATGACATGGGATCTACTATGTATGCCTGCAAATTGATGTGTCAACATGTACCCATGATTTACTCGTTATGTCCCAGTGTGTGCGTCTAAATAAACTGTGTAAACAAAGATTCCAGCAGTCTGCATTGGTGCCTTGTAGACACAAGTGAATGAGTGTTTAGATTGGTCAGAACACGAACAGTACACCATTCGCGTTAATCACACTCTACACTTCTACTCCATATATACACCATCCTGCGTCGGTTGAATTGACCAAGTTTAGGGCCTGCTTCCCCTGGAACCTTAGAGGGAAACTACTGCTTACAGTTGCCTTTGCCTTCCCTAACTCAGGACTAGGGTGAGTTACCCATTTACAGCTGGGTAGACTGGAGCATGCCTGATCTCAACAACTCGGTACACTACAATGGACATATACAGTAGTGGCACCACAAACAACATGCTACAGTGATTGATAGTGGAGCTTTACCGAAGAAAGAGAACACACTTTACACCACACTTCTTTACAGTGACATTTTACAATGAGCACTTTACAGTGAGTGGTTCCTTTTTCATTTCGGTTGCGATAGCCAAGGTCAGTAGAGGGGTGCCTTCCTGGATTTGTCTGTCCAGATACTTCTTTAAAAGGTTTACATGGTATATTTCCTCCTTCCCCTTTTTGTCAATCTTATAATTTGTTCTAGACACCTTCCCTAGAACTGTATATGGACCTTGCCATCCAATTTGCAACTTATTATTGCTGCCGGGTAGTAGAAGAAGTACTTTCTCTCCCACAGCTAATTCTCTGTCCTTTGCTTTCTTATTGAAATAAGCTGCATGTTTCTTCCTCATCATCATCATCAGTTGCCATCTCCACAACGAAGGTTGGCTGTAATGGATCTCCAACGTCTTCTGTCTCTTGTCTTAACGGTGCACTCTGATAGACTCTTTCCTGTCCATCTCTTGATGTTGTCTTCCCACTTATAGCGCTGTCTTCCCCTTGCACGTTTGCCTTCAACTCTCCCTTCTGTTATGGTCTTCTGCAAGGTGTTATGCCTTTTTATGTGGCCAAAGTATTTTAGCTGTCGAACTTTGACCTCCCTCATTAGTTCTCTTTTCATACCTAGATTTTCTAGGACCTCCTTATTTGTTTTCATCTCTTTCCATGAGATACGCCCCATTCTTCTATATATCCACATTTCAAGAGCCTCAATTCTTTCTTCCAAATGCTTATTCATCGTCCATGTTTCTGCACCATACAGAAATGCAGAATATATATAACACTTTATGATTCTCAGTTTTAATTTGTGAGATAACTGTTTGGATGTCAGTATATGTTTCATGTTGTTGAATGTAGCTTTGGCCATTCCTATTCTCTTCTTGATTTCTGTTTCACATCTGCCATCTTCTGTTATTATATGACCGAGATATACGTAGCTCTTGACTTGTTCCAGGATTTCCCCATTTACGCTTATCTTTAATGTGGGTTTATCGTCTGTTTTGCTAATTATCATAGTTTTTGTTTTCTCAATATTAATGTCGAGTCCATATTCATGACTTATACTGTTCACTTCCTGGCTTGTCTCAAATTATCATTTGCCAGTTTCCATCCAGCTTTCAGACGAGTGGTCAGCTCGTTCATATATTGATATGATGAGGTAACAGTCTCTTCTGCCTTCTCATCTGTCCAGAACCTCAACAAGGCTTCTAATGGACCTTTGATTGGCCTCCCAAATAACAGGGTAGCGGGTGCCATCCCGGTTGAACTATGTGGTACTTCCCGGTACGCAAACAACGCAGCGGGCAAAAATTGATCACACATATCAGGTTTCTCATGTGCCAGCTTTCTCAGAATAGAAATGAGAGTCCCATTGAACCTCTCTACCTGGCCGTTCCCTTGTGGATGGTACGGGCTACAATGAAAGTGTCTAGCTTGAAATAGCTTAAAAACTTCTTCCGTTAGTTTCCCCTTGAACTGTGAGCCATTATCAGTCAAGATTTGATGCGGGAATCCTAATCTTGTGAATATTGTAAGCAATGCCTCTGCCACATGTTTCGAATCGATTGACGACAGGGCTACCGCCTCTCCCCACATAGAACAAGTGTCCACCAGAGTAAGGATGTAACTGTTCCTCCTCTTGGTCCGAGTGAGAGGTCCCACAATATCCACTGCAACCCTCTCAAAAGGTGTTCGCACTATGGGTATTTCCCCTAGAGTTGCAGGAGCAGTCCAATGCTTTGGAGCTACCCTTTGACATTCTGGACAGGATTTCACATATCTTTTTTATATCTTCCGTTATCCCTGGCCAGAAGTAATGACAAGCTGTACGCTGTCCTGTGGCGCTGATCCCCATGTGACCACTGAAGGGAATCGCATGCCCTAGTTCCATCACTTTCTCCCTATATGAAGTAGGAAGAACCAGCTGGTTGTGACCATTTGTTCCAGTTCCAGCCTTCCTGTACAATAATTTGTTCTTCATATAATAATCTCCCTTGCTTGGAGGTGTGTGACATTTGGGCAATTTTTTAAAACATGGCTTGAGTGTCCTATCCTCAGCCTGCGCCTTCCTCATCTCTTCTGGATGAGCATTTATAGGTTCACCTTCTTCCTCCTTTGACTGTGACGTGGTCTGCACTGTCGCCATGATCACAGGTCTCTTGGGATTCCCCAAGAAGACGTATCTACACCCCAATATCAGAGGGTAGATTGGTTCATCTATCACTGCTGCCCTGATTTCTCCTTCCACATAGCGAGTTTTCACCGTTATCCTTGCGATGGGAAGTGTCATGAGTGGTATGTCCTTAGTCGCCTCTTGTATTTCCACTGTTTCGGTGGTATACTGATCTGGGTTCACTAGGCTAGACCTCACAACTGAATCAAAATCCAAACCTGTATCATATAGGCACCTTGTGGTGACCCCGTTAGAAACAACATCCTCACAAACTGGGGGTGATAAGGTTCCTGCTGTCCAGTAGGTTTAACCTTTAATCTCTGGTTCCCCGATTTCATTGCAGCAATGTTAGAAGGTTTCCTTTTACAAACTTCGGTGTTATGGTTGTCCTTCCTACACCATTTACACCACCTCTTTCCTTGGTTAAAAGGTTTTCTTTCATTATATTTTTGGTCACTGAACTGTGAGTTTCTATCACGATAATCATTTCGTGGCCTATCAAAGTTAGTCCTACCTTTGTTACCTTGTTCTTTGGTATCAAATTTATTAAAGTGCTGTGTGGCCTTAAAATTCTCTATATGTTTCTTTTTTGTGCTAGCTACCTCTGCCTGGGCTGCTTGATACCTCTCAGCGACATTCAATACCTCACCCAACCTCTCTGCACCTTGTTCCATGAGAAACTTTCTCAGGTCTGGAGCCATGGACTCTCTTATATGCTCTATCATGATCATTTCTTTAAGATCTTGGGTCTTCCCCAGAGCAGTCCATTTCTCCAAATAGGTTTCCAGTCTGGCAGAGAATTGGTGGTATGTCTCCCCAGACAAAAGCTTGGCATTTCTAAACTTCTTACGATAAAATTCACCATTCTTTTCATATCTTAATAACAGAGCCTGCTTTAGCATGTCATAATTGTCTTGGTCGTCTCTATTCATTTTTGCAAACACTTCATAAGATGTTCCCCTAAGCCCCTGGGATAACTTTAGGCTCCACCTTTCTCTCTCTAACCCATATGTAGTAGCCAAAAGTTCAAACCTACTTAGAAAACTTTCTATGTCATCGTCTTTCTCAACAAAATGGTCTAAATGAAAACCCATAGCTGAGGTTGAGGCTCCCTGACTAGCAGTGGCATCGGAGGGAAAGGGGCTGGCACCATTTTCAGGAGCATGGCCTTGTATTTCCAACTCCCTTCATCGTAACTCGTGATCCCTTTGTAATCTCCTATCTTCTGCTTCCCTTTCAGCAGCCTGTCTCTTTTCCTCTCTTTCAGCAGCCTGTCTCTTTTCCTCTCTTTCAGCAGCCTGTCTCTTTTCCTCTGCTTCTAATTTCTTCTCTTCCAATTGGAGCCGCTTTATTTCTGCCACCCTATCTGCCTCCAATGCCTTAGCCTCTTTGTCAGCCTCAATCTGCAGCCTCTTAAGTTCTTTGTCAGCCTCAATTTGTAACTGTAATTTTCTTTCTTCTGCTAACTTCCTATCTTCCCTTTCAATATACTTGTCACATTCTGAAGTTACATATTGGATCAAAGCCTGACCCTCCATATTCATTTCTTTAGCAGTCAGCACAGCAGCCGATCTGAATTTGGCTAGATCTGCCATCCTGTATAACAATTCTAATAATGTTCTAAGATAGATTACAAAACTCTAATTAAGAAAGTGACACACTAATTATTTACTACTGGCTGTGAAGATTCATCAACTTTTACTCTCCACCTTAATTATTTCTTATGAATAACTTTTAATGTTAGGGACACTGTTGAATTTATACAAACTTATACCCCAATAGTTTAAATCCCGGACCAGGAGACCCCAATATATGTGGTGGGTTTTGATGTTATTAAGTGTGGTTGCTAGGTTACTTAGAGTACTGAATGAGGTCAGCTGTGAAGGTCCCTGAGGATAACAGTTTATGTGAGTTTACAGAGTACCTTACTACTACCACCTATGACCTCAAGCAGACTTATTTGTGATTTATATGACTGATAGCTACGTTTAGTGTCTAGGGTTATGAAATGTGGTGTGCTGGTTATTGAGTACACAAACACACATACACTAATATTAAGCTCTATGATCAATTCAATTAACACTGTGTTTAAAATTTAGAAATTACAATTTTTTCAAGTTTATTTTGTCCTGAACCAAGTTTTTCTTCTTGTCAGGACTTTTGAATCAATATGAATTAATGTCAATAGAAGTACATATAATTGAATAATCACATGAAAGGCTTGTACATATATATATATATATATATATATATATATATATATATATATATATATATATATATATATATATATATATATATATATATATATATAAGTTAAATTTGCTAATATTGGTACTAACTAAAAGTCTTAGGAAAACTAATGCTGGATGTCGGGTCGGGGTATTTGCATCATACCCAGTCTTTGGTTAACAATGTCATTTGCTCCTTATACAGGATTAATGGTGGACAAAAAGTTTTATATTTTTCACAATGTAGTTTAAATTATAATTTTGTAGTTAATGAATCTCAGCAGGCCAGGTCTTTAATACTTAACTGGCCTGTGACGATGAAAGAAAGTTGTTCCTTAGGCCCACTCCTCACATGCTCTGAGGTAGTATGGTAGGCATCTCATTTCATACAAAGTTGGACTTCTCCAGAACATCTGGCACTAGCACAGTGCCAGACAAAGAAACTCTGAAACCACAAAATTAGGCTATGTCTTAACATACTACCTAATCCACCATGTTTACAAGCAATAATACATGTAATTAAAAGACAGGATCAGATCTCCCTGACCGACCCAGCACATCTACATCAAGGCTGTTATCAAGTAGCACTAGTTTCATATTCCTCTCCTCTAGAAACTGCACTGCATCTGAAATATTTTCATTAATCTCTTTTTTTCCATATAATAAGGTGGGTGATATGTTTCCACCTGACCACCTGAAAAGAAACATCTGTATTCTACATTTCTGATAGTGTATCATATTATATTTCAACCTCTAGGCCCTGGACAGTCGGCTGGGGACCTAGAATAAGTACTCACTTGTCGTAATCATTTTTCATTATATGGCAGTATCAATCACTCAGAATTGTTAAATAAAAGGTTAATAATTTTAGCCTTACCACAATTCAGAATAAAACACACAGTTACGTTGAAATAGCACAAACTCAGCTGAGCTGCTGGCTAGACTAGGGCGTCCCACTATTATTAGTATATATTCAATGGACGACAACTTCTTAGCCTCAACGATCTGCTCGTATGGACAGTCTTCAAAAAAATGGCAACTTGTAGGCAAATTTTTCAATAATCTTAACTGTCTCGTCCAATGAGAGTACTGCCCCTTCTAGAATTTAAAATTTCAAACTAACTGTCCAATTTTTGGTCAAATGTGTAGTGTATTTCTGTCGGTCGGTCTGTCCGAACTTGGGTTTTCCCAAAATTGCACTTGGTTTTGGACCCAACTACAAAAAAACTATTCAAATTTTTCCCTCACCCCCTGCTTAGATTTCTACTGCGAAGATATTTTTAGATTCTCTCCTCCTTGTCTCCCCCTTGTTTACATGTACTTGTTTTTCTGCCTTCGTTTCAAGGACGCGTAAAATGTAACTTTAGTGAATGCAAAATTAACATGTGTTTGCGAATCTGCATCGAACAAATCAGTCTTTTGTCAATAACTTCCGAATTATCTGTCCGTCTTTTTATTTGAAAGCATATTATTTGTCAGGAAAAGATAGGCTATCAAACTAGCTAATTTTTGTGATTCTAAAACTATTAATAAGAAATTCCATATTTTTTTCCATGCTAGTTTTGAAATCTTTACTATCACGCGTTCACTTCTTTTCCATGTGCTGTCCAGCTATTTTCGAGAGTTTTACGTCATTCTAAATAAGAGCTAAGTCTGTTTTCGTAACCTAAGTGGTTACATGTTCTTACTTTACCTCGTATTTCAAACACTAACTACGAGTTCGCGCGTATGTTAGGCTTAGATTCAAACGCTTGCAGACAGCATCATTTTTTTTTCTTTTATCCTTTCCTACCCCGTCTGAACGAATAGGCCTTTCGCGTCCCCATGTTATAATTAGTTTTTTTCTTTTTCCAATGACACTAGAAAACGATAGTACGACCTACCAAATCAACGCGCTTGTGGCGTAGGCGAAAAAGCCGCAGCTGTATCAATGTATTCCATCACACTCTGTATGACCAGTTAAGAAAGATATACTGGCCCAATGACTCAACACTAAACTCAAAGCTATATGGAGCTAAAGATGAACTTCAAACAACAGTCGAATTCATCATGAGAACTCGTCTGACGGTGTAAACATCAAAGATGCGATCGCAAGAAGAAGAAGAAGACATTGAGGATTAATGTTTTCTCGTCTCGTATATTTTTCAGATATCTACCATTGCTTCTATTCATCCTTGGATACTTTATATTTGTGGCTACTTGTATTGTGATTCACTTGTCTGGTTCTTTCAAGCAGTTTCTTATTTGTTAAGCCTACATTCAAACTTTCACACTGTGATAAAGAACACATGGCAACAGGTGTGTCGCAGCTACTGAAAGTAGCATTAAAAGAAAGTGAAATCTGAGACCTTAGCAGTGGCGTACTGAGGGCGGTGTGAGGGAGGAGAGCGGTCCGCCCCGTGTGACAGTCAGGAGGGCCAAAGGAGTTATCCGCACCGAGTGCCAACTACTTTAAGTACGCCCCTGGACATAACAGACACGTAGTTTGGGCTGAACGGGACGATATGGATTGTGGAAAACTACACAATTCATTCTTACATTATGACTAGCCTTAGACCTTGCGGGCGGAGGAGGTAGAAAAATAATCTCTTAACATAATGAAAAGTCAAACCATTCACGAAATAACAAGAAATATCCGTTCACTAGGAAATATCTCAGACTTTCAGACCGATCTCTGATGGAAGTGAATCGTGTTATGTCACTCCAAGCTTTGTTGAGACTCATCTGCTGTTCCCTCAAAGCTATTTTTAATGAGTAGAGATTCACGCTATGACGGATTATTAAAAGGTGAGTTTTTAAAAAGCTTTTTATACTGCGATACAGTAGTTGAAAATCTGAAATTAATCAATAGCATTCATTTAGAATGGAGACGCTGGCAATGGATAGGACACATACTGAGGCAACCTACTGACATCATGACAAGGTAATCCTTGTTCTGGAATCCCCAGGGTAAGACAGACGGATGTAGATCATAAACACACGGAGACGAGAACCGGAGATAGAATAGACAATGAGGCGGAAGACGTGGAAAGCTGATGGAACGCGACAGGAGGACTTAGACATGTGCCTAACCTTGGGGAGCTAAAGGGTGTTGATTGATTGACTGATATATTTAGAATGCCCCGTGTAGTTTCCTGGGCTCTATGAAGCGACAGAGACAGAACAAGATTGGTCCACCCTCAGACATATCTTACACTGCGACTAACATTAAGTTGTGAATGGAGCTGGCAACTCTCATGCGCAGTAAGGACCGCAAAGGAGCATCATGATGATGATGATGCTGATGATGATAATGAAGGACGATACATTTAGAATAGAGTAAAAATCTTTCTTCAAACATGTTCAAGTTTAAGTCATATACTCGTAGATTTCATGAAGAATAAGAAATATCCATAAATCGAAACCATGCAAACAGATATAGAACGTCTATCTCAATAAAAAACGTTATTACAGCAAGCGAGCGATGTCTTTGCTTCACACAACATTTAATGAAGTGTGCATATGTGCCTACTGGTGCGATAATGATCTGCTGATAATGAATATTAACATTTTTCTCATTTATTTTTTTTTTAAACTAATAAACTGTATAAATTGTATGTTTAAAAAGGTGCTCATAAGCTCTTTGTATGTGTATGCATAAATGTAATAGAATATCGACCCATTCAGAGTTTTCTTATTGAAAGTCTGAAGTCTGCGTTTGAAAGGAAGAAACATTCGCACCAAATTTTCCGCGAAATACTGAAACGGCTTGTGTTGCACTGTGCAAGTTATCTTGAGCACCCATTAAAAGAAAAAGCATTCCTTTTACTTGTCGTTAAATATTCTAATCCACATATATAAATTATCAGGTAAATATAAAGCCTAACAAATAAATTCTAATAAAGAAAAGAGCAATGGTAAAATAACGGTGCTGTCACAATAACTGTACTCGAAATCCCCCTTGTTTTATGCTTCGTCTGCAAATTGTAACGCTTTCACGTTGATAGTAAAAGCCTACTATATTATTACCCGCTTTCTTCAATGAAACGTGTGCTGTATTTCTTGGAAAAACAGTGAGATACGCAAGCTGAACAATGACCTAATTTTAATATTTCATTCATTCCATTTTATACACGGCGTAACTAAAGACAGATGGACTAAAGGATAGAGAGAAGGGAGAGGCATAAAGCCGAACGCATGCAAAATTAAACACGCGTCGCGCGATACACACTTACTACTATCACGCGTGTAAGGCCACATGCACTAACTTTTTCGGACGGACAGTGATAAAAACACTAACCTTCCCAGAGTTAGGTTTTTAAATCCTGAAAAACTCTTATTAGAAAAGATGACAATAGATGGGTTTACGTTTGAAAACATTACAGTACCCAGACAGCACATCTTCGAAACAGGAGGTTGAAGAAATTGCACATTTTGAACGCAGCCACTTAGCTCTTTTAAATTTGTATATTTGGGTTCCTTAGGGCTTGCTGACAAAGAATATGTAAAACGTTACGCAAATAGTCTAGGAATTAACAAGTTATAGCCAAAATAAAATGATGGTGCTGTCAGACAACACCCCAAAATCAGAATCGCTCAGTGGTAGATTTTTTAAACCTTACGTACGGAAATAGCCTACCATGTAAACTCCAAATTGATTGGAGCGCAACAAATATAAGACTAAACACGATTGGTCGGACTATAAATACTATCTTTGGTTGTTAGGGGAGACGTAGGAAGGTAAAATTTTTTCAAACACTTGTCGAAACGTGGCTCCATTGGCCAGACTCGCTGATATAATCACTTAGGAGCGTTACTTCGAGACCACTAGTTCAAATAAGCTTGATAAAGCAACAGTGCGTTGAAGCCAGCTCATATTTTTGCTAAATAAAAGCCTGGAACATAAGCAGATGGGAATTTGTGCCAGTAATTGTGCCAGAATTCATTGCTAGTCAACGTATCTGTGTTTATTCTATGAATTGTGGTAAGCTTGAAACATTCAGTATCTTTTAATGAAAATTGAATGTGAATTGTTAATTTATGCCTGTATATATGTGTAGTTCAGTAGCAAACATGATGTAAAGCCTATAATGCTCCAGCCTGAACAGAAGGTGTCGGAGGAAAGTAAAACGGCATGGAATGGCCAAACAGTACACTGACACCTAGATGATTGACTAGAAAGAAATAATGCTGGAATTGCAGAGGCGTAGTAACCATTAAGGAGGTTAATACTGGTATAAAGTATTTCAGATGAAGCTGACAGTTGGCCTAACGCTCTGAACTCAATGTTTGTGATGTATTGTGCTCAGTGTAGAACTAGAGTATCAATTAGTTATGAAGTAGAAGGTACATCCTTCTTGTTTTCAGGGACCGTGGTCTTGATGGTATTGAGCAGCACCTGGTCAGAGCTTTGCTGAATCCAGAGTCGGACAGCATACTCCTTGGTCCATTTAGCTATCAGTGAGGTGTCTCCAGAGCCCAGGGGAGAAATCGAGCAGAGGAGTCTTTTCCTGCCGCCATCACGCAAGATAAGCTGATGTGGCCAGCTGAGCTCAAAATTATGTACCCCCATCTTAAAATAACATTGTAACATAAACTTAAGAGGGGAAGTAAATTGTTTTAATATCAGGAACTGAGAACATCTCCAATACTAGTTCCAATAAAGACAAACTATTGAAGTCATGATGACAAATACCAACAGAGCTTGAACAAAACAAAACCAGTATTACCTCATATTACTACTACACAACTGACACACATAGGATACTTTTAATAATATATGTCACTACAATATTCATATTGATAAATTCTGTACTTATAACTTGTAATTAAAATTGATTGTGATTCCTGGTTCCCTTTGTATTTGAATCAGGACACATATTCATTCATGACAGCAATGAATACATATTGTTATTTGAAAAGTTATCAGTGACTCCTTTAAGATATCCTTGTAGAGTGTTTTATGTATGTGAGTGTCACAGTGTTGTCAAGTGTGGTGGAATAAATTAAATTGTTTATCTGTCTGTTGTTGTTATGACTTACACTTCATCATACACATACCCTAGACATACAACGTAGTCATCACACTATTCCAGAATAATTCTGACTGAGATATATATATATGTGGCAGCAAGTAAGGTTATCTATAATACACTACTCTTATTAGATATAGATACCTTCACAGCTGATCTCAGTCAGTACACTAAGTCCCCTATAAATATTTATAACATCCCACTTCACCACATATATTGGGGTCTCGCTCTTGGGATTTTGAATCTTTCCCTATTATAAATATTGGGGGTAATTCACTTCAGGGAATATAAGAATTAAAAGGTATCCTTGGGTGGAATTAAATAAGGTTGAGCTCACGGTGCCTGTGTTGTCCATTAGATATATTTAGAGATTGAATTGTTGGTTAGACATTGTATAAATTTACCTGATAGACAATGGCGGACCTGGCCAAATTTCGATCTGCTGCTGTTCAGACTGCAAAAGAGTTAGGATTAGATGGGCAAGTTATGGTTGCCTATGTCACTACGGAATGTGACAAATTTATTGAACGCGAAGAAAGAAGGTTTGAAGCCGAAAGAAAGTTAGAGGCTGAAAAAGAAATTAAGAGGTTGCAGATTGAGGCTGACAAAGAGGCTAAAGCATAGGAAGCCGAGGAAAGAAGATTGACTGCAGAAAGGGAAGAGAAGAAATTAGCTGCCGGAGAGGGAAGCAGAAGAAAGAAGATTGACTGCAGAGAGGGAAGCAGAAAAGGAGGAGAAGAGATTACAAAGGGAACATGAGTTACGACTAAAGGAGTTTGAGTTTCAAGGCCATGCTCCTGAAAATGGTGCCAGTCCCTTTGCCTCTGATGCCACTGCTAGCCAAGGAGCCTCAACCTCAGCTATGAATTTTCATTTAGATCATTTTGTTGAGAAAGACGATGATATAGAGAGCTACCTAAATAGGTATGAACTATTAGCTACCACGTATGGGTTAGAGAGAGAAAGGTGGAGCTTAAAGTTATCTCAGGGACTTCGTGGGGCAGCTTATGAAGTTTTTGCAAAAATGAGCAGAGGTGATCAGGAAAATTATGACATGCTAAAGCAGGCTCTTTTGTTAAGATATGAAAAGAATGCAGAATTCTATAGGAAAAAATTTAGGAATGCTAAACTACTGTCAGGTGAAACCTATCACCAGTTCTCTGCACGAATAGAGACATACTTGGAGAAATGGACTTCTCTGGGGAAAACCCAAGATCTTAAGGAAATGGTCCTTATAGAGCAATTAAGAGAGTCCATGGCTCCAGACCTGAGAAAGTTTCTCATGGAACAAGGTGCAGAGAGGCTGGGTGATTTGCTAAATGTTGCTGAAAGGTATCAAGCAGCTCAAGCAGAGGTAACAGGTAATAAAAAGAAACAAGTGGATAACTTTAGGGCACCACAGAACTTTAATCAATTTGATCCTAGGGATCAAAACAAAGGTAAGCACCAATTTGATAGGCCACGGTATGAAAATAAAAAATAAATTCCCACAATTCGATGAAAGGAAATATGATGAAAGAAAATCTTTCAACCAAGGAAAAAGGTGGTGTAAAAATTGTCAAATGGACAATCATGACACTGACCGTTGCAGAAGGAAACCTGTGTATATGGCCACCCTTCAGGTCAGGTCGACCTCAAGACAGGAGGAGGATATTATGTTAGATACCACTCCAGAAGAGATGAGGAAGGCACAGGCTGGGGATAAAACACTCAAGCCTTGTTTCAGAAAATTGTCAACTTGTCATACAACTCCAGGCAAGGGAGATTTTTACATGAAAAACAAGTTGATGTATAGGAAGACTGGAGCTAGATCCAAAGGTCAGGGACAACTGGTACTTCCTAAAAGATATAGGGCAGACTTAATAAGGAGCCTACATGTGAAACCAGATGGGGACCATGAGAAGATAGGTACCATCATTCAAAAGGTGGCTCACAATTATTATTGGCCTAAAGCAAGATGGGACATTGAGAATTTTGTAGAAAGGTGTAGCATAGCACATGAGGGAACACCCACAAGTGGGAACATGGATCAGGACCTGGACACGCCACGGGGCAAAATTAGGCCTGATAATAAAAAGAGATATAAATTTGAAAAAGTGGACCAAATGGAATGGGAAGCCCCTTTTCACGGACAAGCTTCACTTAACTGTTTTACAATGGCCACTATGCGGAGAGTGCAAAAAGATGTCTTACCCCAGGATAAGCCGACAATCCCTCAATCGGACTTAAACAAACTGGAGGAAGAGGATGTAGAGAGGAAATCTCTCATCAAGAATTTTAAGTGGGGAGACAACCCCAAGAGAAAAATTGGTAGCGGTCGTTTTGTGAATGATAATTCTGGGAGGAAAAATCATCACTATAGAGCTTCGAGTGGAAGAGACCATACCGGTGCATGGACAAATAGGTCCACACAATTAAAGGTCCATATGTAGCTTTGTTAAGAACGTGGACTGATGAAAAGGCAGAGGAAAACATTACATCTTCATACCAATATGTGAATGAGCTGACCACTCGTTTAAAAACTGGCTGGAAACTTGCCAATGAAAATTTGAAACAAGCCAGGAAGAAACATGCTGCTATTATAACAGGAAGGCGAAAGACAGAAATTTGGCTGTGGGAGAGAAAGTACTGCTTCTTTTGCCCGGGAGTCAGAATAAGTTACAAATTGGATGGCAGGGTCCATATACAGTTCTAGAGAAGGTGTCTAGAACAAATTATAAGATAGATAAGAAGGGGAAAGAAAAAATCTATCATGTGAATCTCCTGAAGAAATATTTGGAAAGAGAACATCAGGAAGAGACACACTTGTTGACCTTGTCCATCGCCATGGAGATGAAAAAGGAACCACTTTCATCATTTGAATATCCATTACACCCCTGTGAGACAGCAGCACAGGTGAAAATCAGTACACATTTAACGAAAACTCAGAAAGAGAGAGTGCAACAGGTTCTAAATAATCATGCAGAGGTGTTAACAGACCGACCAGGGCATACAAACCTATTGGAATATGATATGAAAAACTGATAGACCCCACACCTGTCTGTATGAAACCATATTCGATTCCGTTTGCTAAGGAGAAAGCTTTGAAGGAAGAGATAGACTATCTATTGAAGGAAGGAATTATTTCACACAGTGAATCTTCGTATAGTTCCGGTGTTGTACTCTTAAGGAAGCCCTCTGGAGAACATAGACTCTGTATAGATTACAGGAGACTGAATGCTATTACAGAAGGACAGGTGGATCCATTGCCGGATACAAATCAGCTGTTTGCCAGACTAAATAAAGCTAAATATTTCTCAAAAGTGGATCTGAGTAAAGGATATTATCAGATTCCAGTAAAGCCTGAGGTTAGACCATACCTAGCCTTTAGTACCTCAGAAGGACACTATGAGTTTAATAGATTGCCATTTGGATTGAAGAATGCGCCTAGTGTCTTCTCTAGAATGATGAGAAAATTGTTGGATGTAAACATTTCGGAGGAACGTAATGAATCCCTGAGTTGCCTCTTTGATTGAGGATATTCCGAATGTTTCATACAGGATAATAAGAAGATTATGGGATCCACTACGAAAACTCTGCTATCACCAGGTATATGTTATCTCCTCATAACGTACATTTTGAGGGAAATATAATGTTCTCTGGACATGTCATTGCGCAGACTCAGAGAAGAGAAATGGTGAATACGGGTTGCGAAGCAGCATTAAGACAAGCACTCACACTTGCGGCTGTTCAGTAACATAACCGAAATATATTATTGGTTGTAGAAGTCTGAGGCAGATTTCAAGAGTAGTGCCTACTCTGAATGGACCCAACTACATAAAACCATGATAGCACCACAGCAGAGTAAAGTCAAGTTGACTTACATTTATCTATGTGTATATAGAATAAAGGACTGACATATAATGTCTGTTTTAAGAGGGGAGGTGTCGTGAAATATTCTAATCCACATATATAAATTATCAGGTAAATATAAAGCCTAACAAATAAATTCTAATAAAGAAAAGAGCAATGGTAAAATAACGGTGCTGTCACAATAACTGTACTCGAAATTCCCCTAGTTTTATGCTTCGTCTGCAAATTGTAACGCTTTCACGTTGATAGTAAAAGCCTACTATATTATTACCCGCTTTCTTCAATGAAACGTGTGCTGTATTTCTTGGAAAAACAGTGAGATACGCAAGCTGAACAATGACCTAATTTTAATATTTCATTCATTCCATTTTATACACGGCGTAACTAAAGACAGATGGACTAAAGGATAGAGAGAAGGGAGAGGCATAAAGCCGAACGCATGCAAAATTAAACACGCGTCGCGCGATACACACTTACTACTATCACGCGTGTAAGGCCACATGCACTAACTTTTTCGGACGGACAGTGATAAAAACACTAACCTTCCCAGAGTTAGGTTTTTAAATCCTGAAAAACTCTTATTAGAAAAGATGACAATAGATGGGTTTACGTTTGAAAACATTACAGTACCCAGACAGCACATCTTCGAAACAGGAGGTTGAAGAAATTGCATATTTTGAACGCAGCCACTTAGCTCTTTTAAATTTGTATATTTGGGTTCCTTAGGGCTTGCTGACAAAGAATATGTAAAACGTTACGCAAATAGTCTAGGAATTAACAAGTTATAGCCAAAATAAAATGATGGTGCTGTCAGACAACACCCCAAAATCAGAATCGCTCAGTGGTAGATTTTTTAAACCTTACGTACGGAAATAGCCTACCATGTAAACTCCAAATTGATTGGAGCGCAACAAATATAAGACTAAACACGATTGGTCGGACTATAAATACTATCTTTGGTTGTTAGGGGAGACGTAGGAAGGTAAAATTTTTTCAAACACTTGTCGAAACGTGGCTCCATTGGCCAGACTCGCTGATATAATCACTTAGGAGCGTTAGTTCGAGACCACTAGTTCAAATAAGCTTGATAAAGCAACAGTGCGTTGAAGCCAGCTCATATTTTTGCTAAATAAAAGCCTGGAACATAAGCAGATGGGAATTTGTGCCAGTAATTGTGCCAGAATTCATTGCTAGTCAACGTATCTGTGTTTATTCTATGAATTGTGGTAAGCTTGAAACATTCAGTATCTTTTAATGAAAATTGAATGTGAATTGTTAATTTATGCCTGTATATATGTGTAGTTCAGTAGCAAACATGATGTAAAGCCTATAATGCTCCAGCCTGAACAGAAGGTGTCGGAGGAAAGTAAAACGGCATGGAATGGCCAAACAGTACACTGACACCTAGATGATTGACTAGAAAGAAATAATGCTGGAATTGCAGAGGCGTAGTAACCATTAAGGAGGTTAATACTGGTATAAAGTATTTCAGATGAAGCTGACAGTTGGCCTAACGCTCTGAACTCAATGTTTGTGATGTATTGTGCTCAGTGTAGAACTAGAGTATCAATTAGTTATGAAGTAGAAGGTACATCCTTCTTGTTTTCAGGGACCGTGGTCTTGATGGTATTGAGCAGCACCTGGTCAGAGCTTTGCTGAATCCAGAGTCGGACAGCATACTCCTTGGTCCATTTAGCTATCAGTGAGGTGTCTCCAGAGCCCAGGGGAGAAATCGAGCAGAGGAGTCTTTTCCTGCCGCCATCACGCAAGATAAGCTGATGTGGCCAGCTGAGCTCAAAATTATGTACCCCCATCTTAAAATAACATTGTAACATAAACTTAAGAGGGGAAGTAAATTGTTTTAATATCAGGAACTGAGAACATCTCCAATACTAGTTCCAATAAAGACAAACTATTGAAGTCATGATGACAAATACCAACAGAGCTTGAACAAAACAAAACCAGTATTACCTCATATTACTACTACACAACTGACACACATAGGATACTTTTAATAATATATGTCACTACAATAATCATATTGATAAATTCTGTACTTATAACTTGTAATTAAAATTGATTGTGATTCCTGGTTCCCTTTGTATTTGAATCAGGACACATATTCATTCATGACAGCAATGAATACATATTGTTATTTGAAAAGTTATCAGTGACTCCTTTAAGATATCCTTGTAGAGTGTTTTATGTATGTGAGTGTCACAGTGTTGTCAAGTGTGGTGGAATAAATTAAATTGTTTATCTGTCTGTTGTTGTTATGACTTACACTTCATCATACACATACCCTAGACATACAACGTAGTCATCACACTATTCCAGAATAATTTTGACTGAGATATATATATATGTGGCAGCAAGTAAGGTTATCTATAATACACTACTCTTATTAGATATAGATACCTTCACAGCTGATCTCAGTCAGTACACTAAGTCCCCTATAAATATTTATAACATCCCACTTCACCACATTACTCTTTGTACTGTCCATTGGTCAGTGTGTTAGAAATACGTAATCGTGGTGCATAGCTGTGCTTTGAGTGAAAACTATCAAGAACACATTTAGAATCGTCCAACATAAGCTCTAATAATCTATTATATTCGGATTTCACTGAACTCTTCACAAGTAAGTCGTCCAGAAATGACGTAGGAGCTTAATAATTCAGTTTCATAATAAACCCAATACCTTTTCATGTTTTTTATTTTATTTTAATATTCATTTAACGCTAAAGATAGAGGTCTTAAATTTGTTAAAATACAATCACCATAGGCTGTAATTAAGGCGGACAAGTTTCCATTCTGCGCATCACTTCAGAACCAAGTGATACCAGCTTTCCTGCCATCTTGAGACGTCGTCAGATTCCTGTGATTTTAGCGTTTGCCATGACTATCAACAACAGTTTGAAGCTACTGCATAAGTATATGATACCACTAGTCACCAAATTTTATTTTGACCATGAATAACAAACGTTATTAAGGCAAGCGAGGGATGTCTTTGCTTTACACTGCATTTAATGAAATGTGTGTATTCGCCTTTTGGTGCGTTCATGATCGACGGATAATGAATATTAACAACTTTCTCATTTATTAAAACAACTAACAAAATTGTATAAATTGTTTTTTAAACAATGCATAATTAGCGTCTTTGTGTATGTATGTATGTATAAATGTGATAGATTGTTATTACATAATTCCATTTGTCTGTAGTGTCTGTTGTTAAGATTGCCGATCAGATGGACGATACATCTCAGATGTGGAAAGTAGATAAGACCATACAAAAGCAAGATTCCATGAAATGAGAATATAACTGTAATAGTGCAACCAAAAGCGTAAAATTTTGGAGGCCAGCACAAATATAGTTTAACTTGTCGTATTTTAACGAAAGATATTTCACAAAAATACCAGTTTGAAGCTGCTGCTGCATGTGACACCAGAAGTCCTACAGTATAGTTTCGATCTCGAAATTTGTCACCCTATAAAATGTGCTGCCCTGATGTAAATTTTTTCAGCTTGTACGGGACTGACGGGAGAGGGGCACTGTCTTTTAGCGCTGTCTGTTTTTTTTTTTTTTTGCCGCAGCAGCATACTTAAAATACAATGACAGCGTTTGAAGTCTGCTTCGAATTTGGTTCCTTAATCTGTGATGTAACATTTATTCTTTTGTTCGGTGTATTTTTTTTTTTTTACTTACCGTAAAATCTCGCGTATAATACGCACAATTTTTACTCATTTTTGCCCGCTAAAACTCGGGTGCGTATTATACGCGAGTACTAAAAAATACGTAATTTTCGATATGGAAAGTAACCTACATTGGAAAGTCTGTCAAGTTTTTGTCACAATTTGACAGTGAAAATGGCGCAAAATTGAATGTGCCATGTGTTTTCTTATGTGGCAGACATTGTTGCAAAACGCATTTCGCACTCTTGGTCTTCAATCTGTTTTGATATTAAGCTTGGTTGTGAAGTTTGTCATTTGATTATTTTGAGCCCTAAAAATGAATTCGAGAAAATGTTGTACTGCAGCAGAAAAGCTCTTAGTGGTAAAATATGCAGAATCTAACGGCAATCGGGCAGCAAGTCGACATTTTTCCATTAACGAGTGCAACATTCGATTATGGCGAAAAAATAAAGAGGCGCTGCCAGTGTTGCCTAGTAAGAAAAAGGCGAATCGTGGGTCACCACCAGATCTTCCAGACCTAGAAAAAAACATTATTGGAGTGGGTAGTGGTTAGAAGGCAACAAGGCATCGGTGTTTCATGCATTGAAATCCGACTTAAAGCTCTGGAACTTAAAAAACCTCGTACAGGCACAACAACATTTAAAGCGTCATATGGATGGGCAGTTCGTTTTATGAAGCGACACGGTCTTTCAATTCGTCGAAGAACTACTATCGCGCAGCATCTTCCATCTTCTTTCAGATTTTTAACAAATGTTTAATAAAATAAAATCTTGAAAAATTATGGTGCGTATTATACACGAATTTCCATTTTACCAGAAAATGGGCTAAATCAAGCATGCGTATTATACACGAGTGCGTATTATACGCGAGATTTTACGGTATGTCTCGGTTTTTCTCATTTATTTTGTACGTTTAAAAATATAATAAGCCAATTATAAAGAGCAAAAAAATACAGAATGCTCTAATAATGTTATGTATCAAGAGTATGAGATTAAATATAAACCCGCACACCCCAAGCTTTAAGCCAAAGTTTATCAACATAAAAAGTATGAAGAATCTACCTGTTAATTTTTTAAAAAAAAAAAGAAAGAAAGAAAGAACACACACACACACACACACACATACACACACACACTCACAATGAGAAACTTTAATTTACCGTATATAAATGTCATAAGCAAACAACAGTTATTGAATGTACTATCTGAAAATATATACACTATGTGTCCTCACTAGGCTTAACCCATCACGGGTTGAATAGGATCTTTTTTATTCATTAATTAAAAACAAAATGAACGTTCTAACTAGGAGGATATTGGAATAGTGGTTTTAGACAATTACGTTCAGGATGGGGAGGGTGGGTTGCGATACTCCGACAAACAATTTTGAACCAGTGTTAGAAAACAAGCTAGAAAAAAATTATCCGGTGTCTATCCAGCTCAAGGTTAAGGCCCTTATCTGTTTACAGCCTTATCTAAAACATTAAGGACCCGCCAGACCGCCTGAGAAAAACAACCAGCTAACAGTTGATACATTAATCCTGTTTTTCCAACTTGAGATTCAAACTATGTCCCTACAGCATTTTTAAGTCTCGTGGTTATCTTAAATCAAAGTCAAAGTCTGTCTTTGGCGTTTGGACTGTACATTTCCCTTCACTTTGTCCGTTGACCACTTTCTTTCCTTTCTCTTTGTATGTTTATGCGTATGTATCATCAATTTACAAGGTGTCTTATCTTCAGGCACATATGTACCAGTCTTGGCATATGGATGCGAGTCATGGGCAATGACTACAGCCCATAAAACCTAGCTCCAAACCTTAGAAATGAGGTACTTGAGGAAGATGGTTAATGTAACATGAAGAGACATGGTGGGAGCCGCACTGGTGTAATGGGTACCACATTGCGCTGGCGATCATGTGTTCAAGCCCGGACGTGGGCATTTGAGAGAGTGTCATCGACCTGGATTCTGAATGAATAACTTGAACGGCTCCTGAGATAAACCCTCTGTGGATGGGAAGGAGCGCAGCTCCTGACCTGGTTGGAAGGAAAGTCCACAGGCTCCCCAGCCTCGCAATGACATGTCATTGGGCCGAAGGGCTGAAAGCCCAAGTGCCGCTGGTTAGGAAAAAAAAGAAAAGAAGAGACATGGTCCGCAACTAGACCTCAAAACCCAGCCCCTGCAGACCCATGTGGAACAGTCTCAATTACGATGGTTTGGCAATGCATGCAATGGAAAAGGATCGGCTACCACGACAAATATGGGGAGCCAGGGATCCAGACCTCCAGGACGACCCAGAGTTCGATTGGAGGACAACATTAGACAGTCTCTGGAGGACTAGGTTGGAATCAGGCCAGTAGGAAGACAGCCGATAGGATTGTGTGGCGTTCTCTCTCGCAAATGTCTACATCACACGGTGGAACAGGAACGACTAAGTAGGTCTCATTTCTAGAACTTCATCATCATTTTCACTTGCCTCCTTACAAATCATGGAGTTATCGCTGAAGCAAGTACCCACACAGAAAGCCTACATCAAGCAATCACATGTTCTTGCTGTAGTGGTTTCCGTGGCAATTTGTTTCACGCGATAAGATTTCCAGCTCCATTCACAATCTTATATTAGTCGTCTTGTACAACATGCTTGAGGGTGTAGTGATCCTGTTCTTTCTTTCTCTTTTCAAAGACCTCCAGGAACTACACGGGGGCTAGAATGATTTGGTAGAGTACTATTTGAGATGAAATAAACCTTGGTAGTAAAGATTCGAAAAAAAACTTCTGATGCAACAAGTGTAAGAGTTGTCAACAAAAATCGGACCATGCCCAACACCACACTTATAGGCCTAAGTACCGAATATAACTTAATATTTTGCAATTACGTATTATCTCGTGTTTTTTTTTTTCTTCTTTATTTTTTTTTTAAATTATTATGTAGTCTGTAGAACGTGGTAGGAAATTAATAACCGGTTTTCAGTGAGGATTAGTGTACTCTGGTCTCGAATTTATTTAAAATATCTGTCTTCACGTTTTTGTCTGCCCTTGAATACTCCCTAAATCTGACAACTTGTCTTGTGATATACTTGTCTGGATCTTTCAATCAGTTTCCCATTTGTCATCTTGTTGTATCATTTTATTTTACAGTAATGTTGGGGGGGGGGGGGGGGGGGGGGGTTGTGGTATTAAGTCTGGTAGTAATAGTAGTAATAGAAGTAGTAGTACTTGTTGGAGTAGTAGTAGTAATAGTTATTGTTGTCTTAAAATAAAATTAATAATAGTAATGTCAGTAGTTGTAGGATTAATAGTTTTAAAAGCAACAGCAATGAGAGTAACGTTAGTGGTAACTGTTGTGGCGACATTATAGTGCGTTTCACAATGTTTGCCGCTGTTTAATATTCAATATCTCTGCAACCACTTGATCGTAATTGTTGCAACTTTGCATATGACCTAATGATCGCTATGTCCCAAGGAGGACATTTTTTTCCTCGTTAACAAACTTATGGTTTTAAATTTTCTTTATTTCAATTATACAAAATCGACCACCTCCTAGTCCAACCGTGTATCGACAGGGCTTACCCCTTCATATTTGTGAGCTATTTCGATTTAACATCTTGAACGTATTTCACGTGATTTTTCCCGTGTTTCAGCTCACTACCGCACTGTTTTGAACATTACATTGATCCTTCTGGTGTGTTCAGTGCATATGCGTATCTTGCGGTATTCTAGGTCTGTAATACAATAGGTATGAAAGTCAAATTCCTTACACTGCATACAATGGCAGTGACGATGTATAAATATTTCTGCAGAGAAGCTAAGCGTGGTAAACTGTATCAGAGTCTCTCAAATAAAAAAGGACCTCACGTAGTAATCAGTTAACAAACCCCTCTAACATTCGAATTGTATAGACGCCTATGCCGAAAATATGCAACTTCCTTCATTTACGGTAAATTATTTTCTTCCAGGACACAATAATTACTTCGTTAAAAAAGATCACAGGAATTAGCCGTTGCAAGAAAAGAACACTACTTGCAACATTGAATTTTATAAAAACTTTGGGACATTGAAAATATAAGACCACATGCAAAAAATCATGTTTATCAGTGCAAGGAATATGGAGATATTTGAAGTCAATCGTCGACCGACCTTTTTGAAACGCACTAGTAGCAGTTAGCAGATGAGCAGCGTAAAGAGTCCGACAATGCAATATGAGCACTTGTTTTGAAAGTGTGTTAATAAATTGTATTTGCTAGATGGAGATCACAGCACTGGTCTTTAGTACTGTTTATACAGAACAGACCGTAAAAAAACACATTAAAAACTTTGAAATTGTTTAATTTGACAGAAAAATTCCACGGAAAACGAACAAGCATAGAGAAATAGCAAGTTCTAGGACGACTTTTATTTGCTTTTACCAAATGCGTTAAACCAAAAAAAAAAAAAAAAAAAACAACCACACACATAAACATACACACACAAAATAAATGCTCCACACATTCTATTGCATAAATAAAAGGGAATGGCCAGTTATCATAAATCAATAAATCATTATAACTTTTACATAAAAATATCAATTTGTGGGCGATATGAAGAATTACGGTACTATTAAATGATAACTGGCCATAACATAATACGAGAAATCAGGTCCTACACAAACAAATAAGAATCTTCAAATGTCAAGTATGTCCTATTGTTTGGCTCTGAACCTGGAGAACAACAAAAACAACTACCAAAAAGTTACAGGCATTCAGAAATGGGTGTTGGTATAGAATCTTTCTTCTTCTTCTTCCGTCCTTAGCCACCGACCGTCAAAGCAGTCAGAGGCCATTACGCCTAGTGGCGTCTTAGGGCAACAGCAGATAGGTTTTCTTTGCCATTGTTTCCCATCACGCATAGTGGCGTCTTTAGGGCAACGGCAAATCAGCCCATTTGCTGTTGTTTCCGTAATCGAAGTGATTGGTATAGAATAGAAGGGTTGAAATGGTATGACAAGGTCACCAATGCGGAACTGAAGACAAGGACCAGACAAGTGTCTTTGGAACAAGAGATGTGAGGCAGACGCTGGCGATGGATAGGACACACATTGAGGAAACCTGTTCATAGCATTAAAAGGCAGTCCTTGTTCTGGAATCCCTAGGGAAAGAGAGGCAGAGGTAGACCCCCCAAAAATAACATGGAGAAGAGAACTGGAGACAGTGAAAATGATGAAGAAGTCGTGGAAAAAACTTGAGAACTTGGCATGTGTTTGTTGAAGGTATATGTCACGTGACATGAGGACTTGGTATGTGTTTGTTGAAGGTCTATGTCACGTGACATGAGGACTTGGCATGTGTTTATTGAAGGTCTGTGTCACGTGACATGAGGACGTGGCATGTGTTTGTTGAAGGTCTATGTCACGTGACGTGAGGACTTGGCAAGTGTTTGTTGAAGGTCTATGTCACGTGACATGAGGACTTGGCATGCGTTTGTTGAAGGTCTATGTCACGTGACATTAGGACTTGGCATGTGTTTGTTGAAGGCCTATGCTCCTTGAGGAGCTAAAGGGTATTGACTGATATTGATAACTTGCCCCCACTATCATTCCATGCAACCTGAATGTATGGAACATTTATTTTTTGTTCTTATTTTTGTTAGTGCATTTGATAAGAACAATTAAAGGAGTTCCTAAAATTAGTTTTTCCTTTACATATGTTATGAGTTTAATTAAGTCATAAGTAAATATTAGTTGTTCGGAACAGTCGTCACTTCTGCCTAGAAGCATTCATTTTTTGTTTCTTATTTTTGTTAGTATTGTAAACTAAAGACTAAAGGGCGCAGCGCGCAGTTTCATCTATATAAATAAAAAATAATATGGTATGAAATCAGTTTTACAAGTAAACGGTACACATGAAACAAGGGACGTTTCGGGTTTTACCCTTCGTCAGCCATAGTTACGAACAGGTGACAAGGACAAGAACTACATATAGGTGCTACAAAAATCAACGATGATGAGGAAATCGCCAAATGAGCGATATAAGCAGATGAAATGATAGAAGTTTCATCTATGCCACGAATGGAACATTGAGATTTTAAACGCAACAAATATCAAACATCATTTTGATCTTACAGAAAAGTTGTTTAAGAAACCAATAAATGCACAACGTATACCCACTTTAGAACACGCCACAAACACATCACACCACACATATTCATACGCACCAGCAAACTCGCACAACACATCACACCTGACAAAGAAAGGTCGGAACAGGATCTCCAATCAGAAAATGCCGGATTGCACTATACTGCGCATTATATCGGAACAGTGTCTACATAAACATAGGGAAACAAAAACAGCGGCTCGTGTTGACCCAACTGTCATTGACGTAACAGATTAAGATAAAGTTTACTGTCGTTAACCTTGTTTATATACCAATAACCTGTGAGTGCGTGCTTGAATACAAGTATAGCTGTGTGTGTTTGTTTTTGTTTTTTTAACAGATTTAATCTTTGTTCAAGTAGGTCACATGGAGATACAACACGTGATGGAAATGAAGTGCATCAATGATAAACGAGGCTGTCAACAATTTTGACCTGAAAGTCTAAACACTTATTTAAAACTTGCGCTAAACTACGATTATGTACGTAGTGCTTATTCCGGTATCGCCATATTTGGTAATGAGAAATAGACAGTGGTCCAATGTATTATGTAAAAATAGCTTGAAATTAAAAGCTGAAGAAGCACCATCAAAGATAGAAAAGAAACACAATAAATAAAGCTTGTTGCCGAAGAACTCTGAAGTTTAGAAATGCTGGAGGAAAAAAAAAAAGTAAGGGCAGAAAAAAAAATCGAAGGTTGTGTGCATCATTCATTTATTATTTCCCTTCTCAATCCTTATGGATCAAGGAGCCGCCACGGCGCCAAAACAAACGTGTGCTCTTGCATCTTATGTGGCAGTTTTTGTACGGGAGGTTGGCAGGAAACAGGTGTTGCGCACGCTGAAACATCCTTTCATAAATGGGAAATTGCATAGACTAGAAGGATTGAAATGGTATAACAAGATCTTCAATATGGAACTGATGACATGAAGCAGACATGTGCCAGTTGAATGCGTCAGGGTCAGCGAACTAGAGCTGACCAAGACCCTACTCCACCTCCAAGTGGTGGTCCTGGAAACAGGCTGCATCACTGCAGTCTGGCTGAGAGAGTAGTAGAAGTAGGAAGGCAAACCCGGTCCTAAAAAAATGCCGTGCGGAAGTTGGATTTTTCGGCCGAAAGGCGCAAATATCGCAGCTTCGCTACAAACGGACACAACGCAACCAACGTCCTTTTCAGGACGAACGAGGAAGAAGAAGAAGAAAAAGAAGAAGAAGAAGAAGAAGAAGAAGAAGAAGAAGAAGAAGAAGAAGAACATGAGATGAGAAGAAGATGTTGGCGATGGATACGATACGCATTAAGGAAACCTGTTGAAAGCATTCACAGAAACCTTCTTCTGGAATCCCCAGGGCATGAGAAATTTAGGGAAACAAGAAAAAAAAAACTCACGCAGAAGAGATCTGGAGACAAGAATGACAGAGATAAAAAAGACATGGGCGGATCTTGAGCGGATGACACGAGACAGGGGGGACTTGGCATGAATTATTTCAAAGCCTATGTTCCTTGAAGTGTTGTAGGGTAAGGATGAGGATAAGGATGTTGGTATTCACACTGATCAAGGTTCACCGAAAACACACCTTTGACATTTCTTGAACATCAGAGCAAATAACTGAGCACATAGTTTAGTCCGTGCTGTGGGGTCGGGAGTTGGAGTAGTGTAGTCGGAGTCGGTAAAAAATGTCCGGATTCCGACTCCGAATTGTATGCAATATGACTAGTAAGAAAACAGTAATGAGAGTCGGAGTCGGACGTCTAAAATTTCAGGAGTCGGAATCGGACGAATGTTTGGCCGACTCCAAAACCCTGGTTTAGTCTTCTTTGTTGCTGTCGCAGTTGTACATGAATCTCCTCCGATGGTCGGAGAGATTTGTATAGTAAGTAAAGGAAGATGTGCAGGAAGCACATAGACCTTTAGACACTAGTTTTCACAGAGGTGAGCTAGTGTTGAGGGAAAGAGTTAACAGAAGGGCACAGGTTGGTGTCAGTGATTCTCTCACCTTTTAGACTACCAACTCTTGTATTTTTCTGGCGACGACTAACTCTTTCTTACTCTAATCTTTTTGAAGATGAACTAGTAGTAACAAGTAATACAATGAGGGTTGAGTATGTTTTTCTGAACAGAACATACAATCTACTAAGTCAAACTCAGAATGATGGTGAGTTACAGAATGTACATAATTACTTTAATTACAGTGGAAAATAAAATCAATGTTGACATGTACTTTGAAAAAAAGAAATACTGGGAAATTTAGAACTGTCAGTGTCTTTGGTTCAGATAAGAATAAGAGGCTATTCTCCTCACTGACGAAAGTTTATTCCTATTGCTATTTCTTGGAAAAATGAATTCTGACTTTGGCCTGGGTTCTAAGTAGACTTATCTGCTTGGACTTCTCGTGGGCGTCTCAGTAGGTAGGAATTACCAACTGGATAATTTGCTTCAGGTGAGATACAGTCCCAGAGATGACTAGGTTTTTCGTTAACCTGGTTGTGAAGCTGAGTTAGTGTGGTGGGTTTTGATGTTATTAAGTGTGGTTGCTAGGTTACTTAGTGTACTGAATGAGGTCAGCTGTGAAGGTCCCTGAGGATAACAGTTTATGTGAGTTTACAGAGTACCATACTACTACCACCTATGACCTCAAGCAGACTTATTTATGATTTATATGACTGATAGCTACGTTTAATGTCTAGGGTAATGAAATGTGGTGTGCTGGTAATTAATTACACAAACACACACACACAAACACTAATATTAAGCTCTATGATCAATTCAATTAACACTGTGTTTAAAATTTAGAAATTACAATTTCTTTTCAAATTTATTTTGTCCTGAACCAAGTTTTTCTTCTGGTCAGGACTTTTAAATCAATATGAATTAATGTCAATAGAAGTACATATAATTTTGTAGTTGATGAATCTCAGCAGGCCAGGTCTTTAATACTTAACTGGCCTGTGACGATGAAAGAAAGTTGTTCCTTAGGCCCACTCCTCACATGCTCTGAGGTAGTATGGTAGGCATCTCATTTCATACAAAGTTGGACTTCTCCAAAACATCTGGCACTAGCACAGTGCCAGGCAAAGAAACTCTAAAACCACGAAATTAGGCTATGTCTTAACATACTACCTAATCCACCATGTTTACAAGCAATACATGTAATTAAAAGACAGGGTCAGATCTCTCTGACCGACCCAGCACATCTACATCAAGGCTGTTATCAAGTAGCACTAGTTTCCCATTCTTCTCCTCTAGAGACTGCACTGCAACTGAAATATTTTCATTAATCTCTTTTTTCCATATAATAAGGTGGGTGATATGTTTCCACCTGAAAATAAACATCTGTATTCTACATTTCTTATAGTGTATCCTACTATATTTCAACCTCTAGGCCCTGGACAGTCGGCAATTCAGAATAAAACACACAGATACGCTGAAATAGCACAAACTCAGCTGAGCTGCTGGCTAGACTAGGGCGTCCCACTATTATTAGTATATATTCAATGGACGACAATTTCTTAGCCTCAACGATCTGCTCGCATGGACAGTCTTCAAAAAAAAAATGGCAACTTGCCGGCAACTTTTTTCAATAACATTAACTATTTCGTCCAATGAGAGTACTGCCCCTTTTAGAATTTAAAATTTCAAACTTACTGTCCAATTTTTGGTCAAATGTGTAGTGTATTTCTGTCGGTCGGTCTGTCCGAACTTGTCATTTCCCAAGTTTGGACTTGGTTTTGGGCCCAACTACAAAAAAACTATTCAAATTTTTCCCTCACCCCCTGCTTAGTTTCTACTGCGAAGATATTTTTAGATTCTCTCCTCCTTGTCTCCCCCTTGTCTACATGTACTTGTTTTTCTGCCTTCGTCTCAAGGACGCGTCAAATGTAACTTTAGTGAATGCAAAACTAACATGTGTTTGCGAGTCTGCATCGAACAAATCAGTCTTTTGTCAATAACTTCCGAATTATCTGTCCGTCTTTTTATTTGAAAGCATATTATTTGTCAGGAAAAGATAGGCTATCAAACTAGCTAATTTTTGTGATTCTAAACCTATTAATAAGAAATTCCATATTTTTTTCCATGTTAGTCTTGACATCTTTACTACCACGCGTTCACTTCTTTTCCATGTGCTGTCCAGCTATTTTCGAGAGTTTTACGTCATTCTAAATAAGAGCTAAGTCTGTTTTCGTGACCAATTGACTACATGTTCTTACTTTTTTTACATCGTATTTCAAACCACTAGCTACAAGTTCGCGCGTATGTTAGGCTTAGATTCAAACGCTTGCAGACAGCATCATTTTTTTCTTTTCTCCTTTCCTACCCCGTCTGAATGAATAGGCCTTTCGCGTCCCCATGTTATAATTAGTTTTTTTTCTTTTTCCAATGACACTAGAAAAAGATAGTACGATCTACCAAATCAACGCGCTTGTGGCGTAGGCGAAAAAGCCGCAGCTTAACTTAACTATATTTTATCCCTACAATTTATTTTAACTTTTATCTTTATAAATGGAGGATTTTAGCGCTGTATCAATGTATTCCATCACAGTTAGGATGTTCAGGTGCTGACGAGGTGTTGAATGCTTATATGCTGTAGACTGCTCAGGGTTGCTGACTTGTGATCACCGCTAGGTTTGAGACGTAAGCACTAGTTCTCTCTGTAGCATAGAGCAACTAGGCGGTTTACTCGCAACAATTTACAGAAATCAAAATCCAGAAACTGGCTAGGATTCCGCAACTGCGCTGTGGAAGATAATACGGGTAATCAATCTTCTGTTTTATACAGATATATTAACTACAGCCACTCTGGACATTTCGTCTCAGAATGGTGCCTAATAATATATTTACCTGAACCGTAACGTCAGTCTTTTCCTTAAAGGCGACTGTCCATTTGTTTACAAATTCCTGTCTAGCAGTAGTCTCACAATCAGGTCGGGTCAGTCAGGTCAACCTTTGTTATAAGCAGACGCCTGGCCGTGTGCGTCCATGCGTGACTGCATTGGAGGAATGATATTTCATTCACTCGTCCATTGAACAACATGGTTCCCTCTCTCGTTCACAACAGCTTTCTTCATCACATTCCCAAAATCATTAGAATGTAGTACTTTCAGATATCAGCCAGTACTTACATCATTATAATGCATCAATAACATTCAAAATACAAAAATACAAAATAGCTATCAATCTAATGTAAAGAAGTAAAACCACAATATTAAGTATTTCACACTTTACATCAATTAACTAATTCCTTGATATTAGAGTTAGCTAATTAAGCGAATACTGAGAGTTTGCTTACCGCTCAGGACTTTATCCACAACTTAAGAAAATAGATTTTGAGTAGCCTTACTCTCAAGTCACATATGCTTTTGATATTAGGTAGCTTGAGGCTTCTATTCTATAAGCGTGCGTTCTCTTCCAACGGTTATCAGCAAGTGATTTTAAAACTCAGCATTTGTTCGCATGAAGTTAAAACATTTCTGATTCCCACGCCCAGAGTTAATTATTTCCCGTCTCTTGCTTAGACACGTAAACAGATTTATCGTGGCGGTCTCCAGTTGTCCACTGAACACGGAAATATAATACTCTGGGAACCACTGTCGTTTCGACTAAGCGAGTAAATTGAACGGACGTCCTTAAAGAAATCTCTTTAAGTGCCTTTGTAGAAGAAGATAGAATTTGGATCGGAGGACAGGACTTTTAGTGAAGACTTGAAAAACAGCAATAGAACAGACTGCAGGTGCAAATATTTCGTAGAGAAACAGACAAAATGTGAAGGAATAGAAAAGGAATTTTAAAATAATCTAGACGAAGCCTTCGAATACTCCGTGACAGTTGCTAATGATCGTTTGAGGCCACTCACTGTAGCGTGAGGTTTTTATTGGCTCTAGGATCAGTATAGTACTGACAATTACAGAAATAGAATTTCTGCAGAAAATGGTGAAGTCCCAGTGTCTGAGAGAACTACTGGTATCACAAATTAAATGCGTCTGTGAATGAGCTGATCTAAAAAAATTAGTAGAGTGGAGACAGTCATAAAATGCTACCCCGCTGTGTAACTAACTGTGATATTAAAACAAGGAAACAGATTCCACTTAACAATTATAAAATTGACAAGTCGTTCTTATAGGACAAATTTTAGATCAGCTGTGCTGTTAAATCAATTAACAGAAACTTCTTCTTCTTCCGTCCTTAGCCACCGCCCGCCAAAGCAGTCAGTGGCCACCACGCCTAGTGGCGTCTTAGGGCAACAGCAGATAGGTTTTCTTTGCCATTGTTTCCCATCACGCCTATTGGCGTCTTTAGGGCAACGGCAAATCAATCCATTTGCTGTTGTTTCCGTAATCGAAGTGACTGGCAAACGGGTGATCAGCCCGTTGATATATATATATATATATATATATATATATATATATATATATATATATATATATATATATATATATATATATATATATATATATATATATATATATATATAACAACAACTCTTCCAATTATAGGAACAAAATTATAGATATCAGCTGTGCTGTTAATCAATTACAGAAACTTTATCAGCTGTGCTGTTATTCTTGTCTCTCACTACGCTAAATTACTTTTTCTTCCCTGACAGTTAATTTCTCACAATTGCCGACGGAACTGGTACTAATGTGTACTCATCTCTTGAAACGGTGTCTGCATGTAGGATGAATGACAACATGGCTCAGTAATTTAGCAATAGCGAGACGAGACAGGTGTTATAAAACCTAAATTCCCTAAGATATAATCAGTATACCTGATACATTCATAGTAAAACTAAAATCCTATATGAAATATATACCTGGTTTCTTTCCTCAACAGTCATACACAATCATTACGCATGATATTATAAAATACAATCATTATACAGGATATAGTCATAGGTTATATTCAGGTTGGAATTATATATATATAACCCTAACAAGGACTGTTTGGTTATATTTCAGGTTGGAGATAGGTTATATTTCAGGTTGGAGTTATATGAGCCCTAAAAAGGACTGATAGGTTATATTTCAGGTTGGTTATCGTCTTCAGCAATCATACCAGGAAAGACAATCATTATACCTGATTCCATAAAATATAATCCTTATACATGATATACATTAATTATATACAGGTGTAGGTATTATAAATGATACTAAACAATACAATCATTATATATGATGTAGGCATATTCTCCTACAAGTTTTTAGTAAGTTTACCTACCCTCTAAGATTTATACAAGCCAGATTTTGACTCGACTAGTGAAGCAAGTCTGCCCGGTCAATGCAGGTGAGCAATAAATCAGTCTTGACAGTTTCTCTTCTCCAGTCGGTCGCTAGCTGGCCTTCGTGTTGGTGTGTGTGATTTTGAATAAAATGCGCCCGTTTATAAAGGTAAACTCAGATAAATGCCAGTGTGTAAGGAAACCTTTTGATTGGTTATCTGCGGTTTGGTACATTCCGTGACCGCGTCCCGAAATTTTAGGCTTAAGTTTTTCCTCTTTTATTTTTCCAATTATTCTGTCTGATGCCATCTCGGGGGAACAAAATGGCGTATACTTCGTGTAATTTATTCTGGCTCAGAGATTGTTCGTTGATTGGCTGTGCATATGTATTAACAAAGAAGTGGGTTTACACACACGTTTCACGACACTCACAAAACTTAACTCTGGTGACCAGGAACTGTAAAATATTGACAAGTGTTAGTTAGCGAAAACTCAGTTAAGTGGTGATTTATATCAGTTCATGAGTCAAGCATTACACGCATTTTGTTATAGTCATATGACATTGTAATATGGAATTTCACATAATCCGATCTTGAATATATTGTGAATGCTCATCTACGATAAATGGAACGCATATGAAACTTTAAATATAGTTGTATGTGTATGCCCATATGTTTGTTTGCTTGAATGTTCATGTGTATATACATAAAGTCATAAAAGATATTTAGATATTGGTCATGAAAAAGTCATGTTTGCACATCGTAACAATACTAACACAGCAATAAATAAAGAAATAATAGTTAAAGTAGATAGAGAAATGTAAGTTAACTTTTAAAAAAAAGGAAACTTATGATGACATGACATGATGGACGACATACAGAATCATTTGGGGTAAGAACTGGAGTGCGACAGGGAGGCCACGTGTCACCGTCTCCTTCTTATTGGCTATAGATTGGATTCTGAAAACATCGACCTCATCCAATAGAAATGGAATCCGGTGGACTCTGACTAAACAACTTGACGATCTAGATTTTGCCGATGACCTAGACTTCTGTTCTTTAATCGTAATCAGGTGCATGACAAAATTAAAATATTTGATGAGAGATCACGACAAGTGTGTCAGAAAATACACAAGGAGAAAGCTGAGATAATGAAAATTAAACGCAGGAAACGATAACAAGATTGCAATGAAGGAAACACCACTACAAGGTGTAGAATCATACATATACCTTGGCAGCAATATAGACACTGCTGGAGGGGGTAGACAACGGAATCAAAATAAAAATACAGAAGGTTAGAAGAGCTTTCATTGCATGTCGGAAACATATGGACATCATAAGAAATCAAGTCCAACACGAAAATCAGAATGTTCAATTTAAATGTCAAGTCAGTCCTATTGTATGGCTCTGAAACACAATTAAAAAAAAACAATAGCTAAACAGCTACAGACTTTGATAACAGGATACTTACGTAAAATAGAAGAATGGAAGTGGGGCAGAAGAGATCTGAAACCAGAGTACTATGTAAATGTGCAAGTACCGGTGCAGTTATAAGATCGTGCTGAGTATGGAAGCTTTGATATTAAAGTAAACGCACATTCATATTGAATTACTGGAGATGTTTTCCACACTGTTGATCATTTTAATAATACTCCTACTTGGTGTGTTATATTAAGTATATCATATCTCTACATCTCAACGTATTTTATGGAGAATAAAGATTCTGATATACATATGTATGTGTGTACGTATGTATGTATGTGTGTATGTACGTATGTATATGTGTATGTATGTTATGTATGCATGTGTGAATGTATGTATATGTGTATGTACTTGTAATGAAGTCTGATTCATATCTCGGCATCATTCAAAAATTATCACCGCACAAACCCCGTGGATGTAACTGACCAATGAAAAGCCAGCTTGGTATAAATAGTGTCGGGAGAACGCTGGGCATGGAGGAAACGAAAGTGTGGATGTTAAGGATATTTTGCAAGGCAGTGTGCAACTAGTAATGGAATACCTAGATAAAGAGGACCCAATTCGATAAAAGGGATCATTAACTTTAGGCAGATAGCAATAGATTCACTGGATGTGTTTTAGAGCCGAAGTTATTATGAATAGAAGACAGTGGAACATGAACCATGTTGTGTTTTTCCCTGTTTCGGCTGCTCCGGTGAATAGGCAGAAATAAGGATTCCAGAATTATTTTGGATTTACTATCTTAGCACATCTTGCCTTGCCTACACGATTTTGGATGCATGCAAACGTACCTTGGCCCAGTTGTCCCCTCGTACATCCGCAAGGCCATTATAAAAGGGGAGAGAACCAGTCTCTTATCTGGCACTATCCTGGTATCATCTGATACATCTATTTGTCCAGGATAATATCACCATCATTAAATCTTTCCTCTCGCTACAGTACTATGTATGTATGATTGTATGTATGTATGTACATATGTACATAGTATGTATGTGTTCATGTACGTATATACAACCAAAACGACAACCGCTACATACAGTGGAGGCTCCATATTTCTCAAGGGACGGAAAAAAGGAATACAGAGAATTAATGTAAATAGTTAAGATTTTTTTTTCTATTACGTACTCCTGAACTTCGCAGAAGATTAATTGTGCTTCTTGTTTAGTTGGAGAATATTTCTAAGATTTCTTGATCTCACTATTTCCTTGAAAAAATTTTTTTTTAAATTTAATAGTGACTTTGAATTATTGTTGTAAATGTTACCGCAATTTCTGTATAAATTTCAGCAACCTCTGTTTTTCCTTCTTTGTCTTTTGTTCGTGGACTTCTCCTGTTGACGGACAAAGAGGGAACAGCAAGACTAAGACGAGTATAACAATAGAAATGTCTAAATATGAAGCTCTGCAAAATAAGTGTTGCTGAGAAAGTAAATAAATATTAGACAAACATAAAGGTATGTTAACAGGCACTCGTAAGAAATAAAGAAGTAGAACACTAGACAACAGAAAAACCACAGACGTGAGTGGCTTACCCAGGATTCGAACCCCGGACCTTCCGTACGACAACACCGCCTAGCTATACAAGCGAATCACACTATCCTCCCGGCCAGCTAGGCATCCCCAAAAAAGATGCTTTACTGACCGGTCATTAGTGCGAAACACAAGACAACACCGGAAGTTTACAATGGGCAGCTTAGCCTTATTAATGACGCAATCACTTCTGTCGTTCCCCTATTATACAGTATATGTCAGTCCACACAAGACAAAGACCTTGATACTGTGTCTAGTAAATGATAGAAGACTGAAGAACAGTAGTATAGAACAGAGGGTAGGTTTCTGGTATTGTATAAACATTTATAACATATAAGGAAGGGAAATCCGAGGCCTGTAAACAGTAAATAAATATTAGACAAACATAAAGGTATGTTAACAGGCACTCGTAAGAAATAAAGAAGTAGAACACTAGACAACAGAAAAACAACAGACGTGAGTGGCTTACCCATGATTCGAACCCCGGACCTTCCGTAGGATAGTGTGATTCGCTTGTATAGCTAGGCGGTGTTGTCGTACGGAAGGTCCGGGGTTTGAATCCTGGGTAAGCCACTCACGTCTGTTGTTTTTCTGTTGTCTAGTGTTCTACTTCTTTATTTCTTACGAGTGCCTGTTAACATACCTTCATGTTTGTCTAATATTTATTTACTGTTTACAGGCCTCGGGTTTCCCTTCCTTATATGTTATGAATGTTTATACAATACCAGAAACCTACCCTCTGTTCTATACTACTGTTCTTAAGTCTTCCATCATTTACTAGACACAGTATCAAGGTCTTTGTCTTGTGTGGACTGACACATACTGTATAATAGGGGAACGACAGAAGTGATTGCGTCATTAATAAGGCTAAGCTGCCCATTGTAAACTTCCGGTGTTGTCTTGTGTTTCGCACTAATGACCGGTCAGTAAAGCATCTTTTTTGGGGATGCCTAGCTGGTCCGGGAGGATAGTGTGATTCGCTTGTATAGCTAGGCGGTGTTGTCGTACGGAAGGTCCGGGGTTCGAATCCTGGGTAAGCCACTCACGTCTGTGGTTTTTCTGTTGTCTAGTGTTCTACTTCTTTATTTCTTACGAGTGCCTGTTAACATACCTTTATGTTTGTCTAATATTTATTTACTGTTTATAGGCCTCGGGTTTCCCTTCCTTATATGTTGTTGAAAAAGCAGTGCCTTCTAAAAAAAGTAAAAAAAAAGGTAAAGAATCCCGTTACATGCCCACTGAGGCATATTGGGAATATAATGTTAGGCCCATATTTTCTTGGCCATCGGCACACTAGGAGGTATGTGGGCTGGTGAGGTGCGCAGCGACGTTGATGTTGAATAGGACAATCATCGAGGAAATTAGCTGATAACATTACAAGACAGTCTTTGCTCTAGAATTCCCAGGGAAGTGGAAATAGGGGCAGACCGTAAGACACACAGTGAAATAAATTACACACAGAAATTAAAGAAATAAGAAAGACATGGAAAGCATTCGAACGGATGGCACAGGACAGGGAATGTGTCGAAGACATTATCTCCAAAGGAAGCAATGAATAAATGAATGAACGACTCAGATGTTTTCCCTCTTGCATATATTTTATCTCCTTGCGAATTTTAAATGGTCATGCTAAATTTGGAATAGCTTCCGAGTTGACTCTTGTAACACTGTTACAGGTCACAGTTCAAGTGTGTACTTGTAAATAATGAAACAGAAACGGATTTTTTTTTTTTAAATCTGCCAGGAAGAGAATCAGGAACCTCGTCGTTTTTATCGCGAAACATAAATAAAATACTACGGTGCTGAGTCCAACAGTTAATTGCTGTACAGTCGGTATGTCATGCGGTCATGATTATTCTCAACGGAATTTACCATTCCTTATTTATAGACACGAAATGTTTCTTAGTCATGTTGACAACATTCAGCAGAGTCAACGGGGAGTATAGATAAATCGGTAATTAGTGGTAGTCCTCGAATTACGATGGATTTCCGTTCCGCAGACGAAGTGGCCGAAAGTCGGAAAAGGGTTAAGAGAAAAGCCAACGAACTCTGCTACCACGTGGGAAAATAGATGAACAAAACAAAAACAGATCAGATCATTGACCTACAATGATGATGGAAATAAATAAATAACACAGATAACACTGGAGACAAGTATAATAACTAAGTCAGTAACAAGGGACAAAAATAAAGATCAAGTATGATTGTCTGTATGCATGTATGTATGTAGGTAAATAGGCTAGCAGGCAGATAGATAGACAGACAGACAGACAGATACATTGATAGACAGACAGACAGACAGACAGACAGACAGATAGATAGATAGATAGATAGATAGATAGATAGATAGATAGATAGACAGACAGACAGACAGACAGACAGATAGATAGATAGATAGATAGATAGATAGATAGATAGATAGATAGATAGATAGATAGATAGATAGATAGATAGATAGATAGATAGATAGATAGATAGATAGATAGATAGATAGATAGGCAGGCAGGCAGGCAGGCAGACAGACAGACAGACAGACAGACAGACAGACAGACAGACAGACAGATAGATAGATAGATAGATAGATAGATAGATAGATAGATAGATAGATAGATAGATAGATAGATAGATAGATAGATAGATAGATAGATAGATAGATAGATAGATAGATAGATAGATAGATAGATAGATAGTCCGACGCAAGCTCTCAGTTATTGTGGGAGATGTGACTAACACTGATACGTCTGCTTAGTCATTGTGATTGTATCTGATATAGTCAGTGGGGGCAAAGTGTTTATCTTTAATTACTTCCACCCCACCGCCCCCCTAGATCACATCACGCCAGCTCAAAGTTTGTTACATCAGCCAGAACACTGTGGGAACTGACGAAAATATTTTTTTCAAAAATAATGATTGACAGAGAGGTTAAAGCTCTAGTCTCTCGCGTCAAAGATACTAGGTTCGAAACATCCCGCAAGCTTTCATGTTGTTGGATTTTTTATCAGAAGGGTGAGGTCACGTTTCAGTCTACCCATCTGTAAATTGGTACTGGACGCTACTCGTGAATTAAGGAAGGAAAAGGCAGTGAGGATGGGAACTGGCCACCCTTTCCTCTGGAAGGTGGACCTAGTAAAGTGAAGGCTCTAATAGTTGACTCCTCTACGTCATATCCTGCTATGAGACTACCTTACCAGCAAGGGTTATTCAAGTTATTACGGCCTTCCATATTTTGCTACTGTTGCTGTACGTTCCAATTCTCATCATTTCCCCTTTCGCTCCCCATAGAGCAGTGTTTCTCAAGCGGTGTGCTACGGCACAGCAGTGTGCCACCACGCCTATCAAAGTGTGCCGCAAAATTTTTTTAAATTTACTACATGAAGTATATTTTTAGTGATCAAGTAATGTAAAACTGATCTTACAGCTTGAATTCATTCAAAAATAATTGGAGCTATTAACTGCTTATCATGGTATGACAAGGTTACCAATGTGGAACTGAGGACAAGAGCTAGACAAGTGCCAGTGGAACAGGAGATGAGAAGAAGACGATGGCGATGGATAGGACACACACTGAGTAAACCTGTTAATAACATTACAAGGCAGTCCTTGTTCTGGAACCCCCAGGGCAAGAGAGGCAGAGGTAGACCAAGAAGCACATGGAGTAGAGAGCTGGAAACAGGTGAAAATGATGAGGAAAACGTGGAAAGAACTTGAGATGATGGCACGTGACAGGAGGACTTGGCAGGTGTTTGTTGAAGGCCTATGCTCCTTTGGGAGTTTAGGGTTATGAATGAATGGATGAATTAACTGCTTTGAACAAAAATAGATATACAGTTCGTCAAAATTATTTTAAACAATTAAAAGAAAATCAAATTGAGAGTTTTCTTTATTCTAAAGTACCTACAAATTAGTGTATTTAATTTAATATATATCACTGTAATTTGTTATTCGGGACCTCAAGACGCAGCAATAGAGACCGCAGTCAGCGACTCATAGCTTGACTGCCTGTGTCAGGACCAGCGAACCAGAGCTGGTCAAGACCGCACTCCACCTCCATGTGGTGGTCCTGGAAACAGTCTGCAGCTGTGCAGTCTGGCTGAGCGAGTGTGGATCGAAATGGGAAGGCAAACCCGGTCCTTAAAAATGCCGTGCAGAAGTCGGATGTGTCGACCGAAAGGTGCAGATATCACAGCTTAGGCGTAAACAGACACAACGCAACCACCGTCCTTTTCAGGACGAACGAAGAAGAAGACTGTAATTTGTTATTCAGGTGCAGGGTCAAATAGGAGTGCTGCAAATTTTTAGAAAATTGAAAAGTGTGCCGTGAACACAAAAAGGTTGAGAAACACTGCTCTAGAGCATGAAGACACCACTGCTGCTGGCCCCTTGCACCTGCACAAAACATTCACAAGCTTTTGCAGCAGTCGTTTGTGTAGCAATTTGTTTGACATGATGAGGTTGCCATAGTCACCTTGTACGACATGCTTGAGGGAGTAGTGATCCTATTCTTTCTTCCTTTATCTCCTCGGAGACCCTCGGGAGCTACAAAAGGGAAACTTAGTCTACTGACATTCATACTGTTCATGTAAAAAAAAATTTAAACAATCTGGGAACTATAGTCAAGCAGTATTTAACAAGAACAAAAATTAATATATATGGATTATTGAGGATATGGCAAGTGCAAATGACAGTATAGTGTGGTTTTTACAAATTATTCCATATTACCAGCTCAGCAGAAGTGAACAAGTGGTAATCTTCAGACTTCGAACGGGTCATAACAGATTGAGATACCATCTATTCAACAAATTAAAGATAGGAACTACTGATGAATGTGACTGTGGCACCGATAAAATGACTGCCAAACATCTGCTTCAAAGGTGCCCAACATATGAGGAACAGAGAAAACGCATATGGCCATCACCAGTACCATTCCTGGAGAAAATCTACGGAGACATCAACAGCCTCAGGCTGACCACTGCTTTCTTTCAACTTATTCAAGTTGACATCTGAGGGTGAACGAAGAAGAAATTGTTCATGCTAATGTGTTATCTATCTATCTATCTGGCCTTCAAAGCATGTACACACTGCTTAGACGGCGCAGACTACGTTGGCTTGGCCGTGACCGCCGCATGGAAGATGGTCGCATGCCCAACGATATTTCTAGGGACAGTTGGCAGATCCTTTTTCCGAGAAATTAAGACGAATGAGAGATATTATTTAGTAATGACGGAAAAAGGCAGAACGGTGAGCACAGATAGTCAGGTTTTTCTACAAACTACACTTTTTTTATATTTTGGAATAGAAATTTGCGAATCTAGACGGGTTTTAGCGGAATTACATTGTCATAGAATTCACAAACTTACTCATGGCAGTCGATAACGAAAAACGCAGAATATGCGAATAAAGAAGTGGTGGGAGACAAGGTGCGGTCGGGGAAGTCCCGTCAAGGAAGATATTTCACTCACAGTAACACTGCATAGAACAGTCGATAATGAAATGTACAAGAAAACACAAGAAGAAAGAAATCGTGAATTTGTGTCTTATTCTTCGTTCGCTCTTATATAGCCGCATCTATTTCTTTCTTTTTTGTCTATTTGGAAACTTTCAGTGTTTCTTTGTTTGTTTTTATTCAACCTGTTGTGTTCTGGATCTTCATATATAATTTCTACCATTTGACACCATTTTTGTAATGTGTGTTGATCTCTTTGTGTACTTTGCTGTATCTTGATATTGCACTTTTCATTGTAATGTTGCTGTACTTCTGCTCCATCTCTGGTAATCGAAGGGGTTTTCTTTCGTTTTCCCAGTTAGTTACTTAGTTTTAAAAGGGAAATGGAAGGAGAGCGGGCTAGCATCAGATGATCGTTTCCATCCGCTCATACCCCATCTTGGTAAACCCTGTTCAACCTAATTGTCGGTTATAATTAAAGGTTTTTAGTGTCATTTTATTTTCAGTGTTAGTATTATAATCAAACATGCCTACTTATTGTCATATTAGCAATTGATGGCTATTATGTTAGAATTTGTTGTTTCTTGCTTTTGTTGCAGGTAGTTTTCAGGTGTGCTGTTTTTTTTAAAATTATTATTCCTTTATTGTTTTCCTTACATTATGAGTAGAAGTAGTGTTTTTTAATGTGCGGTTTTAAAAAAAAGTAGAATGTGTGGTTGTTTCTGTTTATTAATTATTAGATCCATTTGACTATTTTCTTACATTTGTTTTTCTTAAATAGTTTCCTCAGTTATCGTATCTAGCAAGGTTTTAAGTGGCTACGCGAGGAATTGATTCATTTGCAGATCTTACCATCTTTACTGATATGTTCTATCATTTTCACACTTTATATGTGGATTGATACCCTTTTAGCACTTTTTAAACAAGTTTGTGAATCTTTCCCAATCCACCCTTTGATAGTTCCTTCCTTTGTGGAAGAGACCTTTACTGTTGTGGTGTATAATTTAGATTCCGTGCTATTTTCACTGGTGCATGGTAACTGTCTCACAATTGTTCTTGTAAATTTTTCTTATGTGGTAATGGCTTGGTCAAAGTTAGTAGTTTTCTATCAATTTGAGTAAAACGTCATCTGGTCTTCTGTTTGAAGGATCAGTTGCATTTTGTTATTAATGTCTCTGTCTTCTACCACGTCGTCTCTGCTTCTGCCTCACTGTACATTCGTCTTTCTTTCCTAATTGTTTGCACCCCCTCCCACCTCCCACACACAACTGTGAAGCAGAAGCTTATGGGTATCCCAGTCGCTATCTGTTCCGTGCGTTTCTCTAGTATATTATTGATCCTAACCTTTCGCTGTTTTTGGGATATCTGTAATAGTTGTGTCTGTTAGTCATTTTTGTGTAAACCTTATATTTCTTTTATTTACAGCGAGTTGTGTATCAGAATTGTTATGCCTCCTCTATGTCCCACCATACAGTTTTGGTTTTCCATTCTCTTATTCAGGGTACGTAGCTCTGATTGGAAAACTGTTCAGTTACCGAGCAAACTAGGAATTGCATATGTTTTTCAAGTAAGTTTTATTATGAAATGTTCTAGACGCAGCCTTACTCACTCGAAACGTATTATCTATTCTCAACGAAATTGACTAGCGGGTCAGTAACTCACGAACAGTTTAGCAATGGCCGCTTCCTGCTAACAGAGGTGGTTAAGAGTTCACATGAGTACAGTTTTATAGCACTGAAATTTTCATTAACTGACCTCGAGGGGGTGTCGTTCAGACAAAGATTACTCCCAATTGTGTGGAATTCATTTAAACAAGAGGAATATCCTTATATTATATTCTTCGCATGTAAGAGGATTAGCCATTATGACAGCAGTACATCTGATAAGCCATCGGTTCCCAAGGGGAACGACTTATTTAAAAACTCTAAAGGCTCGTCAATCCCCGGCCTCAACCCATTTTCTCCCTACTTGCCAGTGATCAATATCTCGGTGAAAAAAAAACGAAGAAAGGACCTATATTTAAAACGGATCGGTTCCACAGAATCAGAAAAGTACGTCGCACCGATAATACTTTGAGAATCGTTGACTAAATGATGACACACTGAATTATTGATCTGATCGCGGCTTCCAAAATGAATAAACCTAGGAGGAGCTTTGACCTTGTGCCGCTATTTTGGTAGAAATATGGTAAACAAGTGTGATACTGCAAATTCTTGCTAATTTTGTTATCCAAGTAAGCTTTCGATTGTGCGTGTTCGCGTGTATCTGTGCTGTACTCCACTGTCGTAAAGATAGAACATTTCTGTCTCTTTGCTCACGTCAGTGCATAATCTCTGTATTCACAACTTACGTTAATTCTACGACAAAAATTGGTCAAATCAAATGCGTTAATAACTTATGAAGATGTAAATTATTAATAAACACAAGCAAGACACACAACATGCCAGATAACAAAAATGATAGAGAAGAAGAATGTACCCTGGAGATTCAAATACCGCCGATCAAGTAACAACATCGCCGTCCTGCATGAAAGAGATCAGCCATAATCTACTTTCTAATCTGTCTATCTTGACGGTCTTTGTTCTTTATCTTCTACGGTTCACAATTCTCGTGTTCTACCTTAGTGAATTACGATGATCATGGCTATGAACAGAAATAACAGGTTTTTAATGATCTCTTAATGAGCTGCATCATCATTTCTACATTAAAATCGCTTAAGGCCCAGGTATGTTTTAAAACAGAATGCGTCATTTTATTCTTTGTTCATGATTTTAAAACAGAAAACTTAATTTAGAATGTAACTTCATTATAAGCCTCAAAGACGTCCTTCAAGGTTTAAATTGACCCGCATACGACCCAACTGCCTTTAATAGATTCTGTTTTATGTAGTTTAATACAAATGTGTATGATGGATCATATATATGGGGCTGTTTCTGATGCAATGATAGAAAGATTACCAACAAAAAACATGACTGAAGTCGGGAAGATAAAGAAAGTCTATTTGACCTGGTGTACTGCTACTTAACCTACAAGCGCAAAAATGGTTTTAAAACAGGTTTTTTTTTTTTTTTAATTTAGATTTGTTTTTAGTCAAATTAAAAGATATAAAACGTGACAATGTCAGCCTAAAGGACACTTATACCCATCCCAAATTAACTCGTAGAGTACCTAAAATTATGGTACATGACACGATAAGAAGGGTTGTTCTTACGAGATTATTGTGTCTGCTCAACTGTCATAAATAAGAGTACTAAAAGGAATGGAGATGACGTTAGACACAATGAAGCAGGCTCTTATGACATCCTTTATACTTGTATGTTTAAGTCTAAATGTATTCATCTGTTTGCGATTCCATTATAATTATTTATAGTCATCGTTGTTGTGGCGTGAGGTTTTTATTGGCTCTAAGATCAGTATAGTACTGACAATTACAGAAATAGAATTTCTGCAGAAAATGGTGAAGTCCCAGTGTCTGAGAGAACTACTGGTATCACAAATTAGTTACGGCTGTGAATGATCTGATCTCGAAAAATTAGTAGAGAGGAGACCGACATAACTTGCCACCTCCGCTGTGTAACTAACTGTGATATTAAAAAAACAAGGAAACAGATTTTACTTAACAATGATAAAATTGACAAGTCTTCAAATACAATTTCCGTATTATTTATTTAGTATATACACTATCTACTCTTGTGCTGAAGGGTGGATGTTGAAACAATGGAATGTAATGGATTTGTAAGTTTACAAATGATTCACATATATTTATATATATATATATATATATATTACAAGTCTTCCAATTATAGGAAACAAATTTATATCAGCTGGGCTGTTAATCACTTATAGTAAATGTATCAGCTGTGCTGTTAATTAAGTATATAAAATTTATCAGCTATGCTGTTATTTTTGTCTCTTGCTATGCTACTCAGTTTTTCTTCCTTGACAGTTTAATAGCTCACAATTGCCGACGGAAATGGTACGACTGTGTACTCATCTCTCAAAAGTTATGTCCTTCTTAGTTTCTTGCACACAGCACCCGCTGATGGTCGTTTCGTTAGCCCACCAAAGACTGAGGGGGACTAAAGAGGTTGATCCTGTGCAATCACTGTGCTCCTGCGACGTTCCAGGCAGCTGGATTGACACGACATACGACCTCAGGTTTGATGACACGAATAACACCTGTAACAAGTAAAATTAGGGGCTAATTTCTGTCAGCAAGCCCACCTATTTCTAGTATGAAATGAGCGTGTGTCTCAGGTGTCTGCATGTAGGATGAATGACAACATGGCTCAGTATGAGTTAGCAATAGCGAGACAAGACAGGTGTCTACTTGCAAAACATTCTTTCTGATAAATTAATACATGGGTACATCCAATAATATGAGTTCAATACATGAATACATCCAATTATATAAATTCAATACATGAATACATCCAATAATATAAATTCCTAGGTGTGATACAACCATTTCCTTCCCCCTATAATATACCAGGCCCTCTCTGACAAGTGCTATAATATATCCTAACAATATTGTTATGTTCTTATGATAGGAGTATATGAGACGAAAACTGTTTGGTTATATTTCAGGTGGGAGTAATCTGAATAGACTGAAGTTATGTGAGACAATAGATTGAGTTATTTGAGACAATAGATTGAGTCCTAACAAGGACTGTTTTGGTTATATTTCAGGTTGGAGTTATCTGAAGCAATAGACTGAAGTTATAGGAGACAATAGATTGAGTCCTAACAAGGACTGTTTTGGTTATATTTCAGTTTGGAGTTATCTGAGACAATAGATTGAAGTTATAGGAGACAATAGATTGAAGCATGAGTCCTATTAGTCTTCGTCTTCATCAATCATATCAGGAAATACAATCATTATACCTAATGCCCCAAGATACAATCAGTAACCTGATACGTTCATATTGAACCAAAATATATTAAATATATACAGGTGTAGGTAGTATAAATGACACACAACCAATACAAACATTATATATCTGCTGTAGGCCTATTTGCCTACAAATAGTAAATTATATTTACAATCCAAGATTTAAACCGGCCAGTGACTCGACTAGGGAAGCAGTCTACCAGGTCAATGCACGCAGGTAAGCAATAAATCAAGGTTGACAGCTCCTCTTCTTCAGTCGGTCGTCTCTCTGGCTTCGTGTCGGTGTTGCGTGTTTTTGCATTCGTTCGTTCGTTCGTTTGTCTAATATGTTGCTGTTATACCCTGTTCAACCTGAAAGTAGGTTATAATTGGGGTATATATTGCGTTTAGTTTTTTCGGTGCTAGACGGTTGTTAGTCCTGAAAAGGACTGGTCCTAAAAAGGACCACTAGCTGACTATCTGGTTACCTCTTTGTTGCTTGTCTGTCGTGGCGTGTTCATGGTGTTCATTTCCTGCCTACCTATCTGGCTTGTTACGTTTTGTTAGTTTTTGCTTTCCTAGTTTCTGTTTCTCTTGTCTTCCTGCTTTCCTGTATCTGTAGTAGTTCTTTTTCTATTATTACTGGTAGAAGTTTTTCAAGTGTTTCTTCGATGACTTCTTCGTCTGATTGCTCGTTTGTTTTGGTCGCTCTTGTGTTTGATGTCATTTCCTCAATTGCTCTTCACTCTGTTTCGATTCTCTTGAGGATTTTTGAGTTTTCTTCCTTCAGTTCTGTCAGTCTCTTTACATCTGCTTCTATCTGCTGCTGAATGCTTTTCATGTCTTTCCTCATTTCTCTGAAGTTCTGTAGATCTATTACGTCTTTACCGCTGTCCTTTTCGTCTTCGGGAGCCTGCTTGCTTCTGTTTTCGACCTGTAGTTTCATTTTCAATTGTTTGACTTCAGTGGTCAGCTGGTGTAACTGTCGTCTGTCACTCGTGCGTTGTTTTTCTGCAACATCCGCAGCCACTCTGTGTTTTGCCTCCTTGAAGGGGATGTTTTTGGAAACCGCTTCCTTCAGGATGCTCTTTGTTTCCTGGAACATCGGGCAGCCTCGGTATCTAGCCCCGTGATTTCCGAGGCAGTTTGCACAGGTGCGGTTTGAGTTTATTGCTTTGTAGTTGAGGTCCTCCTTCGCCTTGGGACAGTCGCGATATAGGTGGCCACCCGCACAATATCGACAGACTGCATCTCTCCTGCACGTTTTCTTTGTGTGTGAGAACTGCTGGCAGTTGGAGCACTGCATCACCGGAGGGATATATGCCTCTGTCCTCTTTGATGTCTCTTTGAGTGTCAGTCTTTCAGGTCTTGTCACTCCTTCAATAGTAACTACCACCAGATTGGTATCTTTTCCATTCCATGTCCTTAACCTCTCGACCTGTATGACCTGGGCACCTGTGTTTTCAGTCTGTAGGCAACCCTGGACTTCGCTAGCGGACCATCTTGTATCCACCCCTCTTTGCACCAACTTCTTTGTTGTCTTGCTGGTCTCCATCACTACTTTTATCTGGTGAGGCAGCATGAATTCTTTCGGTCCGGCCTCCAGTTCTGTCATCAGTGAGGTTGTCTTATCCGTGTTGTTGAGCGAAAGCACGACTCCCTTTTCGTGCCTCCGTACCTTAGAGATGCTTCTCCTGCCAGTTATTGTCTCTAGGATGCTGATCACTTTGTCATCTGGAAGGGCCCTGAGTGAGGCCTCACCTCCAGACATCTGTGTGATCTTAACAATCATCTCCTGTAGTGCCTTGTGACAACCGGCATTGCTTGGTTTGCGCAGGTGACACGCTCTGATTTCCGTCTGCGTTAGAGTGTGTGGTGTGTAGGACGGTCTCAAATTCTGTTTTGTTGACTCCTGATCACGTTCTGTAGTTGTTGTCGGACCACTACACACTGGATCCTCTACTATGACGTCTTGCTTTAGTGGTGTTCTTATCGTCTTCGGAGTTAGGAGCAGCTTCCCTGGGGTAGCCACAGCTGTCAACTCGGCATCGTGTGGTGGTGTCATCGGTGTTTGGTGCAGCTTTTCTGTGGTAGACAGGGTTTCTGTTGACGATTCGGGTACGTGTGGTGGTGGCCTCATGGTTCTCAGCTTCTGTCTTCTTCTCTCTCTCCTTTCCAGCGTCTGTTCTATTCCCTGTATCAGTCTCTTCGTCTTCTCACGCTCAGGGTCTTCGTCATCTAGGCCGTGGACGTTTGCAGCTGCCTTTTCTCTCTTCTTTCCACCCATCCCTTCATCTTCTCCAGCTGCTGTATCAATCTCATCGTTTCTTCATCTTCTGGATCTTCATCATCTAGGCCAGGGACGCCTGCATCTGCCCTCTCCTCTGTCTCGCAAGGAGTCGGGCCATTCAGCCTCTCAGTCGGGTCGACACATGCCGCAGCCAACTACGTCGTCGTGTCTAGAGTTGGAGAAGGACCGGTCTCGGCACGAGTACTTGGGGCAGTGTCACGTAGGGTTTATATTCATTTAATTTCCTACATCTTCTTCCTATTCTTTCACATAAACTCTCTCTTTTAATATCTCTGTACTTCATTTTTTTCCTGTATATTTTTTTCATCCATTCGTTTTGCGAATATTATTTTCATATAATTCGCAAACTTTACCTGTTTTCCTTTCTCTAAAACTGAGAATCGCGCTAGGACGATATTACGTAGATGTCAGGGCTGCAGGGCGTCAGAAGGCGTGATAAGTCGGTTCGCTGAACACAGGACGTAGCAAATCGTCTACATTCTCAACGAGCGCGCGAGCTTCTTCTCGGCATAGTCCCGGTGAGGTGTGATACTTTACATCTGCACCGGTCAGTATCCAGACATTTGTCTCGAAAATCCCAAACTGACACGGCGCCCACTTGGGCCATGGTCAGCTGTAGTGTGAAAACTGCCCTGAAATGGAGTCAGGCTGTCTGGGATTTGAAACTGACACGCGTACATCGTGGTCAGTAGGTGACAGTTACGACACGCGTTAAGCGGACGTAAATGTTGGGAGTAGGGGAGATAATTTCGCTTGGCGAAGTAAGTTTGGGCCCTTTGTCTGATTTTAAGATATTGGCCAAGTTTGAAACTTTAATTTCATTCTCGCTCATAGACTCCACAGTAGATAGGTCGCTCGAAAAACAGAATAGCTGTTAGCGAAGATCTCAGTTTGTTTCGGCAATTTGTCGAACTTCTAGACTTCCAGAAATATTTTCAGCATTTTTATTCTTAAGTTGTGCGACTACCTGTAATTCTGTGGTTGAGGTAATTAATATGATAGATATATAGATTTTGTGAGTGTTAAAGTGTTAAGTCGCTTAATTCATTTTAATCTATTTCTTTAGCGCAGAAGAGAGATAAAGTGGTAGGCTATTATATTTTCTAGGGAAGCATTCAGTGGAAAGCAGTAGGAAATTATAATTTCTAGCTTATAACGGCAATTGTAGCTATTTATGAATTTAATTTAACTGCTAATACTCAGTCGAGTGTATTTTTCTAAACTAACGTATAAACTCTAGAATCGAGCCTCATGAATGATGACGGGATACGCACGTGTTCCTAATTTATGAGGAATGCTGATTTTTAAATATAACTTACGTCACGGGAAGTTTAAATGATAAGCAAAGCTCTCTGCTTGCAAGTTTAAATGTAAGTTTTAACCAGTACAGATTCTGTTTATTATATTATATGTGTTATTTTTCCTCCACACAGTGAAAGTTTTGGGGTGACCCTAACTTTACCAGCACCTAGTAGTAGTTTCCATACTTGTGAAGAAATAGACAGTCCTTATTTTGAACCACGTGGGTTTTCTCAAGTAACACTGATCTGACGGTGCAAGTTAGACAGAAATACTAATATCCCTATAACGGGTTTTCAAAGACTGTAATGATAAATACTGGACCTTGGAGCCAGCACTTAATTTCTTCTAGAAACTCTATATAATTTGCTGCCTTGTGGCGTGAATATTAACAATCATTTCCCGACTAGATTATATCTTGTGGACAAATCTGTGGTGTGACTAAAGTGAATCCTATACTGAGGGAAGGCACCGACCTGACATTCATCATTTTTTTTGAAACCTACGCTATTGACACTGCGCTCTGCTAACTCCCGCGCCTGGAATAATTGTTAGGTGACTTAATCAGACATTTGAACAAATTTGCATACCCAAGTAGTCGTTCCCGGAGACTCCAAGTTAATACGTCTTTTGGAACTGGGGACTTCTTGGCAGAAGACTGCATTTTTTGAGTCTGTGTGAAAATCTAAGATCAATGTGTTCCAAGAGGCAGCGAGCAAAGTCGTGAGTACCTGAATGAGAAGCCATGGCGGAATGAATGAGTGTACACTGGTCTGAGTGATATTTTCACTATTATATCTTTGACACCCTGTTGCTGTCCTCATTTTTTTTCCCCCAATCTGCATAATTTGTTGCTAAGGCTAGAGTTCTGGTGTTTTTGTCTTAGGTTAAATCAGATTTTTTTCAAACTCTGTGCATATAATTACGAGATAAAACAAAGAAAAACTCTTAGACTCAAACCCTATGTATCTGTGACTCTGGCGCCATCATCTGTTCTCTTAACGGGGCCGGGCTAAACCTAGAGTTAACACTATAACGGGGCTATCATCCTTGCAACATTTCCTTGATTTTTTATGACTATGTGTATATGTATTTTCCTTGATGTACTTTCTTTGATGTTGTGAGCCGATTTTTCCTGATATTAAAATCGCTCTTGAACCAAATAATCGTGTTTGGTCAGCTCGTTCTAGATAATATAGATATATCATTGTTATAGTTGTCCCACGTCTGTGTGTTTACCTGTCGTCACGTGTATGTGCGTGCCTGTGAGTGATAGAAATATACGTAATATGTATATTGGTGTAGTCTGTCTGACGCTGTAACAACTGTTGTAGAAGATAGGTGAGAGAGAGAAGAATTCTTTTCGCTTTCAGAGACAGCCACTATATCAAATCTATCATCTCACGTGTGTGGAAATTCTATTACCTTTCACTAACTCTCACTGAGTCTATCACCTATTCAAACCTATTCAGAAGGGACCAAACCTAGTCTTAATTCTCCTATCGGAAATCTACGACAAATGAGGGCTCGTTGGAGAGGAAAGCAGCTGAAGCTTTACAGCAGAAGAAGATGGATGAAGAAATGGAAATTCGCAGGGCGAACGAAAGAGAGAAGGAGAAAGAGAGACAGCATGAGAAGGAAAGGGAGGAGAGACAGCATGAGAAGGAGAGGGAGGAGAGACAGCATGAGCTGGCACTTAAAGCTCTAGAGTTCCAAAGTCGTGGTGCTGCCTCTACCTCCAGCAATGGAGAGTCTTCTCCTCATTCTTCCTTAACTGACCCTGCTAACACTCAATCTCTTCAACTAAATGCTATGTCTTTCACTCTTGAATCTTTTCTTTGTCCAAATGAGAAGATTGACACATGGTTAGAAAAATTTGAGAAAATTGCAACTCTGTACGGGTTAGAGAGGTCGCGTTGGAATATGAAACTTTCCCAGGCCCTAAAAGGTTCTGCTTATGATGTTTATTCTAAGCTGGAAAGTAGCCAACAAGACGACTACGATGTGTTGAAGAAAGCGTTACTGGAGCGCTTTGAAATGAACGCTCGCAAGTTTTTGCAACTGTTTCGCAACAGCCGGAAAGAGAATTCTGAAACTTTTCACCAGTTCTCATCTCGTCTTAAGGGATATCTAACAAAGTGCCTTGAGCTTTCGCAGCTCCCCTCTACCTATGAAGGTCTTGAGGAACTTGTTCTAACTGAACAAATAAAGAACACTTTGTCTGCTGATACCCGGAGATTTCTCGCTGAGCAGGGGGCAGAAAAACTTGAAGACATTTTGGAAAAGTCTGAGCGTTATCACAATGCGCTGGCTGAACTACCGGCCACAAAGCGGAAACCGACAGAGGAGCATTTTCGAAAACATAACCTAGAGCAATCTTCTCAGGCTTCTAACCTAAACAACCACAGAGAAACTGGACCTCAAAACCCCCCTCCGGAAAAATCCAAGTTCTACAAGAACAAGTACCCCAACCACCCCAAACAGTCTGATCAACCCGACCGCCCTACATGGCAGCGTAGCCAGAAACGACAAGGTGGCAAAGGGAGAACCCCTGAGCACGGGACATATGATCAGAGCGAGCACACCGAGCCGAAACGCATCGGATGCTTATTGACAGTCTCGCAAGGCGGAATTGTTGACAGTGATTCCAAACCTGTTGGGGATAGACCCTCAACGCGAGGTACTGTTACTTTGAACGGTTCTCAAACTTCTTGCTTATTTGACACGGGGCTTTCTTACGATTGCATTGTTGCCAGAAACCTGGTCAAACCCGGTCAAGAGACAGCAGAGACCGTCCAACTTTGTGGAGTTCGTAAGAGTGAGGCACCTACAGCGCTTCCCATCGCATTGGTGGAGATACACTCTGACTTTGTCAGAGGTGTGATCAAAGCGGCTGTTATGGATGATCCCATCTACCCAGTCATACTTGGCGGGAGATACGTGTGTATTGGGAAACCGGAAGAGCCGATTGTGGCAGCAGTAACTACAAGAGGGCAAACCAAGAAGGAACGGGAGCCTGCGCCAAATTTGTTACCTATGGAACTTAAAGAAGCGCAATACAAGGACCCTACTTTGGCACCCTGCTTTAGGAAACTGCCCATGGCTAAGGAACCCAAACAGCACGGGGACATTTTTTCTGAGGATGGCGTACTTTATCGGAGAACGGGCAAGCCTGACCAAGGTTACAACCAGCTCCTAGTACCGAAACAGTACAGAAGCCAAATCCTAGAAATGGGGCACTCTCTTCCCTTTAGCGGACATATGGGACAGAACGCCACAAACCAACGTATAACCACTCATTATTGGTGGCCAGGAGTAAACACTGATATTATCAGATATGTCAAATCCTGTGCCCAGTGCCAACGTGTGCCACCCAAGCAACGGACACCCCCAGTCCACATGGGTGAAATGCCAATAATGGGAACACCATTCGAACGGGTTGTGATCGACATTTTAGGGCCTTTCGAAAGGACTAAAAAGAAGGAACAGGTTCATCCTGACCTTAGTCGATACATGCACTTTATGGGCAGAAGCTATCCCGCTAACATGCGCAGATGCCAAGCATGTCGCAGAAGCCCTCGTGCAGATTTTCACTCGGTTGGGATTCCCTCAGCAAGTGTTGACGGATAATGGATCTCCATACCGAAACCTGTTGATGGATGAGATCGTTAAGATCTTGAGGACCCAACACATCCACACTAAGCCATATACTCCGGCGGGAAATGGGCTCGTGGAACGTGCTAATGGAAACCTCACCATGATGCTAAGTAAGCTGGCACAAGTGAAACCTGAAGATTGGGATCTCTGTATTCCTGCAGCATTATTTGGCTACAGAGAATCTCCTCATACTTCCACAGGATTTCCGCCAGCTACACTCTTATTCGGCAGACCCATTAAGGGCCCGCTTGAAGCCTTACTTCAGTCTCTGACAGACGAGAAGGCTGATGAGACAGTTGTCTCAGCCAGTAAATATGTGTCGCTTTTAAAGGAAAGGTTGAAACTAGGGTGGGACCTAGCAACGACTAACTTTAAGCGAGCTCGCACCAAGCACGCTAACCGATACAGGAAAGTCGCGGAAGAGAGAGAACTGGAAGCAGGAGAGAAAGTTTTGGTGTTGCTCCCTACCGAGAACAACCAACTGAAGATCGGATGGCAAGGGCCGTTTACCGTCCTGAAAAAGATTTCTAAGGCTAACTACCAGATCTCTATTGAAGGAAAGGAGAAGGTTTTCCATTTAAATCTCTTAAAGAGATACTTGGAAAAACCAGTGCCAACCTCCGACCATCTCCTGACGATCGCCAAAACTGACGAAGATGATGATAGTGGCAGGGATATTCCACCGCTATCACAGGAAATCTTTCAAAAATGTCAGAAGCGGCGACGCTCTTTCAAGCGCGCATATGAGACATTCCAGGGGAAGGAAACTTTGAGGAGTGGACTTGAGTAGGAATTGGACAGAGATGGAGGGGGAAGATGGAGAGGGAAGAAGACAGACACCCCGAAGCTACGGTTATAGGAAATTAAACTCCATAACGTAGACATGGAGTGCTTCCATATCTTAAAGGGGGGAGGCTCTGTCACGTAGGGTTTATATTCATTTAATTTCCTACATCTTCTTCCTATTCTTTCACATAAACTCTCTCTTTTAATATCTCTGTACTTCATTTTTTTCCTGTATATTTTTTTCATCCATTCGTTTTGCGAATATTATTTTCATATAATTCGCAAACTTTACCTGTTTTCCTTTCTCTAAAACTGAGAATCGCGCTAGGACGATATTACGTAGATGTCAGGGCTGCAGGGCGTCAGAAGGCGTGATAAGTCGGTTCGCTGAACACAGGACGTAGCAAATCGTCTACATTCTCACCGAGCGCGCGAGCTTCTTCTCGGCATTAGTCCCGGTGAGGTGTGATACTTTACATCTGCACCGGTCAGTATCCAGACATTTGTCTCGAAAATCCCAAACTGACACGGCGCTCACTTGGGCCATGGTCAGCTGTAGTGTGAAAACTGCCCTGAAATGGAGTCAGGCTGTCTGGGATTTGAAACTGACACGCGTACATCGTGGTCAGTAGGTGACAGTTACGACACGCGTTAAGCGGACGTAAATGTTGGGAGTAGGGGAGATAATTTCGCTTGGCGAAGTAAGTTTGGGCCCTTTGTCTGATTTTAAGATATTGGCCAAGTTTGAAACTTTAATTTCATTCTCGCTCATAGACTCCACAGTAGATAGGTCGCTCGAAAAACAGAATAGCTGTTAGCGAAGATCTCAGTTTGTTTCGGCAATTTGTCGAACTTCTAGACTTCCAGAAATATTTTCAGCATTTTTATTCTTAAGTTGTGCGACTACCTGTAATTCTGTGGTTGAGGTAATTAATATGATAGATATATAGATTTTGAGAGTGTTAAAGTGTTAAATCGCTTAATTCATTTTAATCTATTTCTTTAGCGCAGAAGAGAAATAAAGTGGTAGGCTATTATATTTTCTAGGGAAGCATTCAGTGGAAAGCAGTAGGAAATTATAATTTCTAGCTTATAACGGCAATTGTAGCTATTTATGAATTTAATTTAACTGCTAATACTCAGTCGAGTGTATTTTTCTAAACTAACGTATAAACTCTAGAATCGAGCCTCATGAATGATGACGGGATACGCACGTGTTCCTAATTTATGAGGAATGCTGATTTTTAAATATAACTTACGTCACGGGAAGTTTAAATGATAAGCAAAGCTCTCTGCTTGCAAGTTTAAATGTAAGTTTTAACCAGTACAGATTCTGTTTATTATATTATATGTGTTATTTTTCCTCCACACAGTGAAAGTTTTGGGGTGACCCTAACTTTACCAGCACCTAGTAGTAGTTTCCATACTTGTGAAGAAATAGACAGTCCTTATTTTGAACCACGTGGGTTTTCTCAAGTAACACTGATCTGACGGTGCAAGTTAGACAGAAATACTAATATCCCTATAACGGGTTTTCAAAGACTGTAATGATAAATACTGGACCTTGGAGCCAGCACTTAATTTCTTCTAGAAACTCTATATAATTTGCTGCCTGGTGGCGTGAATATTAACAATCATTTCCCGACTAGATTATATCTTGTGGACAAATCTGTGGTGTGACTAAAGTGAATCCTATACTGAGGGAAGGCACCGACCTGACATTCATCATTTTTTTGAAACCTACGCTATTGACACTGCGCTCTGCTAACTCCCGCGCCTGGAATAATTGTTAGGTGACTTAATCAGACATTTGAACAAATTTGCATACCCAAGTAGTCGTTCCCGGAGACTCCAAGTTAATACGTCTTTTGGAACTGGGGACTTCTTGGCAGAAGACTGCATTTTTTGAGTCTGTGTGAAAATCTAAGATCAATGTGTTCCAAGAGGCAGCGAGCAAAGTCGTGAGTACCTGAATGAGAAGCCATGGCGGAATGAATGAGTGTACACTGGTCTGAGTGATATTTTCACTATTATATCTTTGACACCCTGTTGCTGTCCTCATTTTTTTTTCCCCCAATCTGCATAATTTGTTGCTAAGGCTAGAGTTCTTGTGTTTTTTGTCTTAGGTTAAATCAGATTTTTTTCAAACTCTGTGCATATAATTACGAGATAAAACAAAGAAAAACTCTTAGACTCAAACCCTATGTATCTGTGACTCTGGCGCCATCATCTGTTCTCTTAACGGGGCCGGGCTAAACCTAGAGTTAACACTATAACGGGGCTATCATCCTTGCAACATTTCCTTGATTTTTTATGACTATGTGTATATGTATTTTCCTTGATGTACTTTCTTTGATGTTGTGAGCCGATTTTTCCTGATATTAAAATCGCTCTTGAACCAAATAATCGTGTTTGGTCAGCTCGTTCTAGATAATATATATATCATTGTTATAGTTTTCCCACGTCTGTGTGTTTACCTGTCGTCACGTGTATGTGCGTGCCTGTGAGTGATAGAAATATACGTAATATGTATATTGGTGTAGTCTGTCTGACGCTGTAACAACTGTTGTAGAAGATAGGTGAGAGAGAGAAGAATTCTTTTCGCTTTCAGAGACAGCCACTATATCAAATCTATCATCTCACGTGTGTGGAAATTCTATTACCTTTCACTAACTCTCACTGAGTCTATCACCTATTCAAACCTATTCAGAAGGGACCAAACCTAGTCTTAATTCTCCTATCGGAAATCTACGACAGGCAGTCTTGCTCTCTGTCTGTCGGTCTTTGTTGTTTGTGTTATTCCCCTGGTTGTTCAGCGCTGGTGGGCTGGTGTAGACCTTCCTCTTTTTGGCGTGTGGTTTATTTCTGGTCATTTTGACACTAATACGATCTTGTCTCGAATAGTGGCGTCCTGAGTAGGACGTTGGTGTCTTGTTCGACTGGAGTATCGCTTTGTTATGGCTGTGTATCCAAAATGTTGTATGTATCGTGTTTTTGCATAAAATATCGCCCGATTATATAGGCAGGTGAGGTAACTTCTACTGCTTAAGGAAAGCGTTTGGTTGGTTCCTGTTGGGGCAAGCTGATTGGTTGTCTGCAGTTTCGTACCATGCCTCGTACAGCCTAATTTTATTCTGTTTTTTCCGCCATATTGGGTGACAAGATGGCCGCGACCCACATCCGAAAAAACCAGGGCTTAAGTTTAATTTTATTCTGTCTCAGAGACTGGTGAACGTTGCTCGTTGATTGGTTGAAGCAAATTTGTATCTCGACATAGCGATTTAACAAAGTTTCACGACAGTTGTCATGAATTGAAAGGTAGTCCCGTTGCAGATACTGCTGTTAATTAGTGAAGTGTTAAAGATTCCACTATACTAGATCCAGCTTTGTGAATTTATAAAGGTAAATAATGAAAGGGGTTGCTGTAAAACTGATAATACAAAGTTGTTTTATTTTTATTTTTTTAAAGAAAGAAAACTGTTATTGGAGTCAGTTAAAAAAATGAACTGTACGCTAGAAAAATAGTACGTTTCGGGGCTACTCATCGTCAGCCACAATCACAAATAGAAAACAAAGATGTGAATCGTAATGCCCCGATTAATTACTCTTTGTCATAAGTATCAAACATGGTCACTGACCAGAGCACAGGTGTAAAGTTTCTTTTCTTCTTTCCACTCTGTAAAGTGTCAGTCTGTATGCTCTGTAAGGAAGAGTGGTGTGTTGTTGAGATCAGGCATGCTCCAGTCTACCCAGCTGTAAATGGGTAACTCACCCTAGTCCTGAGTTAGGGAAGGCAAAGGCTCCAGGGGAAGCAGGCCCTAAACTTGGTCACTTCAACCGACGCAGGATGGTGTATGTATGAAGTAGAAGTGTAGAGTGTGATTACCGCGAATGGTGTACTGTTCGTGTGCTGACCAATATAACCACTCATACACTTGTGTCTACAAGGCACCAATGCAGACTGCTGGAATCTTTGTTACTCAATTTATTCAGACGTACACACTGGGACATACGAGTACATCATGGTATGTTGACATATCAATTTGTAGGTATACATAGCAGATCTGAAGTCATGACACATTCAGAAATAATGGGCAGTACATCAAAAGTTCAATGTCATGATATATTATGGCCGCATCCCCCTATCTGACTAAACGCGTCAGTGAAGGCAGATCGGTAAATAACTAAAGTTACTTGACGTCCATAGTTTGTAGTATATATTATGAAACCACGAAAGGGGGGGTTTCTAGCAAGATTGAGATCTCCCTGTCACTGTCCGATAATAGGATAAATAATCTGTTCTCTTGGCAGTGATCAAAACATATGATGACCGAAATCTAACATGGCTGCCTCCCTGAGTTGTCGTTCACTCATTCATAGGAAGGAGAATATAAGCCAGAGTTAATTTATAATGGGTATATAAATGATTTCATAAATGTTTCCATACAGCTCTACGGTGATCAGGTTAATTCACGTAGCCATAACCGCTGCAGGAAAGTCTGTCATCTTCGTCGATACAAAACACGACCCTAGCGATACGAAGCACAATGTTCCATCTAGGTCGAATCGACATGAGATCATCAAAATAGGGTCTGGCAATACATGGAGTCCGAATTATACATTGTACCGTACCTTAGGAGAGTCTCTAACATAAACTATAGTAGAGATACCATCTCCTTTAGAAGAAAACCACTTCATGAATCATATTTCCTTAAGAATCTACCAGCCCTTTGAAAAGTGCGTACCCGCCATTATCACGGTACATCGGAACTCATCACGACTTGTCAAGACAACTCATACTTCCGCTAGACCGGAATAACAAGAATCTAGTCCCTCCTACCCATCCAAAATATACAATATAGGACTGATTCTACTTGTACTAATAATATGTAATACATATGAGTTCAGGCCATAAACACAATAAGCAAATTAATATATTTTCTGGCCCTAAAAAATAAGTACAAACGTAAGCGCAATATCCTTGCGCCGGATCAATATCCAGAACGATTACTCCTATAATCAAAAGTGTGAATCAAACATGGATTCTCTCGCTTTTACCATAGACAGCATTTTCATACACAAATGAATGAATGTCTATATTTTTCCCATATTAAATAGCCATATCGATTTTTGTAATATGTGCGTGAAAATATGCACGCAACAGATTACCACACCCCTCGGGAAAAAAAATGGTACATTTTTTTTTTTTTGAAATACATCTAGGAGCAACATACAATAGGCTCACAACGCACCAATACAATGCGCAGATGATAAGCATAAGTTTTATGACCTTAGAGAAAGTACTTCTCTAAGTATAAATATTTCCAGAGAGGTGTCACCAACGCATACTACAATATTAGCAATGACACAATTTCCACATTAGTTTATACATCAATTTCATCTAAGATATCTTAACATCATGATCATCAAAGACGAAAAACATTGAAAGATCAGCGGTGAATAAATATCAATGAACCGCTAAGTAGTGTTACAATCAATATATGATATATTACATATGTGTACACATTTCAACATAGAAACAACTGTATCAAAGTTGTATAACAGTTATGAATCATGAGGGCATCTAGACAAAATATCTGCCATCACATTTTCTGACCCACGGATAGCTCGCACCGAAAAATGAAATGGCTGTAGAGCAATCGCGTATCGCGTTGATCTCGCGCTCTTCAGATTTTTACTCTGAATAGCCGTAAGAGCTTTCTGGTCAGTTTCCACAATGAAATGCGCGCCCAGAAGAAATCTTTGCAGTTTAAGGATTGACCAAACCATAGCCAATAATTCACGGTCTAGGACCGAGTAATTCTTCTCTGCGGCATTTAATTTTCGAGAAATATACATCACAGGATGCAGAGTTCCAGAGTACTCTTGCATTAGTGCAGCTCCAATCCCGGTGGATGAAGCGTCACTACGAAGAATAAATGTCTTATCCTTAGAAGGCAATACTAGGATAGGTGAGGTAGAAAACATAGTTTTAACCTTATCCAAAGAGGATTGACATTCTTGAGTCCAATGGACTACATTAGGAGACCCTTTCTTTAGCAAGGAAGAAAGAGGTGACATAATGGAGGACAGATTCGGGATGAATCGTCCATAAAATTGTATTAGACCTAAGAGACTTCGTACTTGCTTTTTAGTCTTAGGAATAGAAATGTTAAGTATCTTACTTGTATTATGGTCTTCTGTTTTTAGGAACCCATGACCAACACGGTGTCCTAAGAAAGATATTTCGCTAAAACCAATACATGCTTTCGATGGTTTCGCTGTCAGGTTATGCTCGCGTAAGATAGACAATAGTTCATTTATACCATTATAGTGATCGTTCCAAGTATCACTGAAAAGACAGATGTCATCAAGATACGCAATGACATCTGAGCGATGAGATAGGATTCGACGCATCATGCGTACAAATGTTGCAGGGGCGTTCATAAGACCGAAAGGCATGAAATTCCATTGGAATAGACCCCTAGGCGTCGAAAAAGCAGTAAACGGTTTGGCGTGTTCGGATAGTGGAACTTGCCAATATCCCTTAGACAAATCGAGTTTAGTAAAGAAGTGAGAATTCGATAGTCTCGTAAGTAGCTCTTCTAGTAAAGGCATAGGTTCAGCATCGAATTTAGTCACTTGATTCAATTTGCGATAATCCACGCAAAGACGTATGTTATTGTCTTTTTTCCGTACTATAACCATCGGCGAAGAATATGCTGATGTGGATGGTTCAATAATTTTTAACTCTATCATCTCATCTAACTCTTTCTCTACCTGTGCTTGAAAATGTATCGGGATAGGATACGGTCTGACTCTTATAGGACTATGGTCAGTAAGAATAATGTCATGTTGAATGACATCCGTTTGACCAGGAATGTCAGTAAGGACATCCTGAAATTGTTCTAACATAGTAGAAACTTGTTTCTGCTCTCCTGGAGATAATTCTGGAGAAATTGCAACATCTTTCCATGATTCATTAGAGTGAAGAGGAATCATTGGAAAAGGTAAATTTACATCCGAGAAACTCGTTTCCTCATCCTGTATTACTGACAGAGATGAGTACTGTCCATGTTGGACTGGAAAATCGTCCGTTGCCTGGAAAACAGGTTGTAAATAATCAGGACGTTCATGGAATTCCGTGAGCATGTTGATGTGGAAGGTTTTACGCTTCCCGTCAATATCGACGATATAGTCAACATCGGAAACTTTTGATATTATATCGTACGGACCTTTCCAAGAAATGAGAAGTCTATTTTCCCTACAAGGTAGCAAGACAAATGCTTTGTCACCTGGACAAAGTTGACGCAAACATCTCTTTTTATTGGCAAATTCCCTTGCCTTCTGTTTCGCAAATTCAGAAGAAGCAGTTGCCAATTTGCATGCTTCAATAATCTTGTGTCTAAGTGCGATGACATATTCATAAGAGGATTTTGTGTCATCGACAATATTATCAGCAGTTATAAGATCATGAAGTAAGGACATAGGACCTCGCGGTTTCGCGCCAAAGACAAGTTCAAAGGGAGAAAATCCTGTATGTTCGTTGGCGACCTCTCTATATGCAAAGAGAGCCGCGGGTAAAACCCTATCCCAATCCTGAGGATGATCTTCCGTTATCTTACCTAGTAGGTTTTTCAGAGTTCTATTCAAACGTTCCACCATCCCATTGGACATAGGATGATAATACTACTCAGCGATCTCTCTATCTTCAGAGTCGACATTACTTGAGACATGGTATCCGATATGAGTTGGGTACCATGGTCGGATAATATTTCTGCTGGAAACCCCAGACGAGAAAATATTAACCAAAGAGCATCTGCGACATCAGCAGTAGTTATGCTCTTTAGAGGAACAGCCTCCGGCCAACGTGTGCACATATCAACACACGTCAAAATAAATTGGTGTCCTCTAGCAGACTTTATCTTAAATGGACCAATGATGTCTATCGCCATTTTTTGAAATGGCCGAATGGGAATGTCTGCAGCCTGAATAGGTGCATCATGGCGTGGACCTCTGGATTTAATCTCTTGACATACTTTACAAGATCGACAATAGATTCGTATGTCCTTATTCACAGCAGGCCAAAAGAAAGATTGAAGAACTCTAGCTTTAGTACGGGAAAAACCCATATGTCCAGCACACTGCGAATCATGAGCGTGCTGTAAGATTTTAACTCTCATCATATTTTTAGGCACAAGGATTTGAGAATGAATGGACTTAGCGGAGTCTTGTACCATACGTACAAGTACGCCATTCTTCATCGTAATCCAAGATTTACGATTAGTATCCTTATTCGGATCACCTTTTGTTGCCAGAGTAAAGAATTTCTTTAGAGTAGGATCATCTTCCTGCTGTTTGATAAAGGAATCGTGGGAAATCTCCAAGGGATCATCTTGGATCTGCGCATCATTATCTTCAGAATGTGAAGATTGTGGCATATTAAGAGCTTGAGCCCTAGTGATTACTGCATTAGCCGATTGCATATTAACATTTTCCCAATTAGAAATTTGCTGTGGAGTGCATTCTTTCACCCCGTGAATGCGACCGATGATAAGATCAGCGATCGGATTCGGCAAGAGACATGCTTGCACCTCTCCTGTAAAGAAAGGCGTAGCAATATTGATAATGGCAGTGGAGTACTTCTCCAATGTGCCACCAAATGTTACACATTTGACTATATTGCCTGTAGCTCGAGAAGGATTTACGAGTGATTGCCTCACTCCAATGGTAGTGCACCCCGAATCGAAAAGAATTGATACCGGAGTACCATCTATTAGGCCCCTATTAAAGACAAGAGCACCCCTTCCATTATGCGCAATTGACGCATGGAGAGCGGGAAGCGGGTGACCGCAGCTTAAAGTAGACACTGTGGTTGGATCGAATAATGTTTTGCATTGCGAACACTCAGATGCTCTAGCAAAATCGAAAGCGGAATTTGCTACACTATTGGAGTCTTTTTTATCATTATTCTGATTATCGGTGTCGTGGAACTCCTGTTGTGCAGAGTTAGCCTGGTAATACGATTTACCATGTCTTTTGTGTTGTGATCTACCTCGGTTATAATTGTCTCTATAATTATCATTTCCCTTGTTATAGCCCCTATTTGGGTTTGAATCATAACATTCATGATCATAATCATCATGCTCATTATATTGAGTATCCCTGTAATATTGTTTCTTTTGTCTCCATGAAGCACTTGGGTAGATCCTATAGCTACTCCCTTTCCGAGAATTTCTAACATTATGGGTACCCCTCGCGTGTCGAGGACTATCAGCCCGATTCCAGTTCTTCAAAGAAGAACTCTGATTTGAGCGGTTATCTTGGTTTTGATACTTATTCCAATTAACCTTTTTATCAAATTTATTTTTAGCTCCTTGGAATTTGTGTGAGTAATTCTGATTATATTCTGTGGCCGAAGCAACTGGCATACTCTCTTTAATGTTAGAGTTACTAAGAATCATGTCAGGGTGTGCCGTGGCATACTGGTCACAATATTCTTCCATTTGCTTTATTGTACCAGGTTTACGCTCATGTAAGAACTCTAGGAATGATTTATTTACAGAAGACATGACCTTGTCTCTTAGCAATAAATCCGTAAGACCATCAAATGTTTTCTCTGTTTTGGATAATTCAATCCATCGTGAAAGTGTAATTCGTGCTTTTGAGATGAATTCTGAGAATTCTACACCTACCTCAGGTCTCATTGTTTTAAACAAAAGACGATAACCTTCTTCAGACAGCTGATATCTCTTTATCAAAGCTGCCCTAACAGTATCATAATTATCTTTGTCGGCCTCTTCAACAAAATATAACTTACTCAGCGACTCCCCTTTTAGATTTTCAGACAACTGATTCACATACTGTGATTTGTCAACATTATGAAATCGACAAGCCCGTTCAAATCTAGAAAGCCAAAATGTTATGTCATCACTGGTAGGGTTAAACGCTGGTACCTTGACCTTGTACACAAAGGGTTTACCATTACCACCAGATGCCTGATTAACATTACTCATACATGTCAATTTTAATTTCTCTAATTCAAACTCATGTTCTCTTATTGCTTTTCTCTCTTCAGCTTCTCTATCTAATCTTCTCTGTTCTGCAGCAGCTTCTAATTTCTTCTGTTCTGCAGCAGCTTCTAATTTCTTCTGTTCTGCAGCAACTTCTAATTTTTTTTGTTCAGCTGCAGCTTCTAATTTCTTCTGTTCTGCATCAAATCTCCTTTCCTCCACTTGCATCTGCAATTTCTTAAGTTCAGCAGCAGTATCAGCTTCTTTTTCTAATCTTTTTTCTTCAGCTAGAGCTTTCCTTTCTTCTGCAGCAACTTTTTTTTCTTCTATTTGAAGTTTTCTCTCCTCAGCCGCAGCTTTTTTTTCCTCAGCAGCAGCTTTTCTTTCTTCAACAGCAGCAGCAGTTTTTTTTCTCTTCTGCAGCTAATGCTTTGTCATATTGAGCAACAGTCCATTGTTCTAAGTCTTTTCCAGTCTTATCAAGAGATTTTCCTTGTGCAATAAAATAATCTAATGTAGACATATTGTCTTCTTAAATCAGAAACCTGAAAAAGTAAATAAATTACCCTATTTCACTTTAATGGGAGACAAGTCTATACCATAGACTTAGTCTTAGTCCAAACTTGTATGGTTTATAATAACCAATGATAACTTGAGTACCTGTGGACAACAATAACTGTATCTCAAATACTGTGGGGACAAGCCTTACAAAGGTCTTGTATACCTCAATGTAATCAAAGATCACTTGAGTACCTGTGGAAAAAAATATTTCCCTTTACCAATCACTTTCGGAGACAAGCCTTACAAAGGTCTTGTACATTTTGTTTTATAACAATAACAATCATAAAGTACTGATCTGTACTATACTATCAGTGTATACCACTATACGTCATATGTCAACTAAAGACATTACAAAGGACAAACAAGAAAAGACAATATGAACACATTTGCAGAGATCAAATTAAATTAAATAGGAGAAATGAAAAAAAATGATCACAGAAACCGTGATGATAACTGCAATAAGATAACAAGACAAATAACGCCACAGTGTATAAACATAAGGGTGTAAAAAACTGAAATGAAAGGAAAGATGAGACCTACAATTATACAAACAAATCAAACAAAACTAAGGAACACAAAATTATTAACAAAAACAACGAAGAAAAGAACACCTCTCATCACAACTAACAGAAATAGCAGCAAATTGTTGCTAACAAATTTCCAATTAAGAAAATGTGTACCTATAGAATACTAGTACCAGACCAATGTCACTCGGCATACCTTGTACTAGTCACACAGAACATAAACTAATTTAATACATAACAAATAACATGTAAGCATAAATAGCATATAGCATACAATATAATTTATGTCATGAATGGAATGTGTTGCAGGTATAGTGTTGTAAAGCAGGCACAGTTTATTTTAATACTAATAACTTGCCACTTTATTCAGTAATAGATTTAATTTTAAACTATTACACTGTCAATTTTTCTCTGTTGAGCATATGAAGATCCAAAGATGAACTATGCACTTTATGTTCAACAACACTGTGATTCTTCTGTACATTGAGAAATGTCAACAATACTGCTCCAGATATTTTCTACACTTGATACCACTGTCCTGTGTAATACTGTCTGTACAGCGAAAAACTGTCAACAAGCGCTGACCTAGATACAGCATCCTATCGGTAATACAGATCAAGCTGACATCGACTGTATAGCTGTCCTACTGGTGTTGATGTGGTCAAACAAATGTTCTTTCAGCTGTAAACTGTGATTCTCAACACAAAACTGCGTAAGCTGGACCCAGGAATCTGGCTCGCCACTGTAAAGTTTCTTTTCTTCTTTCCACTCTGTAAAGTGTCAGTCTGTATGCTCTGTAAGGAAGAGTGGTGTGTTGTTGAGATCAGGCATGCTCCAGTCTACCCAGCTGTAAATGGGTAACTCACCCTAGTCCTGAGTTAGGGAAGGCAAAGGCTCCAGGGGAAGCAGGCCCTAAACTTGGTCACTTCAACCGACGCAGGATGGTGTATGTATGAAGTAGAAGTGTAGAGTGTGATTACCGCGAATGGTGTACTGTTCGTGTGCTGACCAATATAACCACTCATACACTTGTGTCTACAAGGCACCAATGCAGACTGCTGGAATCTTTGTTTACTCAATGATAAGGGTGGATTTGAGCTGAAATGATAACTTGCCACCCCTATCGACACCAGGTATTACAGTGCAAGATGTGGGTGTCTTATCTGGTTTAGAATGTTGCTGTGCGTGTTGCAGTAGAACAGTTCACAAGGTACACCACAGGCAACATGACGTGTAGAGTCATAGAAATGGTAACTTCGCTTTAGTTTTATACCATTTATTGTACGCCACAAAACAGTCATGATATTTATGTCATCATCAGCATAGTATAACGAATGCAGCATTCAAAATCATATTAACTGATAGTCATGTAGGATTCAATACTCAATAGTTGTATTGTAAACAGATATCCTAAAGTTCTGGTTCGTGAAGCTGTATCAATAATATATATAACTTCTGCAACAGTCAGCTGCAGATCTTCAATGTTCATAGACAACAATAAATACTCCCTTTCTGATGCTAGCAGATCAGATGTATACAATAAGTCCGTTTACTGTCTGCACGTGAATAGCATACTGGGCATATAGGTCATACCGACCTTTATAACGTTTCTAAGTCTAACCATCTGACTTGGACGTGATCTCTGATATAACGAATCCTGGAACACAGACAATAGTCTTGTTGGTCTAGAGCGACCCATATATATATATAACTAGTTCAGGTATAAAGATACCGGTGACTTAATCCTAGTCAAAGTACCTCTCCATTTTGAATCACACAGGCGAGCAAAAAGACGACAAAATGACGAACCTCTAGATGATAGCATAAAGTTCGATACAAGAGGAATTACCTTATTTCGGAAAATCAACCACGAACATATGCCTCCAGGCAGGCTTGAATAATACTGGGAAATAGTCTAGTTAGCTAACTAACTCACAAAGACAATGTATTTCCCTCAGAGAATCACAAGACGCAGGTCGCGTCTGCTCGCTACTCAGACCATTTCTAAACTGCCCAGCTGGGCGGAAGACACAGAACGAACTCCCAGTTTTTGACATGCGCAGAACGACAATCTCTGAGTCGCCGTTCACAATAAGACGATTCTAAGAACATTCGAGATAAAAGTCTTACACAGTCGCGCCTTTTATGGTCATGAACAGAAGCGTTAAGACAGGTTTCAGGCATCTACAACAGTTGACTGATACTACCAAATAAGGAGATTTGGTCACGCTTCGTTCAAGAAATTATAGACCGAACGTGTCTCTATACAAGAGAAGGACAACTCCTAAAAAATTGTAGTCTCGATAACTCGGATTATGTCCCTTTGACTGTAAAAAACATAATACACACTTCAGTCAAAAAATGATCATACATACGAAAAATGATCATACAAAGGCTTTGAAAAAAGTAATTATTTGTGCGTAACATTACCGCACCCTCCCGGGAAAAAAAAATGAAACATTTTTTTTTTTTTTTTAAATCCTGGAGCCGAAAAAATCTAGGCTCCTAACGCACGTATGATGCGCGGATATATACCTAACAAAATAGCTCAACACTTAGAGCGAAACTGAGATCATATCTCAGATCCTTAGAGAAAAAATGTATCTAAGTATACGCTTATATATTCCAGGAAGGTGCCACCAACACACGCCACAATGATGGCAACATCATAATAAAAGTGAAATTATACTCATACCAATATATGAAATTAAATATATTATTATGATATCATACAATGTGTTGCAAATAGCGGTGTAATTTACTAATATACCGCACTATATTATTACATTATATAAAGCAACAGTAATTAATAAGTAATACATGTGTTGATCTTCGTTGACATAAAACATTCAATAGAAGAAGATGTGGACATCATCCGCTCCCAATCTAGGACAGGACTTGATATCCTCAAAGTTCCACAATGGACACAATCTCGCATCTTCAATGATGTGCTGCGAAAATATGAATAACACAAATCTTAAAGACAACTGGTAAATCTCTTAATACAATCCTAAAATAATTTATTTAAATGTGGCCGAGTGATCTTTTGGCCCGTATATTACTAACTAAGCCTTCTTAGATAATTACATGGTACAATGTTATAAATTTCCCTCAAAAAAGTGAGAAAAAATCTACTAACATGTCATTATAATATTGGACTGTATATCAGGAAATATATATATATGACAGAAGAATCATGTGGAATCGTGTGGGCATCTGGACAGAATGTCTGCCATCACATTATCCGAACTACGGATAGCTCGAACCGAGAAATGAAATGGTTGAAGAGCTATGGCATAACGAGTGGACCTCGAGCTCTTCAAGTTTTTGCTCTGAATAGCAGTAAGCGCTTTCTGGTCGGTTTCCACAATGAAATGTGCGCCTAGAAGAAATCTTTGTAACTTCAGAATAGACCATACCATAGCCAATAACTCACGGTCTAAAACCGAGTAATTCTTTTCTGCAGCATTTAATTTCCTAGAGATATACATCACCGGATGCAGAGTATCAGAATACTCCTGCATTAGTGCCGCCCCAATCCCAGTTGACGAGGCGTCACTTCGAAGAACAAAAGTCTTCTCAATAGTAGGTAACCTAAGAATAGGTGGAGATGAAAATAGGGCTTTAACCTGGTCCAATGAGGATTGACATTCTTTAGACCAGCGGATCAGATTAGGCGACCCTTTCTTCAATAAAGTAGAAAGCGGTGCCATAATGGAGGACAGATTCGGAATGAATCGTCCATAGAATTGGCTCAAACCTAATAGACTTCTTACTTGTTTCTTCGTCTTAGGGACCGAAATGTTAAGTATTTTTGAAACATTGTGGTCCTCTGTCTTTAAAAGACCATGACCAACCCGATGACCTAGGAAAGAAATCTCACTAAATCCTATAAAGGCTTTAGAGGGTTTTGCAGTCAAGTTATACTCGCGAAGAGTGGACAGTAATTCGTATAAACCCAAATAGTGATCTTCCCAGGCATCACTGAATAGACAGATATCATCTAGGTATGCTATGACATCTGTACGATATGCGAGAATTCGCCGCATCATGCGTACGAATGTAGCAGGGGCGTTCATAAGACCGAAAGGCATGAAATTCCATTGGAATAAACCCCTAGGTGTAGAAAAAGCTGTAAAAGGTTTGGCACGTTCAGTTAGCGGGACTTGCCAATAACCTTTAGACAAATCTAGTTTGGTAAAGAATCTAGAATTAGAAAGTTTATTGAGTAGCTCTTCTAATGAAGGCATAGGTTCAGCATCGAACTTCGTAACTTGGTTCAATTTGCGATAATCTACGCAAATGCGAATGTTATTATCCTTCTTTCGAACAATAACCATAGACGAAGAGTATGCTGAAGTGGATGGTTCAATGATTTCCAAACGTATCATTTCATCCAATTCTTTTTCGACTTGAGACTGGAAATGGATAGGTATTGGATAGGGTCTGACTCTGATAGGATTGTGATCAGTTAGCACAATGTCATGTTCAATGACATGTGTGTGTCCCGGGATGTCTTTAAGAACATCCTGAAATGTTTGCAACATCGAAGAAACTTGTCGATGTTCCTCAGCGGAAAGATTTGGAGAAACGGTCACGTTTTTCCAAGATTCCGTAGAATAAAGTGGGACCATAGAAAGAGGAAGATTGACATCAGAAAAAGTAGTTTCCTCATCCTGTATAACTGACAGAGATGAGTACTGACCATGAGGTACTTGAGAATTGTCCGTAGCCTGGAAAATAGGCTGCAAATAGTCAGGTCTTTCATAAAATTCCGTGAGCATATTTATGTGGAAAGTTTTATGCTTTCCATCAATATCGACAACATAGTCGACATCAGAAATTTTGGAGACTATTGCATATGGACCTTTCCATGCAATTAGAAGTCTGTTCTCCCTTGAAGGAAGTAGAACGAGAGCTTTGTCACCTGGACAAAGTTGTCGTAGACATCTATTCTTATTTGCAAACTGCCTTGCCTTTTCTTTAGCAAATTCGGAAGATGAAGTTGCTAGTTTGCATGCCTCGATGATCTTTTGCCTAAGAGCAATGACGTACTCATAAGAAGATTGAGTCTCATCGCTAATATTATCGGCAGTGATTAGATCGTGAAGTAAAGACATAGGGCCGCGCGGTTGCGCGCCAAAGACAAGTTCAAAAGGGGAGAACCCTGTATGTTCATTGGGGACCTCTCTATACGCAAAGAGAGCCGCGGGTAAGACCCTGTCCCAATCCTGAGGATGATCCTCAGTTATTTTACCAAGTAAAGTTTTCAGAGTCCTATTTAAACGTTCGACCAACCCATTAGACATTGGGTGATAGATACTGCTGAGAGACCTTTTAATGTGTAGCATAGACATTACCTGTGACATAGTGTCTGATATAAGTTGAGTGCCATGGTCTGACAATATTTCTCCGGGAAAACCCAAGCGAGAAAATATCAGCCAAAGAGCGTCTGCGATATCAGCAGTTGAGATGCTCTTGAGAGGTATTGCCTCTGGCCAACGTGTGCACATATCGACACATGTAAGGATAAATTGATGTCCTCTAGCTGACTTAATTCTAAAAGGACCGATAATATCTATTGCCATTTTTTGAAAAGGGCGAATAGGAATGTCAGCAGCCTGGATAGGCGCAGCATGTCGTGGTCCTTTAGATTTGACCTCCTGACATACTTTGCAAGAGCGACAGTACATTCGTATGTCCTTGCTCACAAATGGCCAAAAGAAAGCCGCAAGAACCCTCGACTTTGTACGGGAAAAACCCATATGTCCAGCACATTGCGAGTCATGAGCATGTTGCAATATTTGCAATCTCATGCTCTTAGGCACAAGAATTTGTGAATGAGTGGACGTAGTCGAGTCTTGTACCATACGTACAAGTACGCCGTTCTTCATAGAAATCCAAGATTTTCTATTAGTATTTTGATTAGGATCACCTTTTTTTGCTAGAATGAAGAATTTTTGTAAAGAAGGATCTTCTTCTTGCAATTTGATAAATGAGTCACGTGTAATAGTCAAGTGATTATCTTGGTCATTTACTTCATCATTATTAGTTAATGAAGTTTGAGGTGGATCCAGAGCATGTGCTCTTGTGACCACCGCATTGGTAGCTTCAATGTTTTGCTCTTCCCAAACAGCAATCTGCTGTGGGGTACATTCCCTAACTCCGTGAATACGACCAATAATAAGGTCCGCAATAGGGTTTGGAAGTAGACACGCGTGGACCTCTCCCGTGAAGAAAGGAGTAGCAATATGTATTATAGCAGTAGGATACTTTTCCAACGTGCCACCAAATGTGACACATTTGATGACCTTTCCTGTAGCACAGGATGGATCTACAAGAGATTGCCTAACGCCGACAGTAGTACATCCAGAATCAAACAACACCGAGACTGGATTACTATTTACAAGCCCCTTATGTAATATAAGAGAACCTCTCCCATCATGAGCAACATTAGCAGGAAGAGCGGGCAAAGGATGACCACAGCTTAGAGTACTAACGGTCTTCGGATCAAATAAAGTACTGCATTGGATACATTTATTTGCTCTACCAAAATCAAAAGATGAGCATCCGATAGCATTATGGTCTTTATTATCATTATTAACCTGCTTATCTACTCCCTGAGATTCTTGTTGAACAGAGTTTGTCTGTTGATATCTTTTTCTCTTATGTTGCGATCTACCGCGACCATTATTGCCTCTGCAATTATCATTAACGTCCCTACTGTAATTTTTATCCTGGTTTGAGTTCCAGTTTCCATAACTGTCATTACAATCTCTATGCTGTTGAGAACCTCTATTATCCTGGTATTGAGGTCTCTGAGAAAAATATTTTCCTCTATACCGATTACCTTTGTGAAAATTTCTAAAGTTAACCGGAGTAGAATACCGTGTAGTATTAGGTTGTCTCCAGTTCTGGGAAGAAGAATCACCCTGGAATTGATTACTATGGTTCTGGGCATAATTACGATTACTCTTTTTATTGAAATTTAGCTGGCTACCCTGAAATTTACGCATAAAATTTGGGCCATAAGGTGCTGCCGAAGCAACTGGCAGACCTTCTTTTACTTTAGAGTTGCTAATGGTTATGTGCGGATGCGCAGTAACATACTGGCTACAGTATTCTTCCATTTCTTTTATGTTTTTAGGCTTACGCTCATGAAGAAAAGAAAGAAAAGCTTCATTAACAGAAGACATAACCTTGTCTCTAAGTAGTAAATCCATGAGGGCTTCAAATGTATTTTCTGTCTTAGACAACTCAACCCATCGTAAAAAAGTAAGACGTATGCTTGAGATGAATTCAGAGAATTCAACTCCAGTTTCTGGTAACATGGTTTTAAATTTAAGACGATATCCGTCCTCGTTAAGTTGGTACTTCTTTAACAATGCCGCCCTGACAACCCCATAGTTGTTTTTGTCAGGCACATCTACCATACTCAACAAAGTCAAAGCATCACCTCTAAGTATCTTGGACAGATGATAAACATATAATGTTTTATCTATATTATGCACATTACATGCACTTTCAAATCTATCTAGATAAAATGTTATATCATCGATTGAGGGATTAAATGCTGGTAGATTAAGCTTGAAATCCTTAGCATTAGTCTTATCTGACACCTTATTTGCATCATTAGCATTACCAGCGTTCAATAACTTTAACTTCTCTAACTCTAAAGCTATGAGTTTTTCTTCATGCTCCATTTTTGCTTTTCTCTCATCAGCTTCTCTTTGTAACCTTCTTTCTTCAGCCTCAGCTTGTTTTTCTAATCTTTTATTTTCAGCCTCTATTTCAAGTCTCTTATTTTCAGCCTCTTTTTCAAGTCTCTTATTTTCAGCCTCTTTTTCAAGTCTCTTATTTTCAGCCTCTTTTTCAAGTCTCTTATTTTCAGCCTCAGCCTGAAGTCTCTTCTCCTGAGATTCTGCTTCTCTTTTTTGTTTTTCCATTTCCATTTGTAATCTTTTCTCATCCACTTGCATCTGCAGTTTTAAATTTTCAGCATCTATTCTCTTTTGTTCAGTTAGTTCTTTCATTTTCTTTTCCTCCGACTTCAATGCCTTGGCATATTGAACAGTCGCAAATTCTTCTAATTTATCACCTGTCTTCCCAAGGGCTTTACCCTGCTCAATAAAGTACTCAAATGTAGACATGATGTCTAAAATGTGAGCACAGAACCTGAAATAATTAATTATCTTATTTCAATCTTAATAGCAACAAGACTTAATAAAGTGCTTGTATAATCACTATGTTTACTCCAATCTCTGTGGGAAACAAGACTTGACACCAACTTGTATTATCAAATGTATAATAATATCACAAGTCACCTCTTAATTAACAGTGCACTACCTAAATCAGTGCATAACCATCAGTTATTTATCATAACTGCACTACAATAGTGCATAAGCAAAAAAAAAACACCAGTTAGTTATGATAAGTGCACTATAGACCAATAGTGCATGAGCATATATGTAACAATAGTGAAAGCTAACTATGCAAGAACTATGCAAACAATAACAAGACAATGTAAACAATAACAAAGTCACCAGCAATGTAAACAAAACAAAGATCAAAGTCAATGTAAACAACAACAAAGATCAAAGTCAATGTAAACAATAACAAAGATCAGAGTCAATGTAAACAATAACAAAGATCAAAGTCAATGTAAACAACAACAAAGATCAGAGTCAATGTAAACAATAACAAAGATCAAACAATACGAAAACATTCGCATAAGTCAAATAAATAAACAGCGAAACTAAAAAGAATATGATGACAGAATGCGAAGATATGACAAACAAATGACTCTACAGTGTATATACAAAAAATTTACGTGAAGAACTGAATAATAGAAAAGAGGAGACCTACAAATACAAACAATCGAAATCGAAACTAAAAACAGAAAGAAAGAGAGAAAAGGAAAAAAAAAATATACAAAAAACAAAAAATAAAGCACAACTCGTCACAACTAAACAGATATAGCAACGATTGTCGCTAGCAAATTTCACTGTAGGAAATTCGCACAGTCCCTAACGAAAACGCTAACAGTAGAACCTCTGTGACGTGGTATCTTCTACTGAAAGACACCGCCCAACCGAGAAAACCCGCTGAAATATAAACATATAAATATACAAATACAAATAACATATAACATGAGCATGTAAACAGTGAAAAATGTGATAGACAGAAGGCTCAGTTAGAACATAAGGGCACAGTTCACAAACAAAACAGGCCACTTAACTTCTATGTATCCACAACGTCAGCACAGTTCAGAACAGGATGTGATCAGCATTCTTAGGACAATGATCCAACGTTGATCCATATCTGCTCCCGTAAACTGCCATGACGAAGGAAATGAGCTTCTAACAGGAAACAGCTTCTGAACTTGACCTTCTGAATTCTACAAATTGACTTGAGCACTTGACCTTCTGAATCTGCAAACAGTACCTCTGAGACCGGAACAGTTGTTACGGCACTTGTCCTTCTTCTTAACAGATCAGGAAATCCATTCGCTCGGTACTTGTCCTTCTAGTCGTAGACAACCTTCAATACTGCCGAGCAGCGCCGGGTAGTTTCAAAATATCAACAACTGTCAGTAATGCCGCGTCTTTCAAAAAATTTCATCAAAGGTGATGAATAGAAACTGCAATGTTGTCTTGTAGTCTGCTGATGATGTCTGGGTTTGTTGACCCCCTTGAGAGTTGGTACCAGAATAAACCAACTTTTGGCCACCATGAATTGATAAGGGTGGATTTGAGCTGAAATGATAACTTGCCACCCCTATCGACACCAGGTATTACAGTGCAAGATGTGGGTGTCTTATCTGGTTTAGAATGTTGCTGTGCGTGTTGCAGTAGAACAGTTCACAAGGTACACCACAGGCAACATGACGTGTAGAGTCATAGAAATGGTAACTTCGCTTTAGTTTTATACCATTTATTGTACGCCACAAAACAGTCATGATATTTATGTCATCATCAGCATAGTATAACGAATGCAGCATTCAAAATCATATTAACTGATAGTCATGTAGGATTCAATACTCAATAGTTGTATTGTAAACAGATATCCTAAAGTTCTGGTTCGTGAAGCTGTATCAATAATATATATAACTTCTGCAACAGTCAGCTGCAGATCTTCAATGTTCATAGACAACAATAAATACTCCCTTTCTGATGCTAGCAGATCAGATGTATACAATAAGTCCGTTTACTGTCTGCACGTGAATAGCATACTGGGCATATAGGTCATACCGACCTTTATAACATTTCTAAGTCTAACCATCTGACTTGGACGTGATCTCTGATATAACGAATCCTGGAACACAGACAATAGTCTTGTTGGTCTAGAGCGACCCATATATATATATAACTAGTTCAGGTATAAAGATACCGGTGACTTAATCCTAGTCAAAGTACCTCTCCATTTTGAATCACACAGGCGAGCAAAAAGGCGACAAAATGACGAACCTCTAGATGATAGCATAAAGTTCGATACAAGAGGAATTACCTTATTTCGGAAAATCAACCATGAACATATGCCTCCAGGCAGGCTTGAATAATACTGGGAAATAGTCTAGTTAGCTAACTAACTCACAAAGACAATGTATTTCCCTCAGAGAATCACAAGACGCAGGTCGCGTCTGCTCGCTACTCAGACCATTTCTAAACTGCCCAGCTGGGCGGAAGACACAGAACGAACTCCCAGTTTTTTGACATGCGCAGAACGACAATCTCTGAGTCGCCGTTCACAATAAGACGATTCTAAGAACATTCGAGATAAAAGTCTTACACAGTCGCGCCTTTTATGGTCATGAACAGAAGCGTTAAGACAGGTTTCAGGCATCTACAACAGTTGACTGATACTACCAAATAAGGAGATATGGTCACGCTTCGTTCAAGAAATTATAGACCGAACGTGTCTCTATACAAGAGAAGGACAACTCCTAAAAAATTGTAGTCTCGATAACTCGGATTATGTCCCTTTGACTGTAAAAAACATAATACACACTTCAGTCAAAAAATGATCATACATACGAAAAATGATCATACAAAGGCTTTGAAAAAAGTAATTATTTGTGCGTAACACTCAATTTATTCAGACGTACACACTGGGACATACGAGTACATCATGGTATGTTGACATATCAATTTGTAGGTATACATAGCAGATCTGAAGTCATGACACATTCAGAAATAATGGGCAGTACATCAAAAGTTCAATGTCATGATATATTATGGCCGCATTCCCCTATCTGACTAAACGCGTCAGTGAAGGCAGATCGGTAAATAACTAAAGTTACTTGACGTCCATAGTTTGTAGTATATATTATGAAACCACGAAAGGGGTTTTTCTAGCAAGATTGAGATCTCCCTGTCACTGTCCGATAATAGGATAAATAATCTGTTCTCTTGGCAGTGATCAAAACATATGATGACCGAAATCTAACATGGCTGCCTCCCTGAGTTGTCGTTCACTCATTCATAGGAAGGAGAATATAAGCCAGAGTTAATTTATAATGGGTATATAAATGATTTCATAAATGTTTCCATACAGCTCTACGGTGATCAGGTTAATTCACGTAGCCATAACCGCTGCAGGAAAGTCTGTCATCTTCGTCGATACAAAACACGACCCTAGCGATACGAAGCACAATGTTCCATCTAGGTCGAATCGACATGAGATCATCAAAATAGGGTCTGGCAATACATGGAGTCCGAATTATACATTGTACCGTACCTTAGGAGAGTCTCTAACATAAACTATAGTAGAGATACCATCTCCTTTAGAAGAAAACCACTTCATGAATCATATTTCCTTAAGAATCTACCAGCCCTTTGAAAAGTGCGTACCCGCCATTATCACGGTACATCGGAACTCATCACGACTTGTCAAGACAACTCATACTTCCGCTAGACCGGAATAACAAGAATCTAGTCCCTCCTACCCATCCAAAATATACAATATAGGACTGATTCTACTTGTACTAATAATATGTAATACATATGAGTTCAGGCCATAAACACAATAAGCAAATTAATATATTTTCTGGCCCTAAAAAATAAGTACAAACGTAAGCGCAATATCCTTGCGCCGGATCAATATCCAGAACGATTACTCCTATAATCAAAAGTGTGAATCAAACATGGATTCTCTCGCTTTTACCATAGACAACATTTTCATACACAAATGAATGAATGTCTATATTTTTCCCATATTAAATAGCCATATCGATTTTTGTAATATGTGCGTCAAAATATGCACGCAACAACAGGAAAGGAAAATCACATCCTATGAGATGAGATGCTTAAGAAAAGCCACTAATGTTACTAGGAAAGACAGAATGAGAAATGGTGACACAAAAATTGCAGGAACTACATCGTGCATAAAATATCTATACAGAAACAGAAAATTAAGTGGTTTGGTCACTTTATGAGAAAAGAGCCCGATTAGTTATCGCTACGCGCCTACAACAGAGAATAATTTGGTTTTAGGGCACGGGGAAGACAAAGATCCAGACTGACTGACGACAGGGCCGTAGATACGGTAGATACGACTCAAGAAGGCAAACTTTATCTCCCCACTACACTTCACGGCAAGAGTGAACTGACAAAGGTAAAGTTAAGTAAAGTAAAGTAATGTAAGGTAACGTAACGTAACTTAGAGACATTATAAATATTTCGGCGGTCTGAATGTCCCAACCCAGTATACATAATGACAAAGATGCTTAAACTAACACACATGCAGCCAATCATGTCACGTTAACATTGCAACATAAACTGTTAACACGCGGAAATTTCTTTTATATCAGCAAATAGCTTATAAACTAATACTGGCGAGTTATTGTTACATTGCAGTGCATACGCAGTCAACCATGGTGGCAATGATGGATTGTGTAATCTCTAACAGAATGATCTCAGCCCTTGCTTCTCGAGGCAAAGTTATGAGATTCGAAACTATGTAGCGCACGTTCTAGCCTACCAATCTGTCAATGTGTAGTTATGTCTTGTTTCGTAGCAGTTAGGGTTAGGTTTAGTATTAGGGTTAGGATTAGGGTTAACACTAACCCTAACCCTAATCCTAACCCTAAACCTAACCCTAACTGCTACGAAAGAACACATAAGTACACATATTCACTGCGGAGCAAAAACCCACGAGTAATAGGAAATTACCGTAAATAAGTAGCCTACCTGACTCTGCTCCAGAATTAGGAAAGGCAAAGGCAGCAAGGAAGGGAACTAGTCATCTCACCTCATAAAGTTGAGACGTATTATATGTAGTCTAGCACTTCTCTCCCCTATGGTAGTATCTTCTATGGGACTACATTTATTTTTTTTATTAAGCTCTAACCCAGTGGTTCCCAAAGTGGTCGATATCAAAACCCTAGGGGTCGATATCGACATCCAAGGGGTAGATAAAATGAAGAGGATCGATCAAGGGTCGATTAAACTTTTGGGGTCAAAACTAGCTTCTTGTTGGCTCCGAGTTAGCAGTTCTTGGTTGGTGATGGTGTTCGGCCAGAAAATTCTAAACATTGTCTTAAGGCAGGCTGTGTGGAAAGAGGACAATTTGGACATTTCCTTTTCTGTTACTCTACAGCATTCTGCACCGTACAGAAGTACAGAAACTACGCAACTCTCATTATGGTAAATTTAGCGATCTTGCTGTAATGAGAGGATGGAGGGGTTGAGATTCACAAAACTTTGGGGACTTCTGCCCTAACCAATAACTGTATTCTGTGAGTTGTTGGTAACAGCTTTGAGAACATGACGCCTATATCTGTTTAACCACAGAACTAGTGTACTCTGTAAAGCATAAAAAGCAATATATTGAACCAAACTTTGGACTCGGGGTCATACTTTTTCAGCAGTGTAAGCACTTACAAAACGACTTTTGGAGTAAGAAATTAAATTTGTACGGGTATTTTGAGAGAGTGAACGAGGGGAGTAACGGCTGGACATCTTGCATGGCTGAAACAGTATTTTGGATTATTATAGTTCCGCCTTATTTTTATACAGTTTACGACAACTCATTGGGTGTTTATATAAACACGGTCTGAAGCACACCCTGAAATATAAAATAGGACAGTGCATTTCATAACAAGTACTGTCGCACTATATATACGCAAGTTGCGTTGTTTTTAGAGGCCTTGTTTGGGAGTACCAGGTACATATTATTTCCGAACTTGCCAAAGCGTTATTTTCTGCAGTGGGTCGTCATAAGTGAGGAAAAGAAGGTACCGTTGGGTCGGCCTTAGTAATTGCGGGGCCGGAGTTTGAACCATTTTTGTGGGGACTTCTTGACTGAAGATTATAGTTTTGTTGCAATACGTTCTATGTCAAAGTATAGGATATATATATATATATATATATATATATATATATATATATATATATATATATATATATATATATATATATATATATATATATATATATATATATATATACACACTCACACACATACATACACACACACATACATATATATATATATATATATATATATATATATATATATATATATATATATATATATACACACACACACACACACTCACACAGACAGTGTAGCCCGGATAAGCAGAAGTCGCTGGGACCATCTAAAAAACTTCTGCTTATCCGAAATTCTGCTTATCAGAAGTTTGCTCAGAGCTAGACATATACGGCCAGAATAAGAACGAAATTTTTTTAACCCTTTATTTACAACTGTTTTATTGTTCGATTTTTGCATCTTTTCCACTTTTCAAAAAGCAAAATAAAAGCACAAAGTATAGCATCATGTCCTCTTTTGTTCTGTTTTTTTTTTTTTTTTAACAAAAGGCGCAAATACCGAAACATTTAAAACTACATATCCTATAATCAAACACAGTACACACGTTTTTAATCCACAGCATAATCCAAACCAGCATCAGCTGGCGTACATCCAAATCTTAGCATCGAATCTTAGAAAACAGTCACAACAGAATACAAATACTGAAACAAAACAGCAGTTGCCATCATCAGAATGACATAGCACCAGGGCTGGATTTAGGCATAAGTTAAAAAAGCTACAGCTTTGGGTCTCACAGTCTGAAGGGGCCTCTAGAAGTGGTGTAAAGAGGTGGGGGTGAGCTGCGCAAAAAAGGTATAGAAATAGTTATTGGAGGAGTAAGTCTGTAATGTTTATTTCCACTTATAATACAGTACCGCCGTACGTCATACATGATATGCCTAAATAGATGTGTTATGCATCTTGGCGGAATTCTTGCCAAGTTCAGTTGTGACACGGCCTTATTCTCTGTTCCCAATTTTCCAAATAGGGCCTCCAAAGCTTCCTATAGATTAGGGCCTCACTAAGTCTAAATCCGGCCCCGCAGAGCACACCATTTTTATATGATCAATGTGTATAACACCATGCTGGCCTCATGAAGATTTGTAAAAAAAAAAAAAAAAAAAAAAAAAACAATCAGAACTATTAATGAAATCAAGAAGGTGAAGCATTATAGAAGGTAATAACATTCACATGGAATTGGTGACATGAACTTAAAGGGATAAAGAAGAACTAGATTGACACTGGAAGGCTTGCTACACTTTTGTTGCTGAAATCTGCTTAGTGAGGTGAAGAGTAATGATGACTGAATTCATAGACACAAAAACAAATAAAATAAACTGAGTTAATTTCCACTTCCACGTAAATAAAATTTTAAAAAACCCTCTTGTGATCTTGCTTTAAATCTTTGTATTGTTCATCTGTTTGTCTAAAATGTTCTCCAGGACTTTCACTCATAAAGTAAATGTTCTCTATGACCGTATCATAAAGTTCCATAATGCATGTGCTAATAACAATACATGAAACAAGTACACGCGATAGTGTCTGGCTTGGCACTTTGCATATTCTCCAAGCGTTTATACATGAACATTAACAGCAAGTGTCAAAACGAATGAGCGAGTTATTTGCTCACGGCACAGGATGTTTCTATGTCCCTTTGATCAGAGCGGCTTATTACCAAAGCGGGTCGGAGTGGCTAAGATTAAGTCGTCCGCCTCTAATTCTAAAGGCACCGGGTTCGCTCCCAGTACAGGGAATATATTTCATGGACATGTTTTTAGAACTGTTGGTCCGAATAATGCCATTCATTCTCTCTCTCTCTCTCTCTCTCTCTCTCTCTCTCTCTCTCTCTCTCTCTCTCTCTCTCTCTCTCTCTCTCTCTCCCCTCCCGATCTCCTGGGTAGTTAGATCGGATGCCAAGCCTTCTCGGATAAGATCGAAGATATAGGAGGTCCCTTGAGCACGTTGTGGCGGTTGTAAATCGTAAAGAGTAGGCCATACGTCCGCTGCCCTGGCAAAAATTTTCAAAATTAGAAAAACCTACCCACCACAAAAGAATATTTACAGAATGTGTGATTTCTGTATACAAACATTGGGATCTTCGCCGGTGCTACGAAGTTCGTGCACTGTGCTGATATCCTCCTTGTTTGATCTAAGGGAGGAGATCGAAGCACTGATGGAGTTGTCTGTGTGCAATGAAGATGGGCCTTAAAACTAAAACTAAACCAAATGAATCGTTCTTGGCCGAATTTCTTTCATTGTTGAGTCTGACATCCTATTTCCGTTCACAACCATGTGTAGACTGGTAGTACTGAAGTCTGGAGTCGATCATCGTTTATGGATCACCTATTAGTAAAAAAAACAAAAAAACAAAAACATACAAACAAAAACAAAAAAGCTACACGCGGCCACAGCTACTTGTAATCGTAACTTGATCCTCTGAAGAGGCGCGAAGACAAAACTTCCACTTAAGCGAGTATTAATTTGAGTTGGGTCTGAACATTATTCGATTATTCAAAAATTCGACTTATCAGAGGTTCACTTAACCGGAGTTTTTTAACATTGCCAAATAAGACTTTTGACCGGGACGTACAAATATTGAATACTGTTGTAACAATGCAGTACTATTTAAAAATACCTATGCAAGCATCCAATACCATAATTCCCGCCGTAAGTACTTCGGTCGGTCGGTCGGTCAGTCACATTTTGCACACCGTCATTTGCGCACTTTTCTATTTTCGAGAGTGTTCATTAACTTTCAACCACAGCTAAGGGGGTGCAACTGTGGTTGAAAGTTACACAATAATTGTATTGTTTCCCCTTATTTGTACTCGCGAAAATAGAAAAGTGTGACGGTGTGCATTAAATCAACAGACAATCAAGATACTCTTCTGTCCAGTTGTTGTTGTTGTTGTTGTTTTCGTCTACTATGTTGCTGTAATACCCTGTTCAACCTGAAAGTTGGTTATAATTGGGGTATATTGTGTGTTAGGTTCTTCGGTGCTAGTCGTCTGTTAGTCCTGAAAAGGACTAGTCCTGAACAGGACCACTAGCTGGTTGTCTGGTTTCCTCTTCGTTGCTTGTCGGTCGTGGTGTGTACATGGTGTTCATTTCCTGCCTTCCTATCTGTCTTGTGTCGTTTTGTTAGTTTTTGCTTTCCTCGTTTCTGTTTCTCTTGTCTTCCTGCTTTCCTGTATCTGTATTTCTATTATTGCTGGTAGAAGTTTTTCAAGTGTTTTTTCGATGACTTCCTCGTCTGATTGTTCGTTTGTTTTGGTCGCTCTTGTATTTGCTGTCATTTCCTCAATGGCTCTTCGCTCTGTTTCGATTCTCTTGAGGATTGTGGAGTTGTCTTCCTTCAGTTCTGTCAGCCTCTTGACATCTGTTTTTATCTGCTGCTGGATTCTTTTCATTTCTTCCATCATATCTTTGACGCTCTGTAGATCTATTACGTCTTCAACACTGTCGGTTGGTTCTTCGGGAGCCTGCTTGCTTCTGTTTACGACCTGTAGTTTCATTTCTTTCACTTCAGCGGTCAGCTTGTGTAACTGTCGTCTATCTATTATGCGCTGTTTTTCTGCACCATCCGCAGCCACTCTGTGTTTTGCCTCCTTGAAGGGGATGTTTTTGGACACGGCCTCCTTCAAGATGCTCTTTGTTTCCTGAAACACAGGGCAGCCTCGGTACCTTGCCCCGTGGTTTCCATGGCAGTTTGCACAGGTACGGTTTGCATTAATTAATTTGTAGTTGTGGTCCTCCTTCGCCCTGGGGCAGTCGCCATATTGGTGGTTTCCAGCGCAATATCGGCAGACAGCGTCTCTCCTGCATGTTTTCTTGGTGTGTGAAAAATGTTGGCAGTTAGAGCACTGCAGGACCGGAGGTATATATGGTTCTGTCCTTTTTGTTGATGTTTCGAGCGTCAGTCTCTCGGGTCTTGTCGATCCTTCTACCGTAACTATCATCAGGTTGGTATCTTTCTTGGCCCAGGTTTTTAGCCTTTCGACCTGCGTGATTTTAAGATTTGCGTTTTCAGCTTGAAGGCGTCTGTGGACCTCGCCTTCGGAACATCTGGTATCCACCCCTCTGATGACCAACTTCTTTATTGTCTTGTACTTTTCCACCACCACTTTTATTTGGTGGGGCAACTGGATTTCCTTTGGACCGGATTCCAGTTCGATCATCAGCGAGGTTGTTTTGTCTGTGTTGTTGAGAGAAAGCACTACTCCCTTTTCGTGCCTCCCTACTTTGGCGATACCTCTCCGTCCAGTTATCACCTCGAGGATGTTGATCACTTTGTTGTCGGGTAGGGCCCTGAGTGAGGCCTCACTTCCTGACGTCTGGGTGACCTTAACAATCCTCTCCTGCATCGTTTCTGAGTTGCTTGTATTTTTAGTATTTGGTCTTTGTTTCCTTCTACAGGCTTGGTTCGAATCTTGTTCTTGGTTATACGGTGTAATATCTTGCGTCTGAGCCCTTGAGTTGTCAGCTGTTGTTTCCTCAGGACCAGGAATGGTAGCTTGCTTCTCGGTGGTATCGATGTCCAGCACACCTGGGGCTACTTCTACTATCGCTTCTTGAAGAGCGAGCCTAAGGGACTCGTCTCTGTCTTCGATTCTTCGAAGTGCATCTAATATGGTCTCTGCGATATCTTCCTCTTGTACCTGTCTGTGTTGAGGAGCTGTCTCTATCACTTCTTTCATAGTGCTTGCAGGTGGGTCTGCTGTCATCTCGGCATCGTGTGGTGGTGTCATTGGTGTTCGGTGCAGCTTCTCTGTGGTAGACAGGGTTTCAACTGACGAGTAGGGTACGTGTGGTGGTGTCAACATGGTTCTAAGTTCCTGTTTTCTTTTTTCTATTCTTTCCGTCGTCTGCTCCAGATGTTTTAACGCTCTCAATATTTCTTTACGTTCTGTGTCTTTATCATCTAGGTCAGAACCGCTTGCTTCTGGCTTCTGAGAGGAACCGGCCACGGCGCTAGTAGTTGGAGTAATCGTGCTATCTGGTTGACTCTGTTTGTTCTTTACAGGATCTTGTTTGATGCTGCTGACAAGTGTTTGAGGGCTTCTGTACACTTTCCTCTTTTTCGCTTGTGGCTTGGTACGACCCATTTTAGTGAATTCCGATGGCTGTGTTCGCCCTGAAAAGGACGCTCGTTTTAGTATAGTGCTGTCTTCCATGCATGGAATGCTGTTCCAACGTTCTGTCCAGTTTCATTCGGGAAACGGATTTAACTCACCATTTTTCTTAAAAATAACCTTAAAATGTAAGTTTTTTTAAACTGTTTCTTCAAGACAAAATTTTAATTTAAAGTATTGCAGACTTATTATTAATGAACAAAATGATAAGAGGGCTAAAAGGAAGAGACGATTGCGTCATTCACAGTAAGCAAACAGTTTGATTATGGAAAGAAGCCAACAACTTGAACTGGAGACAGGAAGGTGCGGAGATGCAGATTAAATCAACAGACAATCAAGATACTCTTCTGTCCAGTTTTATTCGGGAAACGGATTTAACATCATTTTTCTTAAAATATGTAAGTTTTTTTATTGTTTCTTCAAGACACAATTTTAATTTAAAGTATTGCAGACTCATGGAAAGAGATGAAAACAAATAAGGAGGTCCTAGAAAATCTAGGTATGAAAAGAGAACTAATGAGAGAGGTCAAAGTTCGGCAGCTAAAATACTTTGGCCACATAAAAAGGCATAACACCTTGCAGAAGACCATAACAGAAGGGAGAGTTGAAGGCAAACGTGCAAGGGGAAGACAGCGCTATAAGTGGGAAGATAACATCAAGAGATGGACGGGAAAGAGTCTATCAGAGTGTACCACCAAGACAAGAGACAGAAGACGTTGGAGATCCATTACAGCCAACCTCCGTTGTGGAGATGGCAACTGATGATTGTCGTGAAATATTCTAATCCACATATATAAATTAAAAGGTAAATGTAAAGCCTAACAAATAAATTCTAATAAAGAAAAGAGCAATGGTAAAATAACCGTGCTGTCACAAAGAATGTACTCGAAATCCCCTTTGTTTTATGCTTCGTCTGCAAATTGTAACGTTTCCACGTTAAATATAAGCCACTGCATAAATACAAGCATTTCCACAACACATTAAAACGGGTATTGCATTTCTAAGAAAAACATTGAGAGGCACACTGCGTAATGACCTAAATTAATCCTAACATTAATTATACTACGTTACCAAAACGAACGAACAGATGGACTCAAATAGAAAGAGAGAGGGAGGGCTGAAAATCAGGAACGCATGCAACACGCGTCGCGCGATACACAATTACTACTATCACGCGTGTAAGGCCACATGCACTAACTTTTTTTCGGACGGACAGTGATAAAAACACTAACCTTCCCAGAGTTAGGTTTTAAAATCCGGAAAAACGCTTATTAGAAAAGATAACATTAGATGGGTTTACGTTTGAAAACATTACAGTACCCAGACAGCACATCTTCGAAACAGGAGGTAGAAGAAATTGCATATTTTGAACGCAGCCACTTAGCTCTTTTAAATTTGTATATTTGGGTTCCTTAGGGCTTGATGACAAAGAATATGTTAAGTGTTATGCAAATAGTCTAGGAATTACAAAGTTATAGCCAAAATAAAATGATGGTGCTGTCAGACAACACCCAAAATCAGAATCGCTCAGTGGTAGATTTTTTAAACCACCATTGTACGGGAAATGGGCCACAAGTTACATTTGAACTGATTGGCTGGAATGATATGTAAGGCTACACACGATTAGTCGGACTATAAATGCTATCCTTGGTTGTTAGGGGAAACGTAGGAAGGTAAAAATTTTTCAAACACTTGTCGAAACGTGGCTCCATTGGCCAGACTCGCTGATATAATCACTTAGGAGCGTTAGTTCGAGACCACTAGTTCAAATAAGCTTGATAAAGCAACAGTGCGTTGAAGCCAGCTCATATTTTTGCTAAATAAAAGCCTGGAACATAAGCAGATGGGAATTTGTGCCAGTATTTGTGCCAGAATTCATTGCTAGTCAGCGTATCTGTGTTTATTTCCATAAATTGTGGTAAGCTTGAAACATTCAGTATCTTTTAATGAAAATTGAATGTGAATTGTTAATTTATGCCTGTATATATGTGTAGTTCAGTAGCAAACATGAGGAAAAGCCTATAATGCTCCAGCCTGAACAGAAGGTGTCGGAGGAAAGTAAAACTGCATGGAATGGCCAAACAGTACACTGACACCTAGATGATTGACTAGAAAGAAATAATGCTGGAATTGCAGAGGCGTAGTAACCATTAGGGAGGGAAATACTGGTATAAAGTATTTCAGATGAAGCTGACAGTTGGCCTAACGCTCTGAACTCAATGTTTGTGATGTATTGTGCTCAGTGTAAAAAGAGAGTATAAATTAGTTATGACGTAGAAGGTACATCCTTCTTGTTTTCAGGGACCGTGGTCTTGACGTTATTGAGCAGCACCTGGTCAGAGCTTTGCTGAATCCAGAGTCGGACAGCATACTCCTTGGTCCATTTAGCTATCAGTGAGGTGTCTCCAGAGCCCAGGGGAGAAATCGAGCAGAGGAGTCTTTTCCTGCCGCCATCACGCAAGATAAGCTGATGTGGCCAGCTGAGCTCAACATTATGTACCCCCATCTTAAAATGACATTGTAAAAATAACATTAAGAGGGGAATTAAATTGTTTTAATATCAGGAACTGAGAACATCTCCAATACTAGTTCCAATAAAGACAAACTATTGAAGTCATGATGACAAATACCAACAGAGCTTGAACAAAACAAAACCAGTATTACCTCATATTACTACTACACAACTGACACACATAGGATACTTTTAATAATATATGTCACTACAATATTCATATTGATAAATTCTGTACATATAACTTGTAATTAAAATTGATTGTGATTCCTGGTTCCCTTTGTATTTGAATCAGGACACATATTCATTCATGACAGCAATGAATACATATTGTTATTTGAAAAGTTATAAGTGACTCCTTTAAGATATCCTTGTAGAGTGTTTTATGTATGTGAGTGTCACAGTGTTGTCAAGTGTAGTGGAATAAATTAAATTGTTTATCTGTCTGTTGTTGTTTTGACTTACACTTCATCATACACATACCCTAGACATATAACGTAGTCATCACACTATTCCAGAATAATTCTGACTGAGGTATACATATGTGGCAGCAAGTAAGGTTATATATAATACACTACTCTTATTAGATATATATACCTTCACAGCTGATCTCAGTCAGTACACTAAGTCCCCTATAAATATTTATAACATCCCACTTCACCACATATATTGGGGTCTCGCTCGTCCGGGATTTTGAATCTTTACCTATTAAAAATAGTGGGGGTAATTCACTTCAGGGAATATAAGAATTAAAAGGTATCCTTGGGTGGAATTAAATAAGGTTGAGCTCACGGTGCCTGTGTTGTCCATTAGATATATATTTAGAGATTGAATTGTTGGTTAGACATTGTATAAATTTACCTGATAGACAATGGCGGACCTGGCCAAATTTCGATCTGCTGCTGTTCAGACTGCAAAAGAGTTAGGATTAGATGGGCAAGTTATGGTTGCCTATGTCACTACGGAATGTGACAAATTTATTGAACGCGAAGAAAGAAGGTTTGAAGCCGAAAGAAAGTTAGAGGCTGAAAAAGAAATTAAGAGGTTGCAGATTGAGGCTGACAAAGAGGCTAAAGCATTGGAAGCCGAGGAAAGAAGACAGGCTGCAGAAAGGGAAGAGAAGAAATTAGCTGCAGAAAGAGAAGAGAAGAAATTAGAGAAGAAATTAGCTGCAGAAAGAGAAGAGAAGAGATTAGCTGCAGAAAGGGAAGCCGAAAAGGAGGAGAAGAGATTACAAAGGGAACATGAGTTAAGACTAAGGGAGTTTGAGTTTCAGGGCCATGCTCCTGAAAATGGTGCCAGTCCCTTTGCCTCTGATGCCACTGCTAGCCAGGGAGCCTCAACCTCAGCTATGAATTTTCATTTAGATCATTTTGTTGAGAAAGACGATGATATAGAGAGCTATCTAAATAGGTATGAACTATTAGCTACCACATATGGGTTAGAGAGAGAAAGGTGGAGCTTAAAGTTATCTCAGGGACTTCGTGGGGCAGCTTATGAAGTTTTTGCAAAAATGAGCAGAGGTGATCAGGAAAATTATGACATGCTAAAGCAGGCTCTTTTGTTAAGATATGAAAAGAATGCAGAACTTTATAGGAAAAAATTTAGGAATGCTAAACTACTGTCAGGTGAAACCTATCACCAGTTCTCTGCACGAATAGAGACATACTTGGAGAAATGGACTTCTCTGGGGAAAACCCAAGATCTTAAGGAAATGGTCCTTATAGAGCAATTAAGAGAGTCCATGGCTCCAGACCTGAGAAAGTTTCTCATGGAACAAGGTGCAGAGAGGCTGGGTGAGTTGCTAAATGTTGCTGAAAGGTATCAAGCAGCTCAAGCAGAGGTAACAGGTAATAAAAAGAAACAAGTGGATAACTTTAGGGCACCACAGAACTTTAATCAATTTGATCCTAGAGATCAAAACAAAAGTAAGCACCAATTTGATAGGCCACGGTATGAAAATAAAAATAAATTCCCACAATTCGATGAAAGGAAATATGATGAAAGAAAATCTTTCAACCAAGGAAAAAGGTGGTGTAAGAATTGTCAGATGGACAATCATGACACTGACCGTTGCAGAAGGAAACCTGTGTATATGGCAACCCTTCAGGTCAGGTCGACCTCAAGACAGGAGGAGGATATTATGTTGGATACCACTCCAGAAGAGATGAGGAAGGCACAGGCTGGGGATAAAACACTCAAACCTTGTTTCAGAAAATTGTCAACTTGTCATACAACTCCAGGCAAGGGAGATTTTTACATGAAAAACAAGTTGATGTATAGGAAGACTGGAGCTAGATCCAAAGGTCAGGGACAGCTGGTACTTCCTAAAAGATATAGGGCAGACTTAATAAGGAGCCTACATGTGAAACCAGATGGGGACCATGAGAAAATAGGTACCATCATTCAAAAGGTGGCTCACAATTATTATTGGCCTAAAGCAAGATGGGACATTGAGAATTTTGTAGAAAGGTGTAGCATAGCACATGAGGGAACACCCCCAAGTGGGAACATTGATCAGGACCTGGACACGCCACGGGGCAAAATTAGGCCTGATAATAAAAAGAAAAATAGATTTGATAAGGTGGACCAAATGGAATGGGAAGCCCCTTTTCACGGACAAGCTTCACTTAACTGTTTTACAATGGCCACTATGCGGAGAGTGCAAAGAGATGTCTTACCCCAGGATAAGCCGAAAATCCCTCAATCGGACTTAAACAAACTGGAGGAAGAGGATGTAGAGAGGAAATCTCTCATCAAGAATTTTAAGTGGGGAGACAACCCCAAGAGAAAAATTGGTAGCGGTCGTTTTGTGCATGAAAATTCTGGGAAGAAAAATCATCACTATAAAGCTTCGAGTGGAATAGACCATACCGGTGCATGGACAAATAGGTCCACAAAATTAAAGGTCCATATGTAGCTTTGTTAAGAACGTGGACTGATGAAAAGGCAGAGGAAAACATTACATCTTCATACCAATATGTGAATGAGCTGACCACTCGTTTAAAAACTGGCTGGAAACTTGCCAATGAAAATTTGAAACAAGCCAGGAAGAAACATGCTGCCTATTATAACAGGAAGGCGAAAGACAGAGATTTGGCTGTGGGAGAGAAGGTACTGCTTCTTCTCCCCGGGAGTCAGAATAAGTTACAAATTGGATGGCAGGGTCCATATACAGTTCTAGAGAAGGTGTCTAGAACAAATTATAAGATAGATAAGAAGGGGAAAGAAAAAATCTATCATGTGAATCTCCTGAAGAAATATTTGGAAAGAGAACATCAGGAAGAGACACACTTGTTGACCTTGTCCATCGCCATGGAGATGAAAAAGGAACCACTTTCATCATTTGAATATCCATTACACCCCTGTGAGACAGCAGCACAGGTGAAAATCAGTACACATTTAACGAAAACTCAGAAAGAGAGAGTGCAACAGGTTCTAAATAATCATGCAGAGGTGTTAACAGACCGACCAGGGCATACAAACCTATTGGAATATGATATGAAACTGATAGACCCCACACCTGTCTGTATGAAACCATATTCGATTCCGTTTGCTAAGGAGAAAGCTTTGAAGGAAGAGATAGACTATCTGTTGAAGGAAGGAATTATTTCGCACAGTGAATCCTCATATAGTTCCGGTGTTGTACTCTTAAGGAAGCCCTCTGGAGAACATAGACTCTGTATAGATTACAGGAGACTGAATGCTATTACAGAAGGACAGGTGGATCCATTGCCGGATACAAATCAGCTGTTTGTCAGATTAAATAAAGCTAAATATTTCTCAAAAGTGGATCTGAGTAAAGGATACTATCAGATTCCAGTAAAGCCTGAGGTTAGACCATACCTAGCTTTTAGTACCTCAGAAGGACACTATGAGTTTAATAGATTGCCATTTGGATTGAAGAATGCGCCTAGTGTCTTCTCTAGAATGATGAGAAAATTGTTGGATGTAAACATTTCGGAGGAACGTAATGAATCCCTGAGTTGCCTCTTTGATTGAGGATATTCCGAATGTTTCATACAGGATAATAAGAAGATTATGGATCCACTACGAAAACTCTGCTATCACCAGGTATATGTTATCTCCTCATAACGTACATTTTGAGGGAAATATAATGTTCTCTGGACATGTCAGTGCGCAGACTCAGAGAAGAGAAATGGTGAATACGGGTTGCGAAGCAGCATTAAGACAAGCACTCACACTTGCGGCTGTTCAGTAACCTAACCGAAATATATTATTGGTTGTAGAAGTCTGAGGCAGATTTCATGAGTAGTGCCTACTCTGAATGGACCCAACTACATAAAACCATGATAGCACCACAGCAGAGTAAAGTCAAGTTGACTTACATTTATCTATGTGTATATAGAATAAAGGACTGACATATAATGTCTGTTTTAAGAGGGGAGGTGTCGTGAAATATTCTAATCCACATATATAAATTAAAAGGTAAATGTAAAGCCTAACAAATAAATTCTAATAAAGAAAAGAGCAATGGTAAAATAACCGTGCTGTCACAAAGAATGTACTCGAAATCCCCTTTGTTTTATGCTTCGTCTGCAAATTGTAACGTTTCCACGTTAAATATAAGCCACTGCATAAATACAAGCGTTTCCACAACACATTAAAACGGGTATTGCATTTCTAAGAAAAACATTGAGAGGCACACTGCGTAATGACCTAAATTAATCCTAACATTAATTATACTACGTTACCAAAACGAACGAACAGATGGACTCAAATAGAAAGAGAGAGGGAGGGCTGAAAATCAGGAACGCATGCAACACGCGTCGCGCTATACACAATTACTACTATCACGCGTGTAAGGCCACATGCACTAACTTTTTTTTCGGACGGACAGTGATAAAAACACTAACCTTCCCAGAGTTAGGTTTTAAAATCCGGAAAAACGCTTATTAGAAAAGATAACATTAGATGGGTTTACGTTTGAAAACATTACAGTACCCAGACAGCACATCTTCGAAACAGGAGGTAGAAGAAATTGCATATTTTGAACGCAGCCACTTAGCTCTTTTAAATTTGTATATTTGGGTTCCTTAGGGCTTGATGACAAAGAATATGTTAAGTGTTATGCAAATAGTCTAGGAATTACAAAGTTATAGCCAAAATAAAATGATGGTGCTGTCAGACAACACCCAAAATCAGAATCGCTCAGTGGTAGATTTTTTAAACCACCATTGTACGGGAAATGGGCCACAAGTTACATTTGAACTGATTGGCTGGAATGATATGTAAGGCTACATACGATTAGTCGGACTATAAATGCTATCCTTGGTTGTTAGGGGAAACGTAGGAAGGTAAAATTTTTTCAAACACTTGTCGAAACGTGGCTCCATTGGCCAGACTCGCTGATATAATCACTTAGGAGCGTTAGTTCGAGACCACTAGTTCAAATAAGCTTGATAAAGCAACAGTGCGTTGAAGCCAGCTCATATTTTTGCTAAATAAAAGCCTGGAACATAAGCAGATGGGAATTTGTGCCAGTATTTGTGCCAGAATTCATTGCTAGTCAACGTATCTGTGTTTATTTCCATAAATTGTGGTAAGCTTGAAACATTCAGTATCTTTTAATGAAAATTGAATGTGAATTGTTAATTTATGCCTGTATATATGTGTAGTTCAGTAGCAAACATGAGGAAAAGCCTATAATGCTCCAGCCTGAACAGAAGGTGTCGGAGGAAAGTAAAACTGCATGGAATGGCCAAACAGTACACTGACACCTAGATGATTGACTAGAAAGAAATAATGCTGGAATTGCAGAGGCGTAGTAACCATTAGGGAGGGAAATACTGGTATAAAGTATTTCAGATGAAGCTGACAGTTGGCCTAACGCTCTGAACTCAATGTTTGTGATGTATTGTGCTCAGTGTAAAAAGAGAGTATAAATTAGTTATGACGTAGAAGGTACATCCTTCTTGTTTTCAGGGACCGTGGTCTTGACGTTATTGAGCAGCACCTGGTCAGAGCTTTGCTGAATCCAGAGTCGGACAGCATACTCCTTGGTCCATTTAGCTATCAGTGAGGTGTCTCCAGAGCCCAGGGGAGAAATCGAGCAGAGGAGTCTTTTCCTGCCGCCATCACGCAAGATAAGCTGATGTGGCCAGCTGAGCTCAACATTATGTACCCCCATCTTAAAATGACATTGTAAAAATAACATTAAGAGGGGATTAAATTGTTTTAATATCAGGAACTGAGAACATCTCCAATACTAGTTCCAATAAAGACAAACTATTGAAGTCATGATGACAAATACCAACAGAGCTTGAACAAAACAAAACCAGTATTACCTCATATTACTACTACACAACTGACACACATAGGATACTTTTAATAATATATGTCACTACAATATTCATATTGATAAATTCTGTACATATAACTTGTAATTAAAATTGATTGTGATTCCTGGTTCCCTTTGTATTTGAATCAGGACACATATTCATTCATGACAGCAATGAATACATATTGTTATTTGAAAAGTTATAAGTGACTCCTTTAAGATATCCTTGTAGAGTGTTTTATGTATGTGAGTGTCACAGTGTTGTCAAGTGTAGTGGAATAAATTAAATTGTTTATCTGTCTGTTGTTGTTTTGACTTACACTTCATCATACACATACCCTAGACATATAACGTAGTCATCACACTATTCCAGAATAATTCTGACTGAGGTATACATATGTGGCAGCAAGTAAGGTTATATATAATACACTACTCTTATTAGATATATATACCTTCACAGCTGATCTCAGTCAGTACACTAAGTCCCCTATAAATATTTATAACATCCCACTTCACCACAATGATGATGATGAGACTTATAATTATGGATCAAAATGATAAGATGTCTAACAGGAAGAGACGATCGCGTCATTCACAGAGAGCAAGTGAGAAAGCAGCAATGTAATACGTGTAACAGAAACAACACACAATAATTAAAAACCTGCCAATTTTGGCTGGTTGTTGCTAGTAATACATATTTCCTGTGTATTTTATTTCCTGCCCAAGGAAGGATCAGCCATGGGTACTAATTACTTTAAGTACGCCCCTGAATGTATTAGATTCATTTTTTATATGAAATATAGGCCAACTAGTGAAAAGCTTTTAACATTTATATTGAAACTGTATAGGGTGTATATTTCTGACTTAGTTACACTGTAATTTATATGATGCTTTTTTTACAATTTCAATATGTTAAATAATCATATTTTAGCTTACAGATTGAGAAAAAAAAATTTTTTTTAATAGTTTGCCACGTTGTAAATTGTGCTAAATAATTTATTTTTACGGGCTCCATTTTTTTAACAAACTGTTAAGGGTCACGGTACTTTTTAAGCATTAAAAATAGGACTTGCTTGTACTATTACATTTGTTTGAGATATTTCTTTTTCTCCGGTAAGTGCAACCTTTCAGAGCCTCAAATTTCAAGCACGCCCATCGAGTGACGTCACTGTTGTATATAAATAGCAATATCTGGACTCCATTTTTCTTAGTTATTTGTCTTGCTGCGTCAGGGAACGTACGGGCAAATCTCAAAGCGCTTTCAATCCTCCACCAGTCACCATCTTCTACAAAGTTTTCATTTAATTGATCTGATAATCCGATCATCACCAACCAAACAAAACAATGTCTGTGAGCCAGTGTCGTCAAAACTACCACTTGGAAAGTGAGGCAGGCATCAATCGCCAAATCAACATGGAGCTGTATGCAAGCTATTGCTACCAGTCGATGGTGAGTAACGTTTAATCCACCCTAAGGGCTTTCCATGGTATGATTAATTTATTCTGTAGTTTGTATTCAGCGAGCGAAAGTCATTTGGCTTCTGAAAGTCAAGAGTTCGTCAGGGAATACCACGCTTAATATTGGTATAAGACATTAAACGACAGTTCTGCCCCCATCCATTTCTCTCTACTAATTTCCACTACCACAGTTTTTATCTTTAACTAGGGGTTAAAAGTCAAGGTCAATACGCTATGTCAGTGGAGTGAAAAGATTAGACTATTGCTTAACTTTCTCTTTGTTGCATTTCTTAGATAAAAAAGGATTGTATGTGCAGTAAACTATTTTTAAAAATCAAGCTACAAGCGAACACCGCCCCGATGCAGGGTTCACCAGACTGCGATGCAGGGTTCACCAGACTGCGCAGTTTATTTTAATTGGTTGGGCAGGAGAGGAGACCCTTTGGTGCACGCCAGGAAGTAACGTAGGCTACTTGGTTTCCTGACGGCCCAACATAACTTAATAACTGTTTTCCTCCCTTTAGTGCTTTCAGCATGTAGGCCTAACCATTTTACATGGATGCCTCAGGAATGTAAGAAAAGTCCTGCAGAAAACAAAGCAATTAGCACATTAAGTCTCAAAGTTTTTATTGATTTTAATTGCTGAAAGCAGTTGAAATGAAGAGTAGGCCTACCTATTGACATGTTATTTATGTCAGCTTGGTCCTTAAGGTTATGGTTCGATTTAGAATTCCTAATCCTTGCCTCTTATTACTGCATCTCTGACAGAATTCTTTTTTAAGGCTGTACCAAACACATGTCCCACTGCTGATCATTTTGACCAGTGGAAAACATTGTCATAACTCATCTATTGGTTTTTCAGTGAAAACATTGCTTGAACTTTTGAAATTCTTTGACTATAATTAGGGGCCTAATTTATGTTTTAAGGTGAGAAAATGGTGGGATTAGGTATTTTAAAAGTCTCATTTGTTTTCCTGGATTCAGCTTGATTTCTTTTTCTAGCTTTACCACCCCCCCCTTTTCCCTTTTTTTCTTACCATACCATTCTGAACTGAAGTTTTGTGCTGTCTGCATTTAGTTTGTTCATTCTTTGTTTTACTGCATTTCCTGAGCCTTATCTTCTTAGTTTTGCATTTATATTAAGGCTGTTATCACTGTCTAGGTCTTTTGCTGTAGCCTACTTGTTTATTTTGTTGTGCACTTTGCATTTAATTTACATATTTAAAAGTACTTTGTTTTAAACTATGATCCAGGCATACTACTTTGATCGCGACGATGTTGCTCTCCCTGGCTTTTCCAAATTCTTCAAAAAATCCTCTGAAGAAGAAAGGGAACATGCTGAGAAGTTCATGAAGTATCAGAACAAACGAGGTGGCCGCATCGTACTTCAAGACATTAAGGTAAATTTAATACTTTCTGGCATGCTCTGTCCTTGTTTTTTTTTGTTTTTGTTTTTTTAAAATAATCGCTGATGTTTGACATTTACATGTATCATATAAAACATGACACTAGAGCTGACAGATCGGCAGTAGCCCATCATTTGAATTTTTGAGTTGTAGTTTTCTGATTAGTTTGAATTGTGAAAGTTCTCTTTGTCAATTATGTTGGTGCTGTGACAAAATTTCAGTTTAAAAAATGTTATCTCCGCTTTATGATTTGCAGTAGAAATACTGTACAGTTTTGTTTTGGTGTACTATGTACTTCCCAGGGGTCTATGAAGAGACAATGTAAGAATAGGACCACTGAATCCTTAGGCATGTCATACAAGGTGACTGATATGAAGCACATGTGGTTAGCAACCTTATATAACAAACAGTTGCTATAGGCACCTCCACTGGAAGAGCATGTGAATGCTTGGCGCAGGCTTTCTGCAAAGGGACAACTACTGTGGTGGCTCTATGCTGCATAAGAAGCGCAAGAAAGTGATTGTTTTTTTTTAAGGTGTAGTTGCAATTAACAGTAGTGGATATTTACTAGTTGCTGTTTTCCATTTCTGCATTTCTTCTTTAAGCCAGGACTTGGTGGTTATATGCTTCCATATTTGCTGCTCAAGTTAAACTGCCCTGTCGTAAATTTGTAACATTCAATAGTAATTGTGCAACATTCAACAGAAGCCTGAGCGTGATGAATGGGGAACTGGTCTTGATGCCATGCAGGTTGCCTTGCAGCTGGAGAAGAGTGTGAACCAGGCACTGCTGGACCTCCATAAACTCTGCACTAGCCATGAGGATGCTCAGGTCAGTCATTGTAGCGGGATGTTTTTGTAAATTTTTTAATGAGGGCACTTTCTTATTATATTTTACATGGGCTCGAAAGAGAAAGAAAGAATAAAAATGGACCAATGTGCCAGTGATGTCATAAGAGGTGGGTAAGGAGAGTTGGATATCTTGTAGAAACTTTGAAGCATGAACAAGTCGACCAAAGCAAGTAATTCAATACAGGATGGTCAATCAAGGAGGGCAACTGTAATTCATAGAAAGCTTAGATTTGTGAATCACCTATAACCTCCTTATTGGGTGCCTGAATTGTTTACATGCTAAATGAACAAGGAAGAACTGCACATGTAGCAGCAGAAAGGTAAATTGTAAAATTGATGTGTTGGGCCTGTACAAAATAGATGGAAAAGAGAAGTAAAGGAAAACAAAACTGAGCACATGAGAAATGATGCTACCTTCAGGATATAAGGAAGAAAACTCATACCATAGTGCGGCTCCAATTCTTTCAAAGAAGGCATAAAAAGCACTTAAAGAATGGGAAGTAGTGGAACCCAAACTAACATCTGCAACATTCTAAATTACCAACAGGAAAGTCAAGGTGAATGTCATCCAGCGTTGTTTGCAACCAGTGATAAAGAAGCATCTTTGATAAAGGAATTTACACCAGACTTTTAAAAAGTCAGAGATAAAGAAGCGGTATTTCAGTTACAATCTTGATGAGTGACAGTACATAGATAGGAACAGTAGGGATAGTTGGAAAACAGTCACCTAACAATAAATGAATATAGGAAAATATTCATAAACTGTTGTTTTCCACATCCGCTTGTAACAGGAAGAGGTATGTTTTCACAAAGAATGCGTAAAACATTTATACCACCTGACTAATAACAGAAAACTGGACCATTCTGTATCCAAGAACAATAAAATAGAATTACAGATTATCATTGCAAAAGAGTGTATATAGGGAAACAGGTGTGACATCAGGCTGACGGTTGTAAGATGCAGCAACAGTTAGCTACAAATATCAATTTACTGTGGGATGTCTCAGAAATCCAGAAGAAAAAAAAATTTAGTCACAGTTTCTAATTATCAGGCAGTATATCAACTAGAAGACGAAGCAAACACAGAAGACACCCACATCAGATAAAAAATGTATGGAATGAGGTATGGTAAGTTCTTTGAAACAGGGAATGCCAGAACAAAGCATGGATAACGTCAGAAGTCCTTGATGAGAAAGAATTTAAAAAATAAATAAACGGGCTGATTTCGACGTTTCAGAGCTCAAGTTCATGAAATATCAACAGAAACAAAGTTAGTAGTATAAGAACAGACGAGACGAAATACATTGGTGAGATAATATAGTCAGGATTAGCTGCAGCCAAAGGAAAAATGAGAAATCTGTGCAACAGTATTAAGAAGCTTAACAGTTATAAGCATTCAGATAGACATAGCAAGAAAAAGTGCGAAAAACTTAACAGCATAACTGAGCAAATGAAGAACATTTTTACATAGACCAGCTTCATGAGATCCCTCATACTCTCAGCCAGCAGGAAAGAAGTTATGAGTTAACTTTCTAGAGTTAGGTAAGGATGAAAGAAATAAATCCATAAGCCTCACTTGTACATATGTAAGTTTGGGAGGGAAAAGAAATATTATCAGATGGGAAGTAAGGATATCAAGTCCAGTTGCTAAAGGGAAAAAAAAAGGTAGATTTGCTAATGTGCACACTTTACACAGGCATAATGTTACATTTTGTGCAAAGAGAAATATTAACCAAGATCAGCCTTGAGGAAAGAGTATGCAAGTTTACGACAGAAAAGCTCCCAATACAATACAGACATCCACACTGTATATAATAGTTGAATAGAAATTGGAACTGAATTTACTTCTTTGTATTGGATTTGTGATTTTTGAAAAAGGCTTTTGACAGTTTACAGTGATTTTGGAAACTGAGACATTATGGACTTCCATTTTAAGTAAATTAACCAAATAAAGAAAACATATCAAAAAGTGATACTTAGCCAGGATGGTTTGTGATTTAGTAGATATAATGGTAAAAGTGTTGTTGCCAAGTGGTAACTTTAAAGTCAGTGAAGGTGGGTTCAACTGCTTTAGAAGAGCTGATTTAAAAGTGATATGGAGAGGTATCAAGTTCTGATAAGGAAACTGAAACAAAAATTGAGAAGTTTATCCTCAACAACAGATAGATGTTGATGAAACAGGCCTCTTTTGAAAAGAATGACCAGTACCTGCATCTACAAGAAAGCGACAACTTTGTGTTTGAAATAGCTAGTTATATAACAGCAGCATGAAGTTTGGCACTAATGTTTAGCTTGTATTTGCTTCTTGGATATGTACTTTTGACGTGAATTTTAAAAAAAATTGTTATAGGAAGGAGACAGAACAATGTGGCGTTGATTGATTTCATTATTTAAAAACCCGTTTACGTTCTGCGTCAACAGATGGCAGACTTTCTGGAGACTGAGTATCTAGAGGAACAAGTGAGATCCATCAAGGAAATCGGTGACCACATCACCAATCTGAAGCGTGTCGGATCAGGGCTGGGAGAGTACGTTTTTGACAAGGAAACTCTTGGCCACTAATGTGCTCGCCATTGAAGCCTCAACCATACCATGTCATTGCCACTGGTATCAAAGCAGGCTTAAATTTTACAGCCCTGTGTTCTGTCAACTGTGAAGTGTTGCGTTCCACTAATTACTATTTCCATTCTTAATGTTACTTGCTACTGTTTACATGTCAAAAGTGGTTTTATTTTGGGCATTGTTTTTTGTGTGTTATGGAACATTGAGTATCAGTTTAGGGGAAAAATGATAATTTGGTCAATGCTTTGTTTTCCCCTATTAAATTTTGTTCTTAGTATTGCAATTTCAAAGTTTATATCAGTTTTTTTTTTTTTTTTAATGTGCACAGTTTTTGCTGTGATAATTACCATGAAAATTTTTTCCATCATGTGTGGTCAGAACTTGACCATTTGTCATTGTTCTTTGTATACCTGAAGGGCTGAACTCAATAAAAAAAAATGTTCTAAGTTGCGACATGTTGTATTTTTATTTTGTGTGTTAAGCTTATCAGTGTTGTGGTTGAAAATCCAGTTTGAGGAGGAACCATTGCGTGCTACAGCCATCCTGAATATTAGAAAAATATAGAAGGCAAAATCTAAATTTATAATCGTTCTGTTTAGTTTGGGGAATGGATTTCTTCTTCTTCTTCCTCGTTCGTCCTGAAAAGGGCGTTGGTTGCGTTGTGTCTGTTTACAGTGGAGCTGCGATATCTGCACCTTTCGGCCGGCACATCCGACTTCAGCACGGCATTTTTTGGGACCGGGTTTGCCTTCCCTCTTCGATCCCTACTCTCTCAGCCAGACTGCAGTGATGCAGCCTGTTTCCAGGACCACCACGTGGAGGTGGAGTAGGGTCTTGGTCAGCTCTGGTTCGCTGACCCTGACGCAAGCAGTCAAGCTATGAGTCGCTGACTGCATTCTCTATTACTGCGTCTTTGGGTCCTGAATGGATTTTTTGAAGAGCAGATGTGTTGTTGCAGATGGAGTAGACAGTGTTTTAGTCTGCTGTTAGCCTAATTGCTGCATTTGTACACATCCATATGAGACAGTTCAGCATGTGCTACTCACTGAACCCAGGACTCTTACATAAAGAAGAAAGCTGTTGTGGGCTCTCAGCAATCACAAACACTATACAGCACCACTTAACAGCTACAGAACACCTGTAAATTCTTCAACTTGGCAGTGACTGGAAAAGACTAAGCTTGGCAGCCCTGGTTACACAGCAACAAAAAAGCCTTAGAGCACAAGGAGTTAATACATCTTGTAATTTTATGGAAACATCTAAAAATGAACAAAAATCAGATTCATGAAAGTTCATCAGCAAAACTGGCAGACGAGTTACATCCTGGAAGCACAGGGACCCTGGTGTTCTGTACAGTTCTTAAACTGCCCATGCCATAAAATGACAGAGGACTCGCATCTTGGATATACGGGGGTCATGGTGATCTGTGTGGTTCTTAAACTGGCCATCTCCCATCAATATGTTAGCTGGCCATATTAACTATCTTTCCATTGATGTTGCCCTTTATCACAGTGTGTTGCATGTTCACGAAAGGTGCCAGAACTGCACCTCCTGATCTCTGCAATGATCTTCTTTCATGGGTTACCCATTTCAGGTCATTTAACTTATCAGCTGTCTAAGATTCTAAACTTTCTGTAAAATGTATCTATCTGTTTATTCTTTATCCATTATTAGCTTCTATATGACAGAATCCATTTAAGTATGAAATCACCTATACATATATTATATGATATAGAATAGGCTAAACATTGGAAGGGCTTACTGGAGTGAAACTTCAAAAAGGTAAAGGTACGGCCAGTACAGATACTGCCATAGGGGTGTGACGTGTTAGAGATTTCACTACACTAGGTTTAACTTTATTAGGTGGAGTGACCAGTTCTTTTCCCTGCTGCTTTTGTCTTCTCCAACTTGAACACTGAGGTACCCATTTACAGCTGGGTTGACTGGAGCATGTCACTGTCATATTTTGAACCCATAAGGAGGCATGTGCTCTAACTACCTTGCCAGTCTCCGATAGCGGGAGTAATTGCATAAAATGGTTGGTATTTTCTGGAATGCTGTTCTTTCAAAGCATTCTCTGTTTACTTGAACACATATTCCTTCTGATATTTTGTTTGCCGATAACAGTATGAAATGTACGGACATTCAGAACTTTTCTTAATGCTGAATTCTGAGTAATTCACTCTTGTAAATGGTGGTGATGTGATTATTTACTACAGGATTGTAACTTATAATGTATTTTTTTTTTTTTTATTACTCCTGTGGCATGAAAAAGCACAGGTGAAAGTTGATTATACACTGGTTTCTTATTTTAGTCACATAATATAATCTGGGTCGGCGTCTGTGGCCTAATGGATATGAACGCAGTTTCATAATCCAGATATACCAGGTTCGAAACCTGCTGCAGGCGGTTTGGTAGCAGATTGCATTGTGTGGATTTTTAACAATGGTATAAGCGCCGTACCGTTCAGAAAGCAATGGCAAACTACTGAATGAAAAAATTGCCTAGAAAAATCACAAACAGCCAATAAAAGCTGGGGTTGATTGCCACGTCCTGTAAAGGATAAGCAACTAACTTTAATATAACCTGGTGTGCTGCCAGGTTGTATTTCTTTATCACCCTATTCCTGGTCCATCTCCAGGATTGTTCTCTGCTTAGTTGCTGTCATTTTGAGATATGTGCCATTACTGCAGGTTGAGTGGGATTAATGCTACCGAGTTCTAAACAAAACTTATTCTGTTTTACAGTGTTTTATATTGCTGCTACAACGATGGCTCAGATCACTTTGCTACTTACTAGCTCTCATCTTGTTCTACCAACTTCTGTCCTCACGACTCATTTTAGCTGTGGTGATGCTTCTTATTCTTTATTTAGTGTCCAGATCTGACAATGATAGCTCATTGTTGATATAAATATTGTATTCTTCAGTTGTATCTTTGACATTGTTTGTATCTTTGACTGCGTGAGGGTAACTATTGGTTTGTTGAATTCTCATGTAAATCGTCTTATTTTAACTGTCCCCTGCTATTTTTTTTTTTTTTTTATGTTAATGAAAAATGGTATTGGAGTTGGCTTTATATCAGTGCCACAGTCACAAATATAAAACACAGATGAGAATCATGGATAGCTTATGACAAAGAATGCAAAAACACGTTAAAGAAATGACCAAACATGAAAGAAAGTGTAAATGTAAAGAAACCAACTGCAGTAACACAACAGAGAATATAAAACATAACAGAGAATATAAAACACAACACAGAATATAAAACATAACAGAATATAAAACACAACAGAGAATATAAAACATAACAGAATATACAACATAACAGAATATAAAACATAACAGAATATAAAACACAACAGAATATACAACATAACAGAGAATATACAACATAACAGAATATAAAACATAACAGAATATAAAACACAACAGAGAATATAAAACATAACAGAATATAAAACACAACAGAGAATATAAAACATAACAGAGAATATACAACATAACAGAATATAAAACATAACAGAATATAAAACACAACAGAGAATATAAAACATAACAGAATATAAAACACAACAGAGAATATAAAACATAACAGAGAATATACAACATAACAGAATATAAAACACAACAGAGAATATAAAACTCAACAGAGAATATAAAACATAACAGAATATAAAACACAACAGAGAATATAAAACATAACAGAATATAAAACAACAGAGAATATAAAACATAACAGAATATAAAACACAACAGAGAATATAAAACATAACAATATAAAACATAACAGAATATAAAACATAACAGAGAATATAAAACATAACAGAGAATATACAACATAACAGAATATAAAACACAACAGAGAATATACAACATAACAGAGAATATACAACATAACAGAATATAAAACATAACAGAGAATATACAACATAACAGAGAAGAGTATGGTTTCCATGTGTTCATTGTTCCTTTTATGTCAGTCTCCAGTTATCTTTACTATGTGTTCTTCTGTCTTCCTCTCCCTCTACATCTTTTTCCCTAGGGATCCCAGACCAAGGACTGTATTGTAATTCTATCAATAGGTTTCCTCAGTGTGTGTCCTATCAACAGGTTTCCTCAGTGTGTGTCCTATCAATAGATTTCCTCAGCATGTGTCCTATCAATAGATTTTCTCAGCGTGTGTCCTATCCATCGCCAGCGGTTTCTGATATAATTGACCTGTCAGGATTACTAATTTTATATATCCTTAGGAAGCATAGAATGGATAGGACACACACTGAGAAAACCTGTTGATAGCATTACAAGACATTTCGAGGGATTTATAACGTGCACAACTTGCACACGGAACCTCTTTTTTTTTCGACCCTATCCAAGAATGCTAGACATCCAATCTCACTACCCAGGAGATCGGGGAGGGGGGGGGGCGCATCATTAGGAACTACTGGTTCCATAAATTATATTCCCTGTGCTGGAAGCGAGCCCCGGTACCTTTGGAATTAAGAGGCGGACGCCATACCTCTTAGCCACTCCGAACCCCCGAGTCACAAGTAGTTATTTCACAAGTTTGATCATGATAAGATGGGTCCTGCCAACTGCGGGTCATTCCTATAACTTCTCAGATATTTCAGTTTCTCTAATATCTGAAAGATAGCGTGACATACTTTAAAGGTGGTACGTGACAATGGTCATAGTTCATACTTTCATCAGCAGTTACTCCTCTAGCGAATTAGATAGTACCGGTTCTTATTTTGTTAACCTTCACTAGGTATGCAAATCACCTACACAGTACAGGTATACCCATTTCTCTTATCTATGTCATATTTTAGGACTACATGAGTTCAGTTTTTAGCCCGCGGCAAAGAGCCAATGGACCAATTCTGTCTTCACCTCAGGGAATTGGGGAAACCAGTTGCTTGGTGATCGTAGAATCTAGTGCGAGTTAGGGCAAGAGTAAATAAATTATAAACGTTCGGAAGCCACGTGGCAGAAAAGGGAGAATATGAAGATCTTAGGTTTGAGCTCTCACCGTCCAGTGCAGAAGATAACATCGTCTTGCTGCATTAAAGACACGCCATATGAAATTTGCCAATTTTACACCAGTGCACACTCCATCTTGCACATAGACGATTATGTCGCTCGGATCGACTGCCTACTCTTCGACATGTCTGCTCTCTCTCTCTCTCTCTCTCTCTCTCTCTCTCTCTCTCTCTCTCTCTCTCTGCCAGAGTGGCTAATGATATGAACGCTACATCTAGCCATAACCTAATCCCAACCCTGTTTAGAGCGGTGTCAAAAAATGATCGATAAACATTGATGCCTTTTTAAATAAATAAAATAAATTTCCGCTCGACGTGACATGCCACGAATCTGTCCAATATGGCGGCTTCCAGTCTACTGTCTTTCATCAACCCAGAAGGGGTTATAATCACTCGCCCCAGGCTAGTCACAAACAGTGTTGCTACTCCTAGGTGAATTTACCTAGATCTAGACTGTTTATTGTTGTGTGTCCCGTCTAGGTGTCATTTTCCTTCATTAGCTGAAGAAAGTTACCTAGATTTAGCCCAAAATTCGCCCAACATATCACAAGTCGCCGATGTCTAGGTTTTTTTTTTTCTTCAAAATTTAGAGTGCACAGACCATGTCACATGTTAAGACAGTCACGTGAGGTGATTTCATTACCGTGTGTTGACATGTATTTGTTATGGTGGCTACGAAAAAATTACACATTAGTGTAGAAGTATACACTTTGAATAGGCATAATTATAAACAGCCTAATGCTTGGACAAGTGTACTCTTCAGTGCTCGGAAACGGCAAACGGGTACAAAGTCGCAATCATCGAAAGGAAATTTCCATAACTCAAGTGGCAACATTCTTATTTACTATAACATGTGGTCTCCACCACCACATGTAGTGATGTATGAGGGGGGGGGGGGGGGGGGGGGGGGGGGGGGGGGGGGGGGGGGGGGGGGGGGTAAAGGGGGGGGGGCCTGAGACGTCCATTTCCGAAAAAATATAATTGTTTTCCTACTAAGTGCTGGTGGTTAAATATTTCATTTCGTGCTGCGACTATGAACGTACAATTACAGTAGTTTTAAATGATGTTTATTTACATTTTATACAAATATCATCATTTCATTTTTTTATTTATCTTTACAAAGCATGAAGCCCGCCATTGAAGTTGGTCCCCTTAAGGAGTCTTTTTTTTTTTTTTTTTCTATAACCAGCGGCACTCGAGCTTTCCAGCTCTTTCGGCCCAATGACATGTCATTGCGAGGCTGGGGGGTCAGTGGACTTTCCTTCCAACCCGGTCAGGAGCTTCGCTCCTTCCCATCCACACGGGATTTATGTGCAGGAGCCGTTCAGGTTATTCAGTCAAATTTCCGGTCGTAAACATTTCTTCAAACGCCGACGGCCGGGTTTGAACCATGAACACCTGGTCGCCAGTACAACGTTGTAGCCATTACACCAGCGCGGCTCCCATCTCCATCCTTACACCAAAGCATTCATGTTCTCTTGCTGTAGTGCGTTCTATGGGCACTTCTTTTTATGTTATGGGGTGGCCAGCCCCGCAGGCCCAGGCTCATGTTAGTTGTCTTTTAGGGGTTGCCTGAGGTAGCAATATGCCTATTGTTTCTTTGTCTCACTAGAGATCCATGGGATCTAAAATAGTTTAAACATTATCGTTCATTCATAGCAGGGAGGCAGCGTGTCCTTCTCCAACCCATTTGACAGAGAAACTGTCTGGTGATTAGAGAAACCTGAGGCGGATTGTCAGCTTTATGAGAGAGAGAGAGAGAGAGAGAGAGAGAGAGAGAGAGAGAGATGTGGTTATTTGAGAGCGAACAAAGAATTCATTCTTCAGCTCCCCAAGGAGTATAGGTCTTCAACAAAGTTTTGTCAAGTCTTCCTGTCCCATTTTATCTTTTTAAACCACAGAAACTATAAGCAATATGCTTATTATTTAGAACATATTTTAACAAAATGACGTGGGGAAGGGGGGGGGGGGAGAAGACGGGGGGCATTGCAAGATTTAGCTCCCGAAAAGATGACTTCCACCCCTAAAAAAAGTTAATAAATACGCCACCGAACACATGACATCGTTTCGCCGATAACGCCCTTTTTCGTTAATCACTCATTCTGTCATCTTTCCATTGTTATGCACTCTAAGCAATTGTTTGGGTTTTGTTTTGTAAAGGCTGAATGATTTGACAATTGGCAGCATAAATGTTAACACGTGTCATTGAAAGGGTACTACATCGTTTGTGTTTTCATACCCAAGTTACATGTCCAACAATTCCCACGGAATGCTGTGAATAATTTTATTTAACTTCGAAACTGAACTAAAGGAAAAACATTTTTTTTAATAGGGAGTGGGGGGGGGGGGGGGGAGAATAAGGATGTTTCGCTGACAAGTTTTAAGGATCCATTTTATTTGTTGCTATCAAATGCATTAAAACGCAGAAAATAAATGTTCCATGCATTCTATTGCACATAATACATAAACGTGGAGGGCCAGTAACAGTAATTCGTCATACCTTTCGCAAAAAATATAAATTTGTGAACAATGTGACTGTCACGGGTTGCCTCCCCTTTGCTCTTCTGTGATGGTCCAACAATGGCCAAAACCTATAGTATCTAATGTGCGTCTTCAAAGGTATCTACCTTCGCACAAGATTACTCTTGGTAGAGATACAGATAGAAGGATGATGATGCTTCTATCTACCTCCAGGGAGTATTCACAAGATATTTCAGAAGTCAAGAACAAAGCTGAATGTGTCTTATCAATGTTAACTTTTATCTGCCCGACAATATTTGTGAAGAGGTATTATATAATTTAATTTAGCTCGTACAAGCCCCCAACTGAATTTACAGTAAAATTATCCTTATTATTTGGCTCTGTAGATATAAATATAGTCATATTAAAGATGCTAATTCATCTGTGTGCACTTCTCTTTGTAATAACTAAAGTAACTATGAATTTGTAAAAAAAACAACATATAACAAAATTAAAGATCAATTACTTTGGAACAGATGTAAATAAATATGAACTGGTGATTACTAAAAAATAGGTTTCGTCATTGAAACTGATATCGGCTTTAGGAAGCTTAGTTGTGGAATATAGATCAATAAGTTCTGTTGTATTGGCCTGCTAAAAATGCCACTAAGCTTCCAAACTGCTGGAGTGTTGATGCTGCTGCTTCCGTCAATTCGTCTCTGTGGTGAGTGCACGTTTCCTGATCAAGGCAGGTATCTTCACAACCCGTTGAATGTGGGTATCAAGTGTCGATCGCAAGGTTTCAACCACAGAATAGTAATACAGCTGGTATCGTAGAATCGTACCTCATATAGTCTCGTAAAGACGTACCACAAACTTTAGAGGGAATAAAAGAACAAATTCCACTGTTTGTTTTCCTGATATTAATTAGGCGTCTTTCCCGCTGTCCGTCAACTGATTCATTTCTCTGAATTTTTACTCTCCCTGAGCGTATATCACATAACTCAGGGGGTATGATGAAAATCACCATTCTTTAAGTTAATTTACTGGGAAAATTTAAATGTTTAAATATACATACATCTATTACATGATAGTAAATATATACATATGATGGCATCATCTTCCACTCCCTGCTCCACTTGGAGTCTGCGGTTACTTCTGCTTTTTGTTTCCTGTGAGACCTGCGTGAAGCAATCACCAGTGCTTTGCTATAGTGTTTATGAATCAATAATTTTAACGTGCTGAGGTTGCCAGCCTCTTAAGGACCTGTATAACCATCAGCAAATTCAAACATGTCAAATCCAAAGCATAAAAATATGTTACAGCGTACCTCAATACTGGGATCATAGACTTCTTGCTCAGTTGAATAGTCTCGGCAACATGATGCAGATGCCTCGAACACACGTCTAGGATATTATTTCTATTGCAGAATCCCTCTGTGACTTTGTGTGTAGGAGTCCGGTGTAGCATAATTTGTCAACACATGCTTCGTTTAGGAAAGCAAGATGAAACGCAGCGCAAACTAGGGGTTTGGCATGGTGGGGAATTTTTTTTCTTTTGCTTTGAAGATACCGGCATACAGCCACGATTTGCACCGCTTATCGGATACGTTAGGGGGAAATGTGGGCACGACAGAGAGCAGAAAAAAACATGGCGATCTGAAAACTGCATTTTCAGGAAAGAAAATTAAAAGCTACAAGAGTACGCAGTGTATAATACTGATGGAAATGTTCGAATTTGGGAGAAGAGGATTTTCTGATTAATGAAAATCCACTGCCAGAGTGAGAGACTGAGGATGCTGCCAGTGCAGGCATACTTCACTACAAACCAGTCCCACACTGAGCTTATATTGATTCTAGAGGGTTCATATTCGAGTCTTGAGCTGAAGTCAAAAGTCAGTAAATCCCGCTGCCTATATTCTCAAGGAGCACAGTTATTGAATCTGTACCAGACCTTAGTCCCCCTCAGTTATTGGGTGAGCTAAAGGAACAGACTGTCAGCAACAGTGTGGTGTGTCACACCAGTGAAAGGACATTGTATAGCAAAAGATGAGTATAGTAAAACTCATTCCGGTATTTATGTGAGCAGCCAAGAACGATAGTCTATGATGATAAACATTACTAAAGTCCAGGATAGTTGAAGACTAATGCCAAAACTTGTGTGGAAGACATTTTCTTTGTGTAATTCAATTGGAAAATCCAAACTTATATTTTATTAAGTGATATACACAAATGTACAATCATCAGCTGTAAATATACTTATCCATTGAACACCATCTTAAAACACTCACCAATCATTACACCATTAGATAGAAGTAAATAAAGAGGGTATATTAATTGTATTCAACAGCATTATTAATTACTAAAGTTGAAGTTCAGTTTTGTTGAATTATTATCTATTGGAATCACACAGCAGGGTGGCGCAGTAAGGTCTGACTGTTCTGTTCAGTTCCATATACTTTCACAGCCGTGACTATCGAGTGATACTGATACCAGTGTATTCTGTCACTGGGACCTCACACATTCGGGAGAGTAGTATCCCATTTCTTCTCCAACACTATCATCACACATCTAAAAGCCCTTACGCTACATCCGGTTTCCGTATTAAATTGAAGAGTTTCCTTGTTGTAGTGTTCAAAAGGTTCTCCAATACGTCCGGTCCTATAAGGTCAGAATCCTTAATTTTGTTCTTTCCTGGCTTCAGTCTGAGCTGTCTGCTTTGGCGATTCTGGAATGCAGTGTTCTATGTCTAAAATGTTCTACATTATATTGCAGTTTTCTTGCCCACGCTCACAACTGGCGTTTGCGACAAAACTTCTAATCAACGTGAATATATATTAGCCTCTAAACTGCTACACCAATAGCATTCGAAAGTGCATGTTGTGATAACTTTCCTCATGGACTTTTCTGCATGACTCATGCGTTTGTAAAATTCAACGGTCACTCTCCGTATGTGGAATTAGTATTTCCGTCAGTTCTCGGTAATGGTTACCACTACACCTTCTTACAATTATCTTGCTCATAACAAGCCTGTCCGAAAGTTTATTACCGCATTTCCGACGTCTCATGTGTGTCTGTAATATGCCACTAAATCGATAATTGACCGGCACTTCCTATGCAAACAAACACCGGGCGTCATTAATCGAAAATGACGGGTCGCCCATCTGGGTTTACCTGTTACTGATCTCCGCGAGGGTGGGGAGGCAAACATGACACGTATGAATGAAAGAAGTGTAAAAATTGCCAATAAAATACCAAATACTGTCGGAGGTAGGAAAATAGAATGTGCCAACAATTGAATGGCACACATAATTAGTACGCACAATAAAGGTAGATCAATACTGCCGGAGAGGAAAAGACAGCTGTGATAAGAGGTTTAGATGTTACTAAAAGTTAATGTTAACAAGGTGAGGTCAAGCTATGTAAGTACCTGAGTAAGAAATGATGATGATGTATTTCTCAGGATCCCTATCCGCTACCTCTTCTGATCTCACCCCGTGTAAAGTAAGTACTGTGGTGTTATGTGGCTACGTGTCTAGGGTAATTTATTTAATATGATGGATGAATAATTTCAAACAGAACTTTAACTCAACAAAAGGTAAGGAAGTAAGACTGTTTGTAACGTTTTGATATATACATATGGATACATATATATATAATTTAATTTCCTGTACCTTAATCTTTTTGTACAGGAATTGTCAACCTCAAGAAAAGGGTTATTTACAGTATATAAATAAATAAGTTGGAACTCTGTTCATGTCTTGTAACAAAAGAAAAGGTCACTGTAAAAAGTACCCACTGTCTGATTTCAATGCTTGCTATTAACACTAGTCAGTTATTTGAGAGTCTGTTCTTTACATCATTCCCCAGGGAAATTCTTGTTATTGTGGTGGGTGGAATTGTGATGAACTATCAATAGCCCGTAGTAAGGGACTTAGCTTGCAAGCCTATCTGATCATGTTGGCTCCAGAAAATACAATGTCGTCAACTGGTTGCCCCCTGTATGAAGATACTGATTTTGGGTTTCACTGGTTATTGATGGGCCTTCACTGCCCACAGGTTCTTTCTTTTCCAGGTTTTCTGCAACACTTTTGACTGGCAATAAAACCCTCAAGTAAAGAATAATAACACATGCACAAGCTTGACTAGCAGTAAATAGGTTTTCAGACTGCTTTATCGTCCAGAAGGCAAAAGCTTGGTCACAAGGCATTCCCACTGATCTCAACTTGGCAGTGAATGTTAGTTTTTTTTCAAATGGCGGTTCAAACTACAATGGCCTGATTTTTCAAGTCGTTGTAAATTTTATTACCCTACCCCTAACCAATCAGAAAACGAGTCAAAATTTTAAATATTTTTGGACTATAAACTGGAGCAATTATAAGTGTGTTCGTTCGTCTGATTACATTTGTGTATTTTATATCTCCGTAATTTATGGACCGATTTCAAATATCCAAAGTGATAATTAAACTGCCAACTGACCTCTATCGTTCTATTTAATCTTCCTTTGGTTATTCCTTAACAGTTTCATCTGGGTAATTTTTTTGTAATTAATTGTAGTTCTTTTAGGTTACTATATTAATCAATATCAGCGCTATAATTCAATATATCCCTTTCATTCTAATTCCCTTTAGTTATTGAGAAATAAATTAGTTAATTTTGGTCAAAAACACAGAATCGGCATTTTTGCCACTACAACCAAGATTTCTTGTCTCTACCCAAAACGAGGTAACAATTTGATTGGTTGTTAATTTTGACTACGTCCTTCGATAAATATTAGGGTGGGTGTGTATGGGGGTAGTAACTTTTAACCTGTGGTAGTAGAAAAATTCAAATTCTCTAGTTAAATTTTTAGCGGTAAATGGACTTTGCCCCTCAGACAATTTTCAAATATTGTAGTTATTTATAGATTTCAAAAAATACGCGGACTGGTTTTTAAGCAGGAAGTTTGAGCGTGGGGTTTACACAGATCCATTTCACTACAACAGCGAACAAAATTATGTGACAGTGACGAACTACTACTGACTAGCCATCCAACTTTTATTCTGTACAATAGAATGTATGGGAACTTCATTTACTTCTGGGTTATATATGTGTGTGTCTTTTTTAAAACTGGCATTAGGTAAGAACAATAAAAGTGGATCCATAACACCTTTCTTTTTCCATTATTTAAAAAAAAAAATTAAAAATTTAGTCATAATTGATTCATATGTTTTGAAACCGTTGAGTCACCTTTGGCCGAAATATACTTTAATAAGTTTAAGAACCTCGTCGGAGGTCGGAGTAACAAAGAGGTATGGCGTTCGCCTCGAATTTCACAGGTACCGGGTTCGCTTCACAGTATATGGAATGTAATTAATGAAAATCTCCTGAGTAGTGAGATCAGACGCCTAGCTTTTTAGGAGAAAGGCGAAAAATTAGGAGGTCCTGTGTGCAAGTCGCGCACTTTAAACATCCCTCGGCAGTTGAATCTCGTAAAGCGTAGGCCATACGGCCGCTGCACTGGCAACATTTTTAAACAAATAGGAAACCATAAAAATACTTATAGAATGCGTGATTTATGTATACAAACATTGGGATCTTCGCCGGTGCTACGAAATTCGTGCACTGTTCTGAGATCCTCCTTGTGGAATCTAAGGGAGGAGATCGGGGCACTGATGGCGTATGCAATGAAGATGGTCCTTAAAACCAAACCAAAGAACCTCGTGTAAAGCTCGCAAAACGGTTGGTAATTACCAGAGCTATGTTCCTGCACAAATCAAAGGACTCGCTGACCTAGTTGTTTGAATAAACACCTTGATTAAATCGGCATATCACCATTTACCACCTTACGCCCGCTCTTTTCAAATACAAAATGCAATTCATTTTTGCGATTCGTTATTTTCCTTAATTTAATTAATTTCTTTCTTTCTTATTTTACATTTATTAATTATTATATAAAATCTGTAGGGTCAAAACTTGAAGTTTAAATGTAGCGAGAAAAGCTTTAAGGAGTTACTTGCAAAATGTCAGCTTTCTTTGATGAGTGGAAGGAACATAGCGATGTTGAGCGTCAAAGATTTGAGTCGCGACAAATATATTTATAAACTGCATGTGAACTTAAATAAAAGTGGTTTTTAAAAAATAAACAAATTCAACTCATTGATTTAAATCGATTTCTAGTTACTGCTTTGTTTACGAGCATAACACATGCTAAAAGTTTGCTGTTGTTGTGTTTTTTAATCAAGTGTAATATATAGCTGTTGATGTTATTGATCCAGCGACGTTTTGGCTCGTGCCCTTTGCCCCATCGCAATGTTGTGGTATCTGCATGGACGTAATGTATAGCTCAAAGACCAAATCAAAGGACTCGCTGACCCAGTTGTTTGAATAAACACCTTGATTAAATCGGCATATCACCATTTACCACCTTACGCCCGCTCTTTTCAAATACAAAATGCAGTTGATATTTGCGATTCGTTATTTTCCTTACTTTAATTAATTTCTTTCTTTCTTACTTTACATTTATTAATTATTTAGCCAGAAGGCAAGCCTTTCTTATACTTTGTCTTTATTTAATGAGGACTTCTTTAAAAACTAAGTGCCCCGCGTGGTCGTCCACAAAGGTCAGCTTGCACAGTATGAAGACAACAAAACCGAAAGAAAACGTCTTACCGTAGTTCCCCTCATTTTCCTCGAAGAAAACAAAAAGGGGGGTTACTACAATATTCTACACCAGTATTCCATTTTAGTTGTAGTGTTTATTTGGTAAGAGCTAATTACATAAACTTTTGTTTATGTTTTATTTCTTTTATGTTGCACAGGAACTTAATATAGCCGATAGCAGTGTAATATTTGTTGACGTGTTTTAACAGCGCGTGGCTTCGTGGTGACGAGCCCTGTAAACAGGTCAAGATCACGATTCGAGGTCGTTCCCTCACGTGATTCTCCAGCAGAAATAAATGTGTAACGTAATAGTTGTGCGCAGTATATGGCTACCGTATTTCCCCGAAAATAAGACCTTCCCCGAAAATAAGCCCTAACACGATTTTTCAGGTTGCTTTTAATATAAGCCCTACCCCGAAAATAAGCCCTAGTGCCCTACCCTGAAAATAAGACCTATAGCACGTTTCACTAGCTTTGCCCTCAAACAAATGTAATTATCTGATTAACCGTCCAATGTATTAATGCCATTTTTTGCATACGATGTTATATTGGGTTAGACCCAACAAATATATACTTTATATCTGTGCATCTTGTCCAGTTCCCATAAACGGATGAAATCCTTTGATCTTTGTCGGCATACTAATTATTGTGTATCGAGAAAAGAAATTTTACAACTTCATGCACAGATTCTGTGAATTGATTAGGCATAGGCGTGTCTACTATTACAATAATGTGGCCATCACGTTTGCATATGAATACCTGTTGAAGCTGATTTCTTAAATGATCTGCATGCGAGATACTCGTGACATTGTTTGTCATTGACATTTAATGCGCTACCAAACTGGTCCTTCCTTGATCTAATTATTTCAATAGGTATCACCTCTTTGCGGTTCATAAATATCATAATGGAACGTTGCTCCTCTAATGTGCTTGTAAATAACGGTAAGGTCATCTTTAAAGAAATTAAACTTCATCCGAATCATAATCAGATGTCTCTGAGAAATTGATAATCAATCTCGGCTGAATGAAGAACAAACCATCATTCTTCCAATATTCCTCTTCCTCTTGTAACACATGGTTCTCACATTTCTTCCAATAATCCCTGGCTATATTGGACATGGCGGCTTTCATAAGTATTTCAACATCTTTTAATTTGAACGTTCTATTTTCTGTTTCTACCTGTTCCTTAATTTTAGCCCATACTAGTTCTATTGGGTTTAAGTGAGAATGGTAAGGAGGCAATTTTAAACATCTGTGACCATGTTCATGGATTGCCTTGTCTATGTGAAATATCTTTGTATGCTGTGTCTTTTTTACAATTCCAAGTAATTCAGGCTTCAGGGACATTTCGTTGAATGGAATGTTGTTTTTGGTCGGCCAAATCTTTATTACATCTTTAGTACTTGATGAATTAGGAACTTTATCTTCTGGTGCCACAACGTTGTGATATGAAGCATTGTCCATTATCAAACACGACGGTCTATCCAAGGAAGGAAGTACATGATTCACAATCCAATCTTGAAATATCTTGCCATTCATCTCTGTATGATAATCCCTATTATCTGTAGATTGTGAAACAAATGTGAGTTCAGTATTATTTAGAAACCCATGATGGCTGCTTTCTGCATGTGCAATTATTAGGCGCTGTCCTTTGCTGCTTGGTACTAGTCTCTTAGTTGTCCCATCAGATGATTGCCATTCTCGTTCATTACTGTGGTGCGCATTGATCCAAGTTTCATCTAAATACACAAAATCATAACAATCTCTTCTCATTTCTCTGAAATCGCGTAAATATTTGCTTCTCATTGCAACTATATGAGGCTTCTCACAAATAAGGTTTCTACCACCAACATATTTTCTAAAAGTGAATCCCAAACTCCTAATAGTCCTCCATAGCGTAGGTTTGGAAATATCAATGTTATTATTCTTTCTTAACCAAATTTTCAATTTCCTTAAAGTCACTGCCTCATTATTGTGAAACATATTGCAAATTTCTCTGCTGGTCAATTCTCTGTCAAAATTATTCACCACTCTTGGCCTATTTTTCGTGTGTAAAACACTGGAATTACAAATTTCAGAAGTCGCTATCCAGCGGTGCAATGATCGTTTGCTTATCCCCAAGGCATGAATAGTCCTTTTATGTGGGTTTGAAATGGAATGATATAGTTTTCCTCGAGTAGCTTCATTGAAAAAATACTTTAAAATCCTATTTGTGATTTGCTGTAATGTCATAACATGTACTCGCAGACTCATTTTTCCTACTTAGCCACACAATACTTTTTGTAGACACGCCACTGATTGACAATGTGTGCGTAAAACCGGAAATAAACTGTTTTATGTTCAAGAAGTGCAATTTCACGCAATTTCACGCAAAAATCATGCCAATTTCTTGATAAACCAAAAATGTGCAAATGAGAACGTATAATTTACTGTAGACATTTCAATATGTGTGTGTGTGTGATGTGTGCTGGCAAGTAGGATTTTATATTATATCGCAAAGAAACAAAAATTGAAACCAATGGCCGCATTTTAATGAAAAATTTAATTCATAGGGTCTATACCATTTCAAATTTACACACAAAATTTCACTTATATGCGTTATATATTCGCTGAGATATAGCATTTTGAAGTTGGGCAAAGCTAGTGAAACGTGCTATAGTGCATTTCCCCGAAAATAAGCCCTAGTGCATTTCGTCAGCTAGAACGAGAGACTTGTTGCCGAATGGCCAGTCGGAGTACAGACGCCACTAGTGCGCACTTGATAATGAACGGATGTGGTTCATAATTCAGTACGTCACTTGTGTGAAATAAAGAAGCAGAATTTTGGCGCCAGCAATTTCTCGTCGCTTTTGTGTGTGCCATCGTTCTTAAGTCTCATAATTTTTGTTGCCACACCTGTCTCGTAAGTCTTCAATGAACACTTGATTTAATGGTAGACTTAAGGGAATAATATTTTGACACCCAGACAAGATGAGTGCAAAAAGACAGAGCTATTCCGTCGATTACAAGAAAGGAATCGTTGACGACTCCAGGGGCAAGAATCTTATGGCTTTCTGCAAAGAGAAGAAGCTTCATCTCCGAATGGTCCGAAAATGGCGAGCAGAGTACGATAACCTCAGTCAACAGGTGGAAGAAGGAAATGCTAAGAAGCGCAAGTGTGGATCAGGTCGGCAATCATTATTTTCTGAACTGGAAGACATCATCTGTGAATGGATTGCTGACAGGAGAGCAAAGACTTTGGTTGTGCGCAGGGCTGATATTCAAGCATTTGCCCTTGCAATGGCATCACATTTAGAAATATGCCCAGAAGAATTCAAAGCACCACAACACTGGCTGGATAGCTTCCTTCAGCGATATAAACTGTCTCTAAGAAAATCGACAACACTGTTCAAGCTGGAAGATACTGAAGTTATTAAACGTGCACTTGCATTCAAGTACTTTGCTGATGGCATCGACTTTTCTAAATACCAACTCTCCAACATGATTGCCATGGATGAAACTGCAGTGTTTATGGGCCTAGGATCTCAAACGACAATTGATCAGAAGGGTGCCTCGTCAATCTACATTTCGTCCACTGGTTACGAAAGTGCACGTGTTACCTGTATTTTGGCAGTTTATCTGGATGGAAGGAAAGACCCACCTCTAATCATCACTAAGGGCAAGAAAGATAACATTGAATGTGTTTCAGGCATTTATGTTCTTGAAACCGAAAAAGCCTGGTGCACACAAGCAGTTATAAGGAAGTGGGTCGATTTAATGCTGCCTCTTGTTTTGCGAGGTGGTCAACGAGGTCTGCTAGTCTGGGATTCAGCCAGCACTCACCGCGCTAAAGACACGAAGAACGTCCTTGCAGAGAGAAGAATAGATCAAATAATGATTCCCGCAGGAATGACTTCTTATCTCCAGACTCTTGATATTGCAATAAACAAGCCTTTCAAGGACCATTTGCGCATAGAAATCAACGACTACATTGAAAATAGAATGGAGAGAAATCAGCGTGGAAACTTTGTGAAGCCTAGTTTGCAGGAGGTCGTGACTTGGGTGGAGAATTCATGGGATAAAATCACTGACAGCTGTGTTACCAATGCACTACGAGCAGGCTACATGGACAAGAAATGCTCATTTAAGGAAAGCTTTATTGCTGGACATGAGAGAATGGGACCAATGGTTCTACAGGAAATGGAGTCGCAAGAAATTCAGGCCGGAATTCGGGATTTGGAGAGTTATGACAATGTTCCAGAAGAAGATGACATGACTGTATTTGAATAAATGTAGAATTTTGTACATGAATAAATGTAGATTTTTGTATCTTTTAATATAAGCCCTACCCCGAAAATAAGCCCTAGTGCATTTTTTTTAAGCAAAAATTAATATAAGACCCGGTCTTATTTTTGGGGAAACACGGTATCTTGGAAATTTACCGAGTACGATTAATACACTGACACACTCAGTTGAATTGAAGTATGGCAGAAGCAAGGAACAGTATAGACTGCATCCGACATATTGCCCGAGTGGCTATTCATAAGTACGCTACAGCTAGCCTGAACCTAATCCCAACCCCCTTTTCGAGTTTTGTCAAACATTTTCCAACCTTTCTTCCGAGCGTTGTCAAAAATCGTCCGGACAAACACTGAGGACGTATTGAAACATTTTTTGTTTAAATTTCTAGACTCGAAGCAAATCGCCCCGCGTATCTAGTCAACATGGCGCCCCCCCCCCCCCCCCCCCCCCCCCCCCCCCCCCCCCCCCCCCCCCCCCCCTCCCCCTCCCCATTCCGATCTACTGTCCACTCCTTCAAACTGAAGTTTTTATTTTAATATATGGTAATGTACGGTCTTATAATTAGGCTATGCAGTTAAAGCAAGTAATTATAGTAGGCCTAATTATTAAGCCCAGCCAATTTTTGTCTTTTCGAGTTGCGGCGGATAAATAGTAGACTGAGACCAAATATATTGTTTTTTAATAAGCTAGAAACTTAACTTGAACGTGTTCGCGTATATTGATGCTTCGCTGTGGTACCTAGACGTCCATTGGCTAAGCAGTTCGAGCGCCTGTTAACGGTTCTGGAATCGAAACCTGGTAGCGCCACACTGCAGTCTACCTAGCTGTAAATGGATACCTAATTCTGCTCTTCAGTTAGAAGGCAGATGCAGCGAGGAAGGGAACTTGTCACCCAACCTCATAAAGATGGACCTAGTATAGTGAAGTCTTTAACATTTCACTCCCTTACGGCATTATCTGGGATGGGACTACCTGTAATGAAGTCTCTAACATTTCATTCCCTACCAATATGCATGGAGGCATATCAGGAGTCATCCTTATATGACCACCAGCTATGCACAATGCTACAATATATGTACATGGAAGTAAACCTATGTCTGTGAGGCTAATTACATCCTCGTTGACTCTTGAAATCATCCATACACTTTCAGGGATTCCCCCTGTGGTGAAACTTGTTGAGAACCGAGCATTGCACACTAAGCTTGGAGAAGTAACTTGAGCCCAAGGCGTAATTCTTTAACTTTGACATGGTTGAGTGCATGCAGAAGGATATCAGGTACCTGTGTCTTTTATCACCCATTCTGAAATTCAATGACCACACCGGTTTCCGTACATTTGCCTGCGCGGGGTTAATCTATTTTGCAATTCGCAAGTAGGGGTGGCAGGATAATTGTGTCAACATTTGATAAGGATCAGTGCGTAGCGAGGGGACCCCCTCCCCACCCAGCCCTCTTCTTCATCCAGCCCTCCCCACCCAGCGGCGAAAACAAATAAAGGATCAGTGCGTAGCGATTTCTTGTCAGGGTACAGTTTTGTTGGTTTTGTAGGCCCTAAACAGGACCGTGGTGCAGTTTTGTGGACAGTTTTGTGGGCCCTAAACAGGACCGTGGTGCAGTTTTGTGGGTTTTCTGGGCCCTAAAAAGGACCGTGGTGCAGTTTTGTTCTGGGCCCTAAAAAGGACCGTGGTGCAGTTTTGTTCTGGGCCCTAAAAAGGACCGTGGTGCAGTTTTGTTCTGGACCCTAAAAAAGGACCGTGGTGCAGTTTTGTGGGTTTTCTGGGCCCTAAAAAGGACCGTGGTGCAGTTTTGTGGGTTTTCAGGGCCCTAAAAAGGACCGTGAGGGGAACAGATCACCAAGGATCGCTGAAGCTATGCACATATCAGGACATGCAAATGTTCGTTCGTAGCAGCACAATTTAAAGAGGAGGCCAAAATTATGTAATGTCATGCAGGATACTGTCGAACGGGTCTGACTGACGAACTTTATTCCGATGTCGCCACAAAAAGTCACACATGTAGGAATCTAACATGTGTCTCTGTGTTCCGTTTTGACGTTTGTTGCGTTCTTTGGCAGCTTTCCACAACCTCTCAATTCGTTGTGTGTTTACGCCTGTATTTGGGTCGACAAAATTTGCAGAATGATTCACCGTTTCGTGAAATAAAACCTGGCAAATTTTGAATGGTACTATATGCGCGCCATTGATCAGACACAACTATCGTACCAGGACGAATGTTGACTATGATAAAGGGCATTAGTGTAGCCGCTGAGCGGTCCCGCACTGGAACCATGAAACACTCACTTGTTTCACGACAAATGCCACCGAATACCCACTGCTGTGAAAATACACGACCGACGTTATTTTTTCTGCGTGTGAACACACTTTCATCAATCTTAACCGTCGTATTGGGACCGCCAAATACAGCGGAATTAGCAATTAGTGAATTTGCACAAACCTCACGGAGGTTGCTGTTCCATTTTATGACAGCTTTATTGGCAATTCCTTGCTCTGATTTACAGAAAGCAATGCTAGTCACCTCTTTACTCCAACAGTAAATGAACAGAATAATCTGCCTGAAGGACAGATGTGTGCCCTCTAACCATGTGCCAGAACGAAGAGGAATGTCCTGCTGACATGTGCGACATTCTAACGATCTTGGCGAACTGTGAGAGACAAACTCATGACATGATTGTTAGCACACAGTCGGACGGTGTGTATAATTCCTCGTTCCTGCAAAAACTGCACACAATTCTTTTTGCTGCGTGTAAAATCTGACAACTCCAAGCGATTCATCTTCCACGGCCTTGAAACTGCGATTGGATGACACGGTGTTAGAATTGCCGCGCGAATTTAAGAAAAAGTATGGTGCTTCGTGTGGCTACTAAATTTTAACAATTATAATCTGTGGGTGATAAAAGACACATGTACCGGGTCTCACTATAGACCCAATGATAGGCAGGGGAAGCTGAGAAGTGGCTGTGTGCAGGACGTGACTGTGACAAAACCAGGCGGCCCCTATCGATCTTTGTTTCTCTCCGGCAGTATCGGTACATTTGTGGTACTGTTTTTATTATTTGCTCTCAATTGTTGCACTTTTCTTTCTTTCCTTTCTTTCTTCGTTGTTTTTCTGTTAAGTAGCAGATATTTGATTTTATCAAATCATTCGACACTTCCCTCAGTGATGTCACCTGTTTGTTACCCGGTCATCATGGCTTGCGGTGAGCAACTGAGATGAGATAGTAGCCGGCGTGTTTAGATTGAACCGCTGATAAGACTACTCGTTTGGTAACCCAGATGGGCAGACACGGAGTTTTTGCGTACTCGTACGACAGATAACTAAATTACTGTCTGTGTGACACATGTGGGCAGACAGGTGTGACATAATCGTTTCCGGACAGATCTGTTATGACAACATTCTTCTTCTTTGATCCTTAGCCGCCGACCGTCAAAGCAGTCAGTGGCCATCACGCTTAGTGGCGTCTTGTAGGGCAACAACAAATTTATTCCACTTTGCTCGGTCGGTGGCCATCCTTCGTACAGTGCCCCAGATCTGGTTCATTCTTTGCATCTCATCCTTCACAGTCCTCCGCCAAGTTGTTTTTGGTCGGCCTCTCTTTTTCCTTCAGGGGTCCAAAGCGTAGCTGTTCTTGTGATGGCATCTGGATCTCTTCTGAGGACATTGCCAACCCAGCTCCAGTGTCTGCCAGCTATGATGGTATGCATGTCCTCTTGCTTGCTCCGAGTAAGCAGATCTTGGTTCGTGATGGTATTCGGCCAAACGATTCGGTGAATTTTTCTTAGGCATGTTGTGTAAAACGAGGACAATTTCGACATTTCCTGCTCTGTAACTCTCCAGCTTTCCGCACCACAGAGAAGCACAGAAAGCACACAGCTCTGATACAATCTTAATTTTGTGCTTGTGCTGTATTGAGAGGACTTCCAGATGTTGTTTAGGCTAAAAAAGGCTGTTCTTGCTTTGTTCATTCTGTTGTTGATGTCTTTGCTTGCTCCGCCGTCTGGTGTTACTATGCATCCTAGGTATGTGAAGGTGTCTGTCTGTACCAGTTGCTGATTCCTTACTGATATGGGCTCAGGGTTGCTCACATTGAGCGTCATGACCTCTGACTTCTTTAAATTGATGTTCAAGCCCACCTGCTGGCTATACTTATTAAGTCTATCCGTTTTTTCCTGGATGTGTTGATGTGAATGTGTTAGTAGTGCAATATCATCTGCATATTCCAGATCTTCCAATGTAGAAAATGTATTCCATCTTATTCCTCTTGGATTGCCCTCTGTTGTCTAGCGCATCACTATTAAGAACAGATCTTATGTAGGGGAAGTAAATCTTTTAAATGCTCGTTGTACAAGTGGATTTTGGGTTGCGTCGCTTGGATGCTTGATTAGCTGTGAATTGTCTAAATAAATATATGATAGAAGACAGAGAGAACAGAAAGCGTGATGAACGCTGATCATCTCAAGTGTTGAGATGTACTTGTTCTGAATTGTTTTGAGCTGTGTGTGATAAGCTCTCGCGACTAGTTCGCGCATGTTTTTCTTGACTGAGCTGTGTTGAACAGCGGAGTCTCGTGACTGTTTGGGCGGGACTGGTGTGTGATCCCGAGCAGTCTGTTCTGGGCGATGACCGAGGTAGTCAGCCCTGTGTTTTTCGAGGTGTGTTCCTGCGCAGTGCTGAAGATAAGATGTCGACTAGTGTTTTTCGCTGTGTGTGGATGAAGAATATGTTTGGTGTAGAGATTTATAGGCCATGATGATTATTATAACTGCCGTGGATGCAGTCTGTGAGTATACTGAGAAGTGTAGAGATTTATAGGCCATGATGATTATTATAACTGCCGTGGATGCAGTCTGTGAGTATACTAAGAAGTATAAAGATTTATAGGCCATGATGATTATTTTAACGGCCGTGGATGCAGTCTGTGAGTATACTGAGAAGTGTAGAGATTTATAGGCCATGATGATTAATATAACTGCCGTGGAGGCAGTCTGTGAGCATACTGAGAAGTGTAGAGATTTATAGGCCATGATTATGAGTATGCTGAGAGATAATTCGCGTTTCGTGTATCTTGCTGTAAACTGTACTTGATGTCGACGTGATTGTGCTGTGACTTAATAAACCATTATTAAATGTCACCAATCGTTTCAACTCTCCTTGACTCTGATGTACGTTACTGTGGTGTATGGTTGTACCAACACACCCACTTCAACATTCCAAACATGGTAACAGAGTAGCAGTACACATATTTATAAATAGCCCTGTGTGGGCGTGGCCTGTAATACAGAACAGTGCTTCGTCTTTACCAGTGATGGCCGGCCTCTCTGCCTACGGGCAGTCACATATTTATAATTAGCCTGTGTGGCGTACCTAAGAAAGTTTGCAAATTAACAGCGAAGAACCACCGGATTTCTACAATCACCCAGTCTATGACTGTTAAAAATAGAGTGGTTGATAAGGGGCATCCCTGTCGTACTCCTGTCTTCACCAAAAAGGTTAGGTTGCTCTGCCCAACACTACACGTAAAGTTGGCATAGAGGCTTTTTATGATTGACACTATGCAGCTTGGAATTCCATAAGCCCTCAGTATTTCCCATAAACTGTCCCTATGTATACTGTCAAAAGCCTTTTCAAAATCAACGAAATTAATGTACAGCTGTCTGTCGAGAGAGGTTCAGATGTTATTAAAATATAGGATATCCCAGACAAAAAGATGTATCAAAGGATACCAGTATAGCGCCAGATAAGAGACTGGTCTTATAAGAAATACCCCTTTCTCTGAAAAGAGTAAGGGTGCATCGACAATCATGGTAGGGTCAAGCTGTATAAACCTCCAAGTATGATGATAGTGAGTGTAAATGAAGGTCTAAGTGCTATCTCTCCAGATCCCACCCTGAATAATGGTTATATAGTTATTTTGACTCTGCTAGGGGATAAATTAATTTAATAAATATGTAATATACATACAAACAGAACCTAACTCAACTTGAATAAGTAAGTAAAACTGAGTGTAAATATTTACAATCTATTGATCCTATACCGTTTCTCTTTTCGGTTAGGAAAATGATAATAAAATTCAAATGCTTTTTACATAATAGAAATAAATAAGTATGGAATGTTCATTTCCACAATAGTTAAATATGATAGTTATATTTCAAATGTCAATTTTTGTATTCACATAAATTTATAGTTGTTATTTTCACTGAACTGTAAAGTTGGTATAAGTGCATTAAATATTTCATGGGTCATCATTCGATTGTTTGTTTGATGTGTGCTTTATTTATTATCAAATTGAATCTGGATGTGCCGACCAATGGAGTTATGTGGCCACCTATCTTGTATAAGGTGAAGTATCCACTATAGTCAGGATCATACAGTGTCCTGATCTCCAGGTTGGGTAATCACTGGGTGACTCGCTCTAAGTATCTTGAGAACGTTTCGCACCAACAGAGTTCCTCAGAATTGAATGTCTCGAAGACGGTTAGTCATATCAGGATAAAACCTGGGAAAATACAAATAATCGCAAACTTTGTAGGGTCCAGCACTATCTTATCCACACACACACACACAACGAACGTTACAAACAATCTCAGATAATGTGCTAACAGTTGCACATGACACTTTACTTCAGTACCACTTACAGCCAGTTTGATGTGATTACATTTTCCTTATACATCATAAGTTCGATCCATTGTCCATAATATGCTTCCTTACACTGATTAGGTTTAGTACAAACTAGTAAGTGGCACCTTGATTAATACATGGTAACAATTCCTGACATCCTTTCTTATGTTCCTGGACAGTGTGACGTTCCTTTATGAAATACTCCTTCAAATACATTATTAAACTTACAGTCGTAGATTCTGCCATAATTCTCAATTATATTACACATTCCCGATGCTGGCTTTCGTCTCTAAACGTTAACACATGCTTGCGATCAAGCCGGCAGCACACTCGTCCTGTGTTTTTTTCTTCTTAACACAGATAAAACACTACCGAACACATAAGTGGATTATACACAGGAAAATTACATAATTATATACATATATATATACATTTCTCTTACCCTCAGGTAATACTCAATAGCTATAACAGGCTGTAAATGGGTATCTAGGTCTGCTACTTAGATACAGCGGCTTATGATTTGACAGCAAGCGTTTGCCGCTTTCTTCTGTACAGCGTAGTATTTGAAAATATTGTGGCCTCAATTTCTGCCATGTTCAAGGTCTTATATAGTGTCGCATCGTACCTCGCGGATGGAATGGGGTAAAAACGGTGTTGAGAATTTCAAAACAATGCGTCTTTTTGCCTTCTCGTTCAATATGTAGAAATTTTAATATCTAATATCTTTCTGAATAGTGGACCAATTTTAATTATTTAAAGTTAGTATTATACTGGTAATTTATCTCTATCGGTCTATCTAAATTTTGTTTAGTTAGGAAAATGCTTTTAAATCTATGCAGCCTTTAACTAACTATATTGGGGACTACCCTGATGTACAAATGTCAATTAAAACGATTTTTTTCTTAGAATAACATACTATTTGAGGAAGTCTTTACACATATCTCTTAAGTAATATCCCCGATGTTAAACTAGTTATATCTTTTCGTTTAAATATCTTTATTCTTTAAGAAATTAAATATCTTCGTATTTTAAGTTACACAAAATAGGCCTCTAAGATTAAGCATACAAGTTTTCCTTATACACACCAGAAAAATGAGCGTTCTCATTGGTTGTTATATCGGTCCGTTTTATCCTATTATTTAGAGCGGTAAATATGACCGTGGTGTAAGACAGACCAAAACACGACACTGTCTTTGCCATTCTGAGCACTGCTCTATAATGTTCCTGAGACAACATTACTTTCTAATGAAGTAATAAGCATTACAGCTTACACATGTTGTCATATGAGTTCCCCGATCTGTCTGTAAATTTGTGCACAAGGGTATCGGAAATCATATTACCATATATGGGAGAGTTGACCTCTGCCTTACGTTCAAAATTATCCGATATCGGAATATTTTTTGAAATCATCACTCCCTATCCGCATTGTTTGAAATGAGTGGATCTTTCTGATTATATTCATAACAACAATGCTTGGCAAGATAGGAATATAGTCTGACCATTTCGCAGTTTTATTTCTCAGTGAATATCACGCTCGCCAAGACAACATCAGACCTCGCCAGAGTGAAGACTAGATTAATAATTCCCTTTTTTTTAACCGGACCTTTTATTTGAGAACCAAATAAGACTTACAAAGCACAGGAAGTCTCTACATTTTAATAAGGAACACTGGGACTAGGAAACTGAAGATAGACATGAAGTCAGAGGGAATTGAAGTTAAAATTAACAACACTCCAGACGCGTGTAAGTGGCCGATTCAAGTCTCTTTTATACATCTGAGCAAAAAGTCTGTGAGTCAGGATTGGCGTAAGTTGTGATTTACATTTCATATTTTATTACTAACATGTGAACTAACATATATATGTGTATATATTACCATGTGAATTTTAATATGTGAAACTCGCTTGTGGATGTCAAAGTCATTTGAGGCTGGCAACCTCAGCGAATAGAATGACGATTCATGAACCACCACTGCAAGGGGTGATGATTGCTTTATTGATAGTTTCGTAAAGAGAACTAAAAGCATAAAGTAGTTCCAGGATTCCTATGGAGCAGGGAGGGAAAGATGAAAGAAATGATGTACATTCTAAGTATAATACTTACATTTTCAAAGCAGTGTAAATGTCCCTATAAACATAGTCACTTTAAAATTAATAATGTACGTTTTCAAGCTTAAACCAGTGTAAATGTCTATGTGAAAATATTCATTTTAAAGTAATGGAAGTTTCAAACTTTTCAATCAGTGTAAACATAAATGAAAACATATTCAGTTTATATTGTGAACACTTTTCAATCAGTATATAAAGTAACTATGAAAACTATTCTATTTAAATGTAAAGAAAGTTTCATCCAGAGGGATTAAATTTAATTCTCATCGACGGTGGAGTCTGAGTAATTGGGATGGTGGTATGGGAAGAAAGGAACCCATAACTATGGGGTGGAAAACGCCATACTCAGAAGAACGTTTCGTTCTATTCTTTACCATAGTTATTGGTGGTACCAGCAGAAAGTACTATCTCTGATTTTATCAGATAGGTAATAGATGTTTATAGCCCTGTCTGAGCAGAGGTGATAGTGATGACAATGTGAAAGTAAGGGGTAAGATGTAGTTTTATCACGAGGTGATCGTGTAAGAGAAAGGACAGTCTCTGGATAGAATAATTTATATAATCCAGCCTATCTGGACGACGATATTTAAATCAGACGTACTTTCTCTCCTTGTACGAAATACAAGTTACACTACACTCAAATGCACACAATTCTGTGACAAATACGCACGAACGTGAAAACAAACTATGAATAACATATAATGGATAGGGGGTTGACCGACACGATAACTAAAGGTTTTATAAAGATTATTATCAATAGAAGATCACAACAATAAGCATATACATTACTAGATCATGGTTTACAGACAAAAATGCAAAAGAAGAAATTAATCCAATAGGTTCTCCCCCTCTGGTAAATGAAAAGAAAAGACGATGCCAACAGAGGTTAATTAACCCAAAAGATCAAAAGTTAACAATAGGTTATGAAATAGTCAGTATGGGAAAAGAATAGATTCCTAATGTAATCTATCCCGTGACTACTCAGATTAGTGAGATAAAAAGAAAGAAGAAACCACATAAGTATATGATGTTAACAAAAGACATAAGTTTCTTTCTCCGTTCATTCAATTCACACCCATTCAGTGGCCACTTTCAGACTTTTGCTTACCCCAGCAGTTGTCGCAGGCATTCCAAAGAAATACACTAATAAGTAATAAGACTATTTAGTGTCAAATTTAAGTTTTGCCAAATCCAGCCCCAGATTCGCCATAGTTGCTGACTGCAAATTTCACAGGAGTCGCTAGATTCGGTGATTTAATTTGTCCTGGATACAATAAGTTATCTATGCCTTCAGTTGGTTGGAGTAAGGTTCATGCGTGGTGATCGCCGACGTAGGATGAATAGAACATATATAGTTCCTATGTTGTTTAGCCTCAGGTGGCTGAGACGCTAGGTTAAGTTACACAAATGTTGCTGACAATATATTTCGCCGCAGCTGGCTGATGAGATTGATATAAGTAAATCTGGTAATAGTTCTGGTCCAGTTAATATTATAATTTAATGGTTCTATTCTGGTTTCTCTGATGAAAAAAAAAATGAGGAAAATTTGACCACACAGGTCACAGCAAGAAGCTCATCAATATTAAATATCCCTGGATGCTTATTATATTATAAGTTCGTATGATCATAAGTTCATATGGCCATAAAAAAACCGCTAGTACTCAGGTTGATCAGCCTAGATTTTAGGAAAGAAAATATAAACATTTAACCACATTATCAATATCATATCTAACACGTGTTTAAAATAGGACCTCTTCACCACTCCGTTATAAATTAGATTTAAAACACATGTATCCTATCGTTTTTTAACGCGCGATATGAACATTAGTCATTTAAAATATTACGTAAAATGGATTGAAGTAAATAATATATACCGTCAGTAGACACTTATTTAATGTATGTACTAGTCAATTTAAAACTTCTCTTACTGGGATATAGCGAGTAATTAAATTCACTTAACGGCTGAAAAAGATTTAGCTATAAGTTATTTAATTAGCACAGAAAATCTCAGTGAAATATAATTAAACTTTAAACACACTAAATCACTTAAAGGCTAGTATATAAATTACCGCAATCAGAAAAATGAAACACTCCACGAAAATCTAATAATTTTCACTCTGTACGAGAAATCTAAGATATCGAGCTAGTGAAATTCAGATAGATTTCTGAACAACTGATCATGGCTATCGGAGAGACGTGGTATATATCCGTAAATTCCGTTCTATCGCTCTTTAATGCGAAAGTCATACCTACTGCCAGACCCGAGCCCATTTGCCGTTCGATTCTTGAATCAAAGGTCATTTTACCACCTCTGCCACCGACAACCTCTCTGGCTTGACTTTCATCATCTCCGCCTTGCCGAATATCAGCTACGCAATTAATGCCCCTGAAAGTTTTACAACCCAAGGTCCGTCTCAGACTTAATATCGCTTCTGATCAAAGAATCTATTACGCCATGCTCCGTGCTCTCTCTGTGTGTTCCACGGTGCTTAATTGCCAAACGGCTCACTGATGCGTGATGCCATATGATGATGGATGGTATCCGCATGTCTGGTTTTGTGTGGTGTGCAGATGTGTTCAGTCAAAACAATGTTCATACAAAAAATAACAGGGCAATCCACATAGGACGTCAGTAAACTCACGACGTATAAAGTCAATGATTCTTGTAACAGCCGTTGACGTTTTTCTTCATTATTTATTGTGGACGCCACAGTGACAAAATGGTTACGCGAATATGTAGGCACATCAAACAGTCATTATCACAGCAACATTCAATACAGCAATAGACGGTAGACAGCATTACAATGATGAGTCAGATGCATGTTATATTTCAAAGTGCTGTAAATGTAGTCAGGTGAAAAACTCCATCCCTTTCTATAACAGCCAGGAGATAACCAGATGTATGAGATCAGTTCACTCTCCTTAGTTTGACTTCAGCAAGACAGACACGTCTGCCGAAGTATAAATAATGTCCTCAAAAATATCCTCTAGATAATAAAGGTTTTCCAAACCTAGTTCATTTAACAAAGTAGCAAGTAATGGTCCTTGGTACCTGCATCAACCGATGCAGTACAATACAGCGACATGTGAGCTAGGAAAACATCTCGTGACGACGACTTTCGAAGACAGGCTATGAACCAGAAATCGTTCACGACCAAAAATCGATAGAGTTAATGAAAATGTTAATTTACCTTGCCTTCCGGAAATACACAGAAATATTATGCCTCCCGGCATGTGCAAATACACTAGAGGTATTATCTCGAATAAACGAAATATCCATAAGAGGACTCTCACATTCCTGACAGAACAAAAAAAATAGCGGAGATCCCCTCTTCAACGAGGCATCTCTTTCGCCATTCCAAATCGCTCACTCCACTAGTGGTGGGCGGAAACCGATCGACCACGAAGCAAGACAAGTCATGCGCAGTCCAGCGCAAAATGACCACAGCTCAAACTTAACTGCATTCGATACCAACGCGAGAAGACAAATGCTTACCGAGAAAAGTGACTATAAATTTCAAGCAGTTGTTGCCCTTGCGTTATAAAATAGATATTGAAATAAAACGATGTTGCGAGAATTTATCACGCAACATATCACCACCTCCTCCCGATAAAAAAAAAAAAATGTGGAACATATTTTTTTTTTTTCAATATCAAAGAGCATGCGATAAGCGGCTCAAAACGCACGAATTATGCGCTGATAATTAATTAAATTGCCAAACAATAGGCTAATTATAGAGTGTCTGGTGAGGATATACCTCAACAGAAAAATAAATATGTCTCAAAAAATATTCACATCGGGGAGGTGTCACCAACACACATCACGTTAGCATGTAAACACAATATACGTATGCAAGTTACTATAATCATCATTAAACAGCATACTCTAATATTGTCTTTAAAAATGGATGTACAAATCTGATAGGAAAATTTAAATAGTACATTCTTTGACATGTAATGACATAAGTACATAGTAAAGTTAAACTACATGCCGATCCAGGACATATGCTCTGGTATTCCGAGGGTAAGTACACAATCTAGAACTCGTCATGCTTGATACTAGTAAGGTAAGTCCTCAGCTCAACAATGACATTCTGAGAAAGTACAAGCAATATAATGCTAATTAATAACTAATATGCTTCATAAGGTACAATACATTATTAATAATTGTGGCTGTTTAGTAAACTAACGGCCCTTATATTAACTACTCAGTCCTCCTCTATCATCTTAAAAAACGAACAGAAGAAGATGACAACAAAGCACGATAGTGTGTACATATAAAGTAAGTACAGATGTGCTAATCTATTGTAGAAATATAGGTGTGTTATGACTCTGTAATATATGGAAATATAGGACAGAAGTATTAGTTGGAGTCATGTGGGCATCTAGACAAAATGTCAGCCATCACATTATCCGCACCACGGATAGCTCGTACCGTGAAGTGAAAAGGTTGAAGAGCTATAGCATATCGAGTGGATCTCGAACTCTTCAAATTCTTAGTCTGAATAGCTGTAAGAGCTTTCTGATCAGTCTCTAGAATGAAATGTGCGCCCAGGAGGAATCTTTGTAGTTTTAGAATTGACCAAACCATCGCTAACAACTCACGGTCTAAAACCGAGTAGTTCCTCTCTGCCGCATTTAGTTTTCTAGAAATGTACATAACAGGATGCAGAGTATTTGCATATTCTTGCATCAGTGCTGCTCCAATCCCAGTGGATGAAGCATCACTCCAAAGAACAAAAGTCCTATCAAGAGTAGGTAATCTTAAGATGGGAGGAGAAGAAAATATATTCTTGATTTGGTCTAGTGAAGATTGGCATTCTTCAGACCAACGGACCAGATTAGGCGAACCTTTCTTCAACAATGTTGATAGAGGTGCCATGATCGAAGATAAATTTGGAATAAATCTCCCATAAAATTGAATTAAACCTAAGAGACTCCTAACTTGTTTCTTCGTTTTAGGAACAGAGATGTTCAGTATTTTGGAAGTATTGTGGTCTTCTGTCTTCAAGAGACCATGACCAACACGATGACCCAGGAAAGAGATTTCACCAAAACCAACAAAAGCTTTAGAAGGTTTTGCTGTCAAATTATTCTCACGTAGAGTGGACAGTAAGTCATATAACCCTAAATAGTGATCTTCCCAGGTATCACTGAAGAGACAGATGTCATCTAAGTATGCGATGACATCCGAACGATGTGACAGAATTCGACGCATCATGCGAACGAAAGTGGCAGGGGCGTTCATGAGACCAAAAGGCATAACATTCCATTGAAATAGACCCCTAGGTGTAGAAAAAGCAGTAAGAGGTTTGGCATGCTCTGCTAAAGGCACTTGCCAATAACCTTTAGACAAGTCAAGTTTAGTGAAGAATCTAGAATTAGAAAGTCTAATCAGTAGATCTTCTAACAAAGGCATCGGTTCAGCGTCGAACTTTGTGACCTGATTCAATTTGCGATAATCAACGCAAATTCGTATGTTCTTATCCTTCTTCCGGACAATAACCATGGAAGAAGAATATGGTGAAGTCGATGGTTCAATTATATTTAATTGAATCATTTCATCCAATTCCTTTTCCACTTGCGACTGAAAGTGTATAGGAATAGGATACGGCCTAACCCTAATTGGATTATTGTCGGTAAGAATTATGTCATGTTCTATGACATCTGTGTGTCCAGGAATGTCAGTGAGAACATCCTGAAATGTTTGTAACATCGACAAGACTTGTCGATGTTCGTCACCAGAAAGATTAGGAGAAACAGAAACGTTTTTCCAAGATTCCGTGGAATGTAATGGAACCACTGGAAGGGGAAGGTTGACATCAGAGAAGGTAGCTTCCTCATCCTGAATGACAGACAGGGATGAATAATGACCGTGAGGTGCAGGAGCATCATCCGTTGCCTGGAAAATAGGCAGCAAATAGTCCGGACGTTCGTGAAATTCCGAAAGCATGTTTATGTGGAAAGTTTTATGCTTTCCATCAATATCGACCACATAGTCAACATCGGAAATCCGAGAGACTATTGCATACGGACCTTTCCATGCAATAAGAAGTCTATTTTCCCTACTGGGGAGTAGGACGAATGCTTTGTCACCTGGACAAAGTTGTCGTAGACATCTATTCTTGTTAGCAAACTGCCTTGCCTTCTCTTTAGCAATTTCTGATGAAGCAGTTGCTAGCTTACATGCCTCAATGATCTTTTGTCTAAGAGCAATGACATACTCATATGAGGATTGAGTTTCATCGCTAATATCATCGGCAGTGATGAGATCGTGTAATAAAGACATAGGGCCGCGTGGACGCGCGCCAAAGACAAGTTCGAAGGGAGAAAATCCTGTGTGTTCATTAGGGACTTCTCTATAGGCAAAGAGAGCCGCGGGTAAAACCCTGTCCCAATCTTGAGGATGATCTTCAGTTATCTTACCAAACAAAGTCTTGAGCGTTCTATTCAGACGCTCAACTAACCCATTAGACATAGGATGGTAGATACTACTGAGAGATCGTTCAATATGTAAGGTAGACATTACCTGTGACATAGTGTCAGATATGAGTTGAGTGCCATGGTCTGACAATATTTCTCTGGGGAACCCCAAGCGAGAAAATATCAACCAAAGAGCATCTGCGATATCTGTAGTAGATATGCTCTTAAGAGGAATAGCCTCTGGCCAACGTGTGCACATATCGACACATGTAAGGATAAACTGATGTCCTCTGGCCGACTTGACCTTAAAAGGGCCAATAATATCTATGGCCATTTTCTGAAACGGCCGAATAGGAATGTCAGCAGCCTGGATAGGCGCAGCATGTCGTGGTCCTCTAGATTTGACCTCCTGACATACCTTGCATGATCGGCAGTAAATACGAATGTCCTTATTGACAAAAGGCCAAAAGAAAGCCGCAAGGACTCTCGACTTCGTACGGGCAAAACCCATATGTCCAGCACATTGCGAGTCATGAGCATGTTGCAATTTTTGCACTCTCATGCTCTTGGGAACAAGAATTTGCGAATGTGCCGACGTAGTCGAATCTTGTACCATACGTACAAGTACGCCGTTTCTCATTGCAATCCAAGATTTTCTATTTGTATCCTGATTCGGATCACCTTTCTTCGCAAGAACGAAGAATTTTTTTAAAGAAGGATCTTCTTCTTGCAATTTTATGAAAGAGTCACGAGTGATTACTAAGTGACTATCTTGGCTATCAACTTCATTATCACTATTCAGTGAAGTTTCGGGTGTTTGTAGAGCTTGTGCTCTTGTAACTACTGCATTTGTAGCTTGCATGTTATTATCTTCCCAAGCAGCAATCTGCTGTGGGGTACACTCCCTAACTCCGTGAATACGACCAATAATAAGGTCCGCAATAGGATTAGGTAAGAGACAAGCATGCACATCTCCAGTAAAGAAAGGAGTGGCAATGCGAATTACAGCAGTAGGATATTTTTCTAGAGTGCCGCCAAATGTGACACATTTAATAACCCTTCCTGTAGCACAAGATGGATCTACAAGCGATTGTCTAACACCAATAGTGGTGCATCCGGAATCGAAAAGTAGTGAGACCGGAGTATCATTAACAAGACCCTTATGTAGAATTAAAGAACCCCTCCCGTCATGCGCAACAGCAGCAGGAAGAGCGGGAAGTGGGTGACCACAACTCAAAGTAGTTATGGTACCCGGTTCGAATAAAGTACTGCATTGGGGGCATTTGTTTGCTCTCTCAAAGTCAAAAGCAGAACCAGTGACAGCGTCAAAGTTTTTACTATCAACAACATGATTACAGGCTCCCTCAGTTTCCTGTTGTACAGCATTAGCCTGCTGATATCTCTTTTTTTTGTGTTGAGATCTACCCCGACTATTATTACCTCTGAAGTTATCAAAGTTATTATTATCTCTGCAGTTATTATTGTCTCTATTGTAATTGTTATCCTGGTTCGAATTCCAGTTTCCACGATTACTATCATGTTCACATTGATGCGAACATCTATTTGTTTGGTTTTGAGGTCTTCGGCAGGAATAACCTCTATTACCATATCCTCTTTTGAAATGCCTATAATTATTAGGGTGATAGTAACGACCACTATCAGGTTGTCTCCAATTCTTCGAAGAAGAATCACCATGAAATTGATTTCCATGATTTTGACAGAAATTACCGCTACTCTTTCTATCAAAATTTTGTTGGAATCTACGAGCAAAGTTTTGGCCATACGGAGCTGCCGAAGCAACTGGTAAACCTTCTTTCACCTTAGAGTTACCCATGGTTATGTGTGGGTGCGCAGTTACGTATTGGCAACAGAAATCTTCCATTTCTTTTATTGTTTTAGGTTTACGTTCATGAAGGAAAGCAAGGAAAGACTCATTGACAGACGACATGACTTTGTCTCTAAGTATTAAGTCCATAAGTCCTTCATAAGTTTTTTTCCGTCTTAGATAGTTCAACCCATCGTGAGAAAGTAATGCGTATTCTTGCAAAAAACTCGGAGAATTCAACTCCATTTTCAGGTAACATGTTTTTAAATTGTAGACGATAGCCGTCTTCGTTAAGCTGATATTTCTTTAACAAAGCGGCCCTGACAACCTCATAATTGTTCTTGTCAGGTTCATCCACCATATTTAATATACTTAGAGCTTTACCTGTCAGTATCCCTGATAACTGATAAACATATTTTGCTTTGTCTATGTTATGAGCTGTACATGCTTGTTCAAATCTGTCCAGATAGAACATTATGTCATCGCTGGAAGGACTAAATGTTGGTAACTTAATCTTAAAAGTATCATTATTAGCCTTACCAGAAGATGAACCCTTGTTTGAATCATTACCATTACTCATGCTTGTCAATTTCAATTTTTCCAACTCTAAAGCTAAGACCTTTTCTTCATGTTCCATTTTTGCTTTCTCTTTCCTCTCATCAGACTCTCTCTGTAATCTTCTTTCCTCAGCCTGAGCCTCTTTTTGAAGTCTTTCATTTTCAGCTTCTTTTTCAAGTCTTTTATTTTCAGCCTCTTTTTCAAGTCTTTTATTTTCAGCCTCTTTTTGAAGTCTTTCAGCTTCTAGCTGTAGCTGGAGTTTTCTTTCCTCAGCTTCTGATTCCCTTTTTTGTTTTTCCATTTCCATTTGGAATCTCTTTTCATCCACCTGCATCTGCAGTTTCTTTTGTTCAGCTTCCATCTGCAGTTTCTTTTGTTCAGCTTCCATTGCTTTATCATATCGAGCAGTTGCAAATTCTTCTAACTTATCACCAGTCTTGCCAAGCAATTTACCCTGCTCAATAAAGTGCTCAAATGTAGACATGTTGTCTAACATATGAGTCCAAAACCTGAAATAATTAACTAATTTATTTCAAACCTAAGTGTAACAAGTCTTAATTAAGCACTTGTATATTCACATCACATTATATTATCCCAGTCTCTGTGGGAAACAAGTCTCCAATCAAAGAACTTGTATATGAAATATCAGCACTCAATTCTTGATGATCATAAGTGCACTTCTCATTCAATAGTGCACGACACTATTCATCATTCATTTATCATCAGTGTAGTAGTAACAGTGCATTAGCATAGCCCATTAACTAATTACTATAACTCTAAACAATGAATAAGTAAACACATGAAAAAAATAAACATTGCAAATGAAAAAAATCAAAACAATGTAAACAATAACAAAGATCAGCAACAATACAAAAACGTTCGCAGAAATCAACTAAAAATAAAGCAGAAATTAATGAAATATCACAAAAAATGTGACGATATCTGCGATAGAATTAAACAAAATACATGACACCACAGTGTATAAACAAAAATGTTGTATGAAACTAAATTATAGACAAGAGTAGGCTAACAAATACAAACAAATCAAAACAAAACTAAAGAATGCGAAATAATAACGAAAACAATATTAAAACATGTCATCACAGCTAACATAAATAGCAACAGAAGTCGCTTAGCAAATTCCAGTATCGGAAATTTGCAAACCCTACAGAAAACGCTCACAATAGACGACCTCTATGACGTGGCATAATCTAACGGAGACACCACCCAACCGAGAACCCGCTGAAATATAAACATATAAATATACGAATAACATATAAACATATAACATATAGAATGAGATGATACACAGAAGACTCAGCAGAAGTATAAGGGCACAGTTTACATACAAACAGGCCACTTAACTTATAGGCTTCCAATCGTAGAACAGCAGAAAAACGGATGTCAATCAACGTCCTAAAGAGCGAAGCTCCAACGATGATGGCACATCTGAACTGTTTCCACTGCTAACACGATGGTACAAGAGCTTCTGAAATACTGTGTGTTGAGTTGTTTCGGCACTTGACCTTCTAATCCAAAAGTAAGTTGATGGAAATCGGTACTTGGCCTTCTTCAGAAAACAACCCGTTTCAACCGGCACTTGACCTTCACAAAAACGACAGCACTGGAACCTTGACAGCAGCAACTTGCTTGACTTGCGTAAAAGATAACAGCAGTCCGAGTTATCCGGCAACATGTAACAACGCCGGGTACTGTCAAATTCTTGTTTTCCGTCAAAAAGTTGAAATTTTGACTTTTACCGGGCAACGCCGAGTACTTTGAAAATTTTGAAGATGTTGACTGTATTGAAGAATGTTAATTTCTTGAAGGATGCTGATGAATTCTTGTTGAAAATGAAGTGGGTAAGGGACCCCGTGTTTGCTGGTACCAGAATCAAACCAGCTTATGGCCACCAAATGATGCGTGATGCCATATGATGATGGATGGTATCCGCATGTCTGGTTTTGTGTGGTGTGCAGATGTGTTCAGTCAAAACAATGTTCATACAAAAATAACAGGGCAATCCACATAGGACGTCAGTAAACTCACGACGTATAAAGTCAATGATTCTTGTAACAGCCGTTGACGTTTTTCTTCATTATTTATTGTGGACGCCACAGTGACAAAATGGTTACGCGAATATGTAGGCACATCAAACAGTCATTATCACAGCAACATTCAATACAGCAATAGACGGTAGACAGCATTACAATGATGAGTCAGATGCATGTTATATTTCAAAGTGCTGTAAATGTAGTCAGGTGAAAAACTCCATCCCTTTCTATAACAGCCAGGAGATAACCAGATGTATGAGATCAGTTCACTCTCCTTAGTTTGACTTCAGCAAGACAGACACGTCTGCCGAAGTATAAATAATGTCCTCAAAAATATCCTCTAGATAATAAAGATTTTCCAAACCTAGTTCATTTAACAAAGTAGCAAGTAATGGTCCTTGGTACCTGCATCAACCGATGCAGTACAATACAGCGACATGTGAGCTAGGAAAACATCTCGTGACGACGACTTTCGAAGACAGGCTATGAACCAGAAATCGTTCACGACCAAAAATCGATAGAGTTAATGAAAATGTTAATTTACCTTGCCTTCCGGAAATACACAGAAATATTATGCCTCCCGGCATGTGCAAATACACTAGAGGTATTATCTCGAATAAACGAAATATCCATAAGAGGACTCTCACATTCCTGACAGAACAAAAAAAAGCGGAGATCCCCTCTTCAACGAGGCATCTCTTTCGCCATTCCAAATCGCTCACTCCACTAGTGGTGGGCGGAAACCGATCGACCACGAAGCAAGACAAGTCATGCGCAGTCCAGCGCAAAATGACCACAGCTCAAACTTAACTGCATTCGATACCAACGCGAGAAGACAAATGCTTACCGAGAAAAGTGACTATAAATTTCAAGCAGTTGTTGCCCTTGCGTTATAAAATAGATATTGAAATAAAACGATGTTGCGAGAATTTATCACGCAACATATCACCACCTCCTCCCGATAAAAAAAAAAAAATGTGGAACATATTTTTTTTTTTCAATATCAAAGAGCATGCGATAAGCGGCTCAAAACGCACGAATTATGCGCTGATAATTAATTAAATTGCCAAACAATAGGCTAATTATAGAGTGTCTGGTGAGGATATACCTCAACAGAAAAATAAATATGTCTCAAAAAATATTCACATCGGGGAGGTGTCACCAACACACATCACGTTAGCATGTAAACACAATATACGTATGCAAGTTACTATAATCATCATTAAACAGCATACTCTAATATTGTCTTTAAAAATGGATGTACAAATCTGATAGGAAAATTTAAATAGTACATTCTTTGACATGTAATGACATAAGTACATAGTAAAGTTAAACTACATGACGATCCAGGACATATGCTCTGGTATTCCGAGGGTAAGTACACAATCTAGAACTCGTCATGCTTGATACTAGTAAGGTAAGTCCTCAGCTCAACAATGACATTCTGAGAAAGTACAAGCAATATAATGCTAATTAATAACTAATATGCTTCATAAGGTACAATACATTATTAATAATTGTGGCTGTTTAGTAAACTAACGGCCCCTATATTAACTACTCAGTCCTCCTCTATCATCTTAAAAAACGAACAGAAGAAGATGACAACAAAGCACGATAGTGTGTACATATAAAGTAAGTACAGATGTGCTAATCTATTGTAGAAATATAGGTGTGTTATGACTCTGTAATATATGGAAATATAGGACAGAAGTATTAGTTGGAGTCATGTGGGCATCTAGACAAAATGTCAGCCATCACATTATCCGCACCACGGATAGCTCGTACCGTGAAGTGAAAAGGTTGAAGAGCTATAGCATATCGAGTGGATCTCGAACTCTTCAAATTCTTAGTCTGAATAGCTGTAAGAGCTTTCTGATCAGTCTCTAGAATGAAATGTGCGCCCAGGAGGAATCTTTGTAGTTTTAGAATTGACCAAACCATCGCTAACAACTCACGGTCTAAAACCGAGTAGTTCCTCTCTGCCGCATTTAGTTTTCTAGAAATGTACATAACAGGATGCAGAGTATTTGCATATTCTTGCATCAGTGCTGCTCCAATCCCAGTGGATGAAGCATCACTCCGAAGAACAAAAGTCCTATCAAGAGTAGGTAATCTTAAGATGGGAGGAGAAGAAAATATATTCTTGATTTGGTCTAGTGAAGATTGGCATTCTTCAGACCAACGGACCAGATTAGGCGAACCTTTCTTCAACAATGTTGATAGAGGTGCCATGATCGAAGATAAATTTGGAATAAATCTCCCATAAAATTGAATTAAACCTAAGAGACTCCTAACTTGTTTCTTCGTTTTAGGAACAGAGATGTTCAGTATTTTGGAAGTATTGTGGTCTTCTGTCTTCAAGAGACCATGACCAACACGATGACCCAGGAAAGAGATTTCACCAAAACCAACAAAAGCTTTAGAAGGTTTTGCTGTCAAATTATTCTCACGTAGAGTGGACAGTAAGTCATATAACCCTAAATAGTGATCTTCCCAGGTATCACTGAAGAGACAGATGTCATCTAAGTATGCGATGACATCCGAACGATGTGACAGAATTCGACGCATCATGCGAACGAAAGTGGCAGGGGCGTTCATGAGACCAAAAGGCATAACATTCCATTGAAATAGACCCCTAGGTGTAGAAAAAGCAGTAAGAGGTTTGGCATGCTCTGCTAAAGGCACTTGCCAATAACCTTTAGACAAGTCAAGTTTAGTGAAGAATCTAGAATTAGAAAGTCTAATCAGTAGATCTTCTAACAAAGGCATCGGTTCAGCGTCGAACTTTGTGACCTGATTCAATTTGCGATAATCAACGCAAATTCGTATGTTCTTATCCTTCTTCCGGACAATAACCATGGAAGAAGAATATGGTGAAGTCGATGGTTCAATTATATTTAATTGAATCATTTCATCCAATTCCTTTTCCACTTGCGACTGAAAGTGTATAGGAATAGGATACGGCCTAACCCTAATTGGATTATTGTCGGTAAGAATTATGTCATGTTCTATGACATCTGTGTGTCCAGGAATGTCAGTGAGAACATCCTGAAATGTTTGTAACATCGACGAGACTTGTCGATGTTCGTCACCAGAAAGATTAGGAGAAACAGAAACGTTTTTCCAAGATTCCGTGGAATGTAATGGAACCACTGGAAGGGGAAGGTTGACATCAGAGAAGGTAGCTTCCTCATCCTGAATGACAGACAGGGATGAATAATGACCGTGAGGTGCAGGAGCATCATCCGTTGCCTGGAAAATAGGCAGCAAATAGTCCGGACGTTCGTGAAATTCCGAAAGCATGTTTATGTGGAAAGTTTTATGCTTTCCATCAATATCGACCACATAGTCAACATCGGAAATCCGAGAGACTATTGCATACGGACCTTTCCATGCAATAAGAAGTCTATTTTCCCTACTGGGGAGTAGGACGAATGCTTTGTCACCTGGACAAAGTTGTCGTAGACATCTATTCTTGTTAGCAAACTGCCTTGCCTTCTCTTTAGCAATTTCTGATGAAGCAGTTGCTAGCTTACATGCCTCAATGATCTTTTGTCTAAGAGCAATGACATACTCATATGAGGATTGAGTTTCATCGCTAATATCATCGGCAGTGATGAGATCGTGTAATAAAGACATAGGGCCGCGTGGACCAGCGCCAAAGACAAGTTCGAAGGGAGAAAATCCTGTGTGTTCATTAGGGACTTCTCTATAGGCAAAGAGAGCCGCGGGTAAAACCCTGTCCCAATCTTGAGGATGATCTTCAGTTATCTTACCAAACAAAGTCTTGAGCGTTCTATTCAGACGCTCAACTAACCCATTAGACATAGGATGGTAGATACTACTGAGAGATCGTTCAATATGTAAGGTAGACATTACCTGTGACATAGTGTCAGATATGAGTTGAGTGCCATGGTCTGACAATATTTCTCTGGGGAACCCCAAGCGAGAAAATATCAACCAAAGAGCATCTGCGATATCTGTAGTAGATATGCTCTTAAGAGGAATAGCCTCTGGCCAACGTGTGCACATATCGACACATGTAAGGATAAACTGATGTCCTCTGGCCGACTTGACCTTAAAAGGGCCAATAATATCTATGGCCATTTTCTGAAACGGCCGAATAGGAATGTCAGCAGCCTGGATAGGCGCAGCATGTCGTGGTCCTCTAGATTTGACCTCCTGACATACCTTGCATGATCGGCAGTAAATACGAATGTCCTTATTGACAAAAGGCCAAAAGAAAGCCGCAAGGACTCTCGACTTCGTACGGGCAAAACCCATATGTCCAGCACATTGCGAGTCATGAGCATGTTGCAATATTTGCACTCTCATGCTCTTGGGAACAAGAATTTGCGAATGTGCCGACGTAGTCGAATCTTGTACCATACGTACAAGTACGCCGTTTCTCATTGCAATCCAAGATTTTCTATTTGTATCCTGATTCGGATCACCTTTCTTCGCAAGAACGAAGAATTTTTTTAAAGAAGGATCTTCTTCTTGCAATTTTATGAAAGAGTCACGAGTGATTACTAAGTGACTATCTTGGCTATCAACTTCATTATCACTATTCAGTGAAGTTTCGGGTGTTTGTAGAGCTTGTGCTCTTGTAACTACTGCATTTGTAGCTTGCATGTTATTATCTTCCCAAGCAGCAATCTGCTGTGGGGTACACTCCCTAACTCCGTGAATACGACCAATAATAAGGTCCGCAATAGGATTAGGTAAGAGACAAGCATGCACATCTCCAGTAAAGAACGGAGTGGCAATGCGAATTACAGCAGTAGGATATTTTTCTAGAGTGCCGCCAAATGTGACACATTTAATAACCCTTCCTGTAGCACAAGATGGATCTACAAGCGATTGTCTAACACCAATAGTGGTGCATCCGGAATCGAAAAGTAGTGAGACCGGAGTATCATTAACAAGACCCTTATGTAGATTAAAGAACCCCTCCCGTCATGCGCAACAGCAGCAGGAAGAGCGGGAAGTGGGTGACCACAACTCAAAGTAGTTATGGTACCCGGTTCGAATAAAGTACTGCATTGGGGGCATTTGTTTGCTCTCTCAAAGTCAAAAGCAGAACCAGTGACAGCGTCAAAGTTTTTACTATCAACAACATGATTACAGGCTCCCTCAGTTTCCTGTTGTACAGCATTAGCCTGCTGATATCTCTTTTTTTGTGTTGAGATCTACCCCGACTATTATTACCTCTGAAGTTATCAAAGTTATTATTATCTCTGCAGTTATTATTGTCTCTATTGTAATTGTTATCCTGGTTCGAATTCCAGTTTCCACGATTACTATCATGTTCACATTGATGCGAACATCTATTTGTTTGGTTTTGAGGTCTTCGGCAGGAATAACCTCTATTACCATATCCTCTTTTGAAATGCCTATAATTATTAGGGTGATAGTAACGACCACTATCAGGTTGTCTCCAATTCTTCGAAGAAGAATCACCATGAAATTGATTTCCATGATTTTGACAGAAATTACCGCTACTCTTTCTATCAAAATTTTGTTGGAATCTACGAGCAAAGTTTTGGCCATACGGAGCTGCCGAAGCAACTGGTAAACCTTCTTTCACCTTAGAGTTACCCATGGTTATGTGTGGGTGCGCAGTTACGTATTGGCAACAGAAATCTTCCATTTCTTTTATTGTTTTAGGTTTACGTTCATGAAGGAAAGCAAGGAAAGACTCATTGACAGACGACATGACTTTGTCTCTAAGTATTAAGTCCATAAGTCCTTCATAAGTTTTTTCCGTCTTAGATAGTTCAACCCATCGTGAGAAAGTAATGCGTATTCTTGCAATAAACTCGGAGAATTCAACTCCATTTTCAGGTAACATGTTTTTAAATTGTAGACGATAGCCGTCTTCGTTAAGCTGATATTTCTTTAACAAAGCGGCCCTGACAACCTCATAATTGTTCTTGTCAGGTTCATCCACCATATTTAATATACTTAGAGCTTTACCTGTCAGTATCCCTGATAACTGATAAACATATTTTGCTTTGTCTATGTTATGAGCTGTACATGCTTGTTCAAATCTGTCCAGATAGAACATTATGTCATCGCTGGAAGGACTAAATGTTGGTAACTTAATCTTAAAAGTATCATTATTAGCCTTACCAGAAGATGAACCCTTGTTTGAATCATTACCATTACTCATGCTTGTCAATTTCAATTTTTCCAACTCTAAAGCTAAGACCTTTTCTTCATGTTCCATTTTTGCTTTCTCTTTCCTCTCATCAGACTCTCTCTGTAATCTTCTTTCCTCAGCCTGAGCCTCTTTTTGAAGTCTTTCATTTTCAGCTTCTTTTTCAAGTCTTTTATTTTCAGCCTCTTTTTCAAGTCTTTTATTTTCAGCCTCTTTTTGAAGTCTTTCAGCTTCTAGCTGTAGCTGGAGTTTTCTTTCCTCAGCTTCTGATTCCCTTTTTTGTTTTTCCATTTCCATTTGGAATCTCTTTTCATCCACCTGCATCTGCAGTTTCTTTTGTTCAGCTTCCATCTGCAGTTTCTTTTGTTCAGCTTCCATTGCTTTATCATATCGAGCAGTTGCAAATTCTTCTAACTTATCACCAGTCTTGCCAAGCAATTTACCCTGCTCAATAAAGTGCTCAAATGTAGACATGTTGTCTAACATATGAGTCCAAAACCTGAAATAATTAACTAATTTATTTCAAACCTAAGTGTAACAAGTCTTAATTAAGCACTTGTATATTCACATCACATTATATTATCCCAGTCTCTGTGGGAAACAAGTCTCCAATCAAAGAACTTGTATATGAAATATCAGCACTCAATTCTTGATCATAAGTGCACTTCTCATTCAATAGTGCACGACACTATTCATCATTCATTTATCATCAGTGTAGTAGTAACAGTGCATTAGCATAGCCCATTAACTAATTACTATAACTGTAAACAATGACTATGTAAACACATGCAGAATGTAAACATTGAAAATGTAAACAATACAAACAATGTAAACAATAACAATGTAAACAATAACAAAGATCAACAACAATACAAAAACGTTCGCAGAAATCAACTAAAAATAAAGCAGAAATTAATGAAATATCACAAAAAATGTGACGATATCTGCGATAGAATTAAACAAAATACATGACACCACAGTGTATAAACAAAAATGTTGTATGAAACTAAATTATAGACAAGAGTAGGCTAACAAATACAAACAAATCAAAACAAAACTAAAGAATGCGAAATAATAACGAAAACAATATTAAAACATGTCATCACAGCTAACATAAATAGCAACAGAAGTCGCTTAGCAAATTCCAGTATCGGAAATTTGCAAACCTACAGAAAACGCTCACAATAGACGACCTCTATGACGTGGCATAATCTAACGGAGACACCACCCAACCGAGAACCCGCTGAAATATAAACATATAAATATACGAATAACATATAAACATATAACATATAGAATGAGATGATACACAGAAGACTCAGCAGAAGTATAAGGGCACAGTTTACATACAAACAGGCCACTTAACGTATAGGCTTCCAATCGTAGAACAGCAGAAAAACGGATGTCAATCAACGTCCTAAAGAGCGAAGCTCCAACGATGATGGCACATCTGAACTGTTTCCACTGCTAACACGATGGTACAAGAGCTTCTGAAATACTGTGTGTTGAGTTGTTTCGGCACTTGACCTTCTAATCCAAAAGTAAGTTGATGGAAATCGGTACTTGGCCTTCTTCAGAAAACAACCCGTTTCAACCGGCACTTGACCTTCACAAAAACGACAGCACTGGAACCTTGACAGCAGCAACTTGCTTGACTTGCGTAAAAGATAACAGCAGTCCGAGTTATCCGGCAACATGTAACAACGCCGGGTACTGTCAAATTCTTGTTTCCGTCAAAAAGTTGAAATTTTGACTTTTACCGGGCAACGCCGAGTACTTTGAAAATTTTGAAGATGTTGACTGTATTGAAGAATGTTAATTTCTTGAAGGATGCTGATGAATTCTTGTTGAAAATGAAGTGGGTAAGGGACCCCGTGTTTGCTGGTACCAGAATCAAACCAGCTTATGGCCACCAAATGATGCGTGATGCCATATGATGATGGATGGTATCCGCATGTCTGGTTTTGTGTGGTGTGCAGATGTGTTCAGTCAAAACAATGTTCATACAAAAATAACAGGGCAATCCACATAGGACGTCAGTAAACTCACGACGTATAAAGTCAATGATTCTTGTAACAGCCGTTGACGTTTTTCTTCATTATTTATTGTGGACGCCACAGTGACAAAATGGTTACGCGAATATGTAGGCACATCAAACAGTCATTATCACAGCAACATTCAATACAGCAATAGACGGTAGACAGCATTACAATGATGAGTCAGATGCATGTTATATTTCAAAGTGCTGTAAATGTAGTCAGGTGAAAAACTCCATCCCTTTCTATAACAGCCAGGAGATAACCAGATGTATGAGATCAGTTCACTCTCCTTAGTTTGACTTCAGCAAGACAGACACGTCTGCCGAAGTATAAATAATGTCCTCAAAAATATCCTCTAGATAATAAAGGTTTTCCAAACCTAGTTCATTTAACAAAGTAGCAAGTAATGGTCCTTGGTACCTGCATCAACCGATGCAGTACAATACAGCGACATGTGAGCTAGGAAAACATCTCGTGACGACGACTTTCGAAGACAGGCTATGAACCAGAAATCGTTCACGACCAAAAATCGATAGAGTTAATGAAAATGTTAATTTACCTTGCCTTCCGGAAATACACAGAAATATTATGCCTCCCGGCATGTGCAAATACACTAGAGGTATTATCTCGAATAAACGAAATATCCATAAGAGGACTCTCACATTCCTGACAGAACAAAAAAAAGCGGAGATCCCCTCTTCAACGAGGCATCTCTTTCGCCATTCCAAATCGCTCACTCCACTAGTGGTGGGCGGAAACCGATCGACCACGAAGCAAGACAAGTCATGCGCAGTCCAGCGCAAAATGACCACAGCTCAAACTTAACTGCATTCGATACCAACGCGAGAAGACAAATGCTTACCGAGAAAAGTGACTATAAATTTCAAGCAGTTGTTGCCCTTGCGTTATAAAATAGATATTGAAATAAAACGATGTTGCGAGAATTTATCACGCAACACTCACGTGTTAATTACACTTGAGAATCCGGCGTTCATGTAGAAAAAAATAAACTAGATGGGGAGGGGCAAAAGTGGAGGATCACTGCTGCACTATTTCCATCTGTGACAGGAACGAGAAGGGAACCGTGGCCTAAGCTTTAAGACGAAGGTCGCGCGTGGTAGACTCTCCTTGACTTTTCTGTGATACGAGCTTCCCCCGTCAATCTTGATCAGAGAAGAGCGCGAGCAGAGTGAAAAGAACCAACCCATAAGGAGGAGCAGAACCGTCATTGGCAGCTAAGTTCAAATATATGCTGCCACTTGAACTTCTTGTAATATCTCACATTCCCTAAAGACTGTGAGGATAACTTTTCTTGATCCATAACTATTCAAATTATTTCCAACTGTTACAACCTAAAGTGATTATTAAATTTTGTTATTTGTAATGTTACAAATTTAAGTTCGATTTAATCATTTTAAAGTTACTGCATGTTTGTCTCAGTAAAGTTTTTACACACACTCTAAACAGAGCTTTACTAGAATAATATAATTCCACTGATTAAATCAGGGGTGGGGGCTTAAACGAGCTGAAAGTAATAAGTGCTTAAATCCTTCACAAAAGTGTTCGGCAGATTACAGAATTAACGTACTCAGCAACAGCCAGCATTGTTTTTGCTTATCTGAATATCTTGTGAAGACTCCCATGTGACAGAAGCTTTACTAATCTTCTATCTACATTTCTGTCAAGAGTAATCTTGTGTAAAGATAGACTCCATTGAAGCCTATAATAAATACTTGAGTTTTGGCCACTGTTGGACCACTGCTGCAAAGCAGGGTAGGCAATACCGTCACAGTAACAATTCCTTGGGAGAGCCCAGAACCATTGTACAGCATTTTAGCTCTGCATAGTTGGAGAGCCTCCTTGGATGGCGGGGAATGCACAGTATGCCACACACTTCTTACTCCTAGCTTGGGACCAGATGTGACGGTCGGTTACATGCAAGCCAAGCTGGAGAAAATGTAACTCATGACTTCAACTCAGCACGTTTCGGAATGGCAGGAAAGCCACAGGAAAAGCCTTGATCTACAGTGTAGAAAATACCAAGGAGTCTTCAGCTTTGTATTGGCTCCTAAAGAGTGAAAATCTCAGCGGCCCTAGGTAAACAACAACAACAACTACCCTACAGCAGTATCCGCGATGGGACTACCTTTTTACCTTACCTTGTGTGATACCTATAGCAAAGGTACATTTCAAGCAAAACGTTTATTATTTTCTTTCCTTATGTTCCGTATCAATCACATTATAGCCAGCCCTACAAAGGAGAGATCGTGTGTTACATTACTTTGATACAGTGGCGTAACATAGTAATTTGTCGTCCGGGGTAAAATGTTCACTATTCCAGCCCCCTTGACAAAACATGATGATTTTTTTTAACAGAGAAATGCGTTTGATTGAAAACCATCAGTCATTTTATAGTTCCACCGTTTTTGATTTCAGAACTGCAAATTCAGCAAGAACTTGATTAAAACCCGCTTGCGATGTCGTTTCTTTCTCGATTGACAAATGGCAAGATGTGTACTTTGCAACAGATACAGACAGGCTATCGAATTTGAAACAACAATGGCCACGTTTTTTTTGCATGCAATCAAACACATTAATAAAATGACAAAATGACACGATTTATATTTTGCAACAGATACTGATAGGCGATAGAATTTGAACAGCAGTGGCGAGTATTTTTGAAAATTTATTTTATTTCAGGCATCGAAACACATTAAAAAATATGTGTAAGAAACTGTGTCCAATTTATTTTCCGTTGTATGTTGCTTATTACTGAAAATAATAAATATGTATTTTAGAACCTCGATAATCCGAAATAATTGGGACCGAGGGTTCATCGGATTTCAGATTCGTTCGGATTTTCGAACTGATCAAAATATACTTTTCTGGAGACTGAAAAAAGGGGTAACGGTGGTGAATGGAAAAACAAAATAAATTAATACACACACAGAGTTGTACTTAAATTACACTAGTCAACAACCAAAATGTACCAGAAATGAAAATAGCTGATCTTAACTAATTTTGGTGTGCTGAAAACGAAAATGACATTAAAAAATGTTGATTGGCTCTAGTTTTCAAGATATATGCTACTAGTTTATTTAATTACGGTCAATTTATATATATGACGCAACTGTTGTGGGCGATTGCATAATTTTTTCTAATGACCAATAAAAATGTAATTAGAAGTTGATGATGCAATCCTACCTATGATTACATCACCTTTGTGTATAAATATCTTATCTCTGATAAAATTGTGCCATTAGTTAGTGCATGGTCCCTCCAATTGGGAAAGGCATATCAAAGAAGAAAAAATGGACTCTGGAATATCCAAACATCCCCTCTGCAATACGTCCGGTACCACATGGCGATGACCTACCAGTTCCCAAAGTGCCAGAATCATTTTCAGCTGCTTCCACTGAGGAAGAAGAGGACATTGGTGGTCCTGAACCATCAACCTCAAGCGACCCAGATTTTGAGCAAACTACATCCACTAAACCACACTTAATAACCCAAGGTGAACTGAATGATCTTGTAAGAGATCTGAATTTACTGAACAAGGCGGAGCTTTTGGGTTCCAGATTGCAACAGTGGAATCTCCTGGCAGAAGGTGTTACAATTTCTGTGTATAGGAACCGCCAGAAGCCGCTTATTACATTCTTTTTCAAAGAGGGTGACCTTTCTACGTGCCACAACATTTCTGGTTTAATGGCAGCCCTCAAAATCAATTACATACCGGAAGAGTGGAGGCTTTTCATTGATTCATCCAAGACAAGTCTTAAAGCTGTTTTGTTGAATAATGGTAATGTATTAGCATCAATTCCAGTTGGTCACGCAGTTCATATGAAAGAAACTTATGAAAACATTAAGCAGCTTTTGAAGTGTATAAACTATGATCATCATCATTGGTCACTTTGCGGTGACTTAAAAGTGGTCACTCTTTTGCTTGGACTACATGGTGGATACACCAAGTACTGTTGCTTTCTCTGTGAGTGGGATAGCCGTGCACGAAGTGACCATTACATCAGAAGATATTGGCCAATCAGGCAGTCATTGCAGTCTAGCAGTAAGAACGTTGAGAACCCAGCACTTGTCGACACCAGCAAGATTTTGTTGCCACCCTTGCACATTAAGCTGGGTCTCATGAAAAACTTTGTCAAAGCAATGTAGAAAACAGATGAGGCTTTCAAATACCTCATCAGAAAATTTCCAAGACTGAGTGAAGCTAAAATAAGGGAGTATTTGTTGGTCCGCAAATTCGAAAACTTCTTCATGATGACGAGTTTCTTTATGTGTTGCATGGCAAGGAAAAAGCAGCATGGCTAGCATTTAAGTCAGTGGTGGACAATTTTCTTGGAAACAACAGATCTGATAATTACAATGAAATTGTAGAAAATCTCCTTCTGAAGTATAAGAGTCTTGGCTGTAACATGTCTTTGAAAATTCATTTTCTGGATTCTCATCTGGATTTCTTTACGTCAAACTGTGGAGCGGTCAGTGATGAGCATGGTGAACGATTTCACCAGGACATTGCTGCTATGGAGACAAGGTATCAAGGCAATTGGAGCCCTTCAATGCTTGCTGATTGTCGTGGAATATTCTAATCCACATATATAAATTATCAAGTAAATATAAAGCCTAATAAATACATATAATAAATAAAGGAAGAAGAATGGTAAAGAACAGTGCTGTCACAATGACTGTACTCGAAATCCCCTTGTTTTCTACTGCGTATGCAAATTGTAACGTTTCACGTTGATATTAAAGGCCTTCTGCAACATACACGCGTTTCCCAAACACACAATAAAATGTGCTGCCTTTCTAAGAAAAACCTTGAAATATGCAAGTTGACCTAAATTTTAAATTCCATTCATGTCTTTTTCTACACTATGTTACCAAGATCAAAAGACAGATGGACAAAAGGATAGCGAGAAGGGAGAGGCAGAAAGCCGAACACTAAACACGCTTCGCGCGATACACAAATGCTGCCATCACGCGTGTAAGACTACAAGCACTAACTTTTTCGGACGGACAGTGATAAATTCACTACCCTTCCCAGAGTTAGGTTTTAAAATCATAAAAAAACGCTTATTAGGAAAGATAACATTATATGGGTTTACGTTTGAAAACATTACAGTACCCAGACAGCACATCTTCGAAACAGGAGGTAGAAGGAATTGCATATTTTGAACGCAGCCACGTAGCTCTTTTAAATTTGGATATTTGGGTTCCTTAGGGCTTGCTGACAAAGAATATGTAAAACGTTACGCAAATAGTCCAGGAATTAATAAATTATAACCAAAATAAAATAGTGGGGATGCCTGACAGCATGGAATCATTTCTGCTCATAAAATTTTTTTATAACGTGTTTGAAAAAAAATCTTACGTTACAGAATTAGCCTACCATGTAAACTCCAAATTGATTGGAGCGCAACAAATGAAAGACTAACCACGATTGGTCGGGCTATAAATACTATCTTTCGTTGTTAGGGGAGACGTGAAAAGGTAACATTTTTTCAAACACTTGTCGAAACGTGGCCTCATTGGCTAGACTCGCTGATATACTCACTTAGGAGCGTTAGTTCGAGACCACTAGTGCAAATAATCTTGATAAAGCAACAGTGCGTTGAAGCCAGCTCATATTTGTGTTAAATAAAAGCCTGGAACATAAGCAGATGGGAATTTGTGCCAGTAATTGTGCCAGAATTCATTGCTAATCAACGTATCTGTGTTTATTTCCATGAAATTGTGGTAAGCTTGAACCGTTCAGTATCTTTTAATGAAAGTTGAATGTAGGTTGTTAATTTATGCCTGTATATATATGTGTAGTTCAGTGGCAAACAGGAGATAAAGCCTATAATGCTCCAGCCTGAACAGAGGGTGTCGGAGGGAAGTAAAACGGCATGGAATGGCCAAATAGTACACTGACACCTGGATGATTGATTAGACAGAAATAATGCTGGAAGTGCAGAGGCGTGGTAACCATTAAGGAGGTAAATACTGGTATAAAGTATTTCAGATGAAGCTGACAGTTGGCCTAACGCTCTGAACTCAATGTTTGTGTTGTATTGTGCTCAGTGTAGAACTAGAGTATCAATTAGTTATGAAGTAGAAGGTACATCCTTCTTGTTTACAGGGACCGTGGTCTTGATGGTACTGAGCAGCACCTGGTCAGAGCTTTGCTGAATCCAGAGTCGGACAGCATACTCCTTGGTCTTTTTAGCTATCAGTGAGTTGTCTCCAGAGCCCAGGGGAGAATTCGAGCAGAGGAGTCCTTTCCTGCCGCCATCACGCAAGATAAGCTGATTTGGCCAGCTGAGCTCAACATTATGTCCCCTCATCTTGAAATGACTTTGTAAAAATAACATTCAGAGGGGAATTTAATTGTCTTAATATCAGGAACTGAGAACATCTCCAATACTAGTCCCAAAAGACAAACTATTGAAGTCATGATGACAAATACCAACAGAGCTTGAACAAAACAAAACCAGTATTACCTCATATTACTACTACACAACTGACACACATAGGATATTTTTAATAATATATGTCACTACAATATTCATATTGATAAAGTCTGTACATATACTTGTAATTAAAATTGATTGTGATTCCTGGTTCCTTTGTATTTGAATCAGGACACATATACCTTTATGATAACCATGAATACATATTGTTATTTGAAAAGTTATCAGTGACTCCTTAAGATATTCTCATAGAGTGTTATATGTATGTGAGTGTCACAGTGTTGTCAAGAGTAGTGGATTAAATTAAATTGTTTATCTGTCTGTTGTTGTGACTTACACTTCATCATACACATACCCTAGACACATAACGTAGTCATCACACTATTCCAGAATAATTCTGACTGAGATATATAGATATGTGGTAGCAAGTAGGTTATCTATAATACACTACTCTTAATAGATATAGATACCTTCACAGCTGATCTCAGTCAGTACACTAAGTCCCCTATAAATATTTATAACATCCCACTTCACCACACTGATTACTGTTGGACTGTGACAAGAGACACCTTCGATTGACTACAAGAAGCAAGCATAAAGAGAGCTCGAACAGCGACTGAATAATGATGGAATGGGTTCAATTGTGCCTTTTTAAAACATGATATGTGAACTTTAAATAATGTTTTTATTTTTTCTATCATTTTATGTTGAAATATAAATTAATTGAGTATGTAACCACAATTTTTATAATGCTAAAGTAGAAAGACTAGCTGTTCACCCCAGAGAATTAAACAAGCATACATTATTTGTATTACTGTAATGTAAATTCATCATTTTTTTAAAAACCAGAGCCAATTGGTGAATTTCATTATGATATTTGAAATCAGCATGTCAAAATCAATAAGAAATGGTATATTTAATTTCTGGTACAAATAACTTTTGAAAATTTGTTGACTAGTGTTATTTTGATTCACTGGTAACAGGACAATTTGAACTTTCAACAGAACCATTTTCGTTTCTTTGTTGCTAGGTTTCTCACTTTTTCCTAGCAAGAGTATTTGTTTGGACAGCATTCAATTTGCTGCACGTACGATGTCAGAGCAGTCTCTAGCGCAGCAAATACTTCTGCATGCACAGACACATCATCTGAATGACGTTTAGGTGTGAACTTAAAGGTATTTTACTTGTTGCTTTTAAAATCTGTTACGGCTGAAGTTCCAAAGTCGTATACTTTGACTAACGAAGCCCCCTTTCTCCTGTTTAAAACCTAAATCTTCGATTTAATTTTTGACATTTTTTCTGCTTCCTATTAGAACAAAATTGACGAAATGGCTGGATACACGTGAGAGTTAAAAATAGAACACCCTACAGCTCTCGCCGGCGGGAACACATTTTGGTTAAGCTCATGCATGCTCCTTACTTTCTAGTACCAACAACAGTTCTAGTTCTTGCTGATTGTTGACGTTCAAATTTTTGAGGTTCTGCTATATTTGTATTATTTAAACCAGTGTTTATTATTATTATTTTTACTATGGGCCCTTTGATTATCCAATAAAGGCTATGAACCACTTCTTGGAAAAGCTGTACATAAAAGACTAATTTTTAAAAAAATTCTTTAAGTTTTAAATTTTAGATTATGTACACAGGTAGATTAGAATCGATACGGGATTCGTGGACCACATGTTAAGAAACTCTGCCGTTCTGTTTAATTAACCAACATTTTTTTTTCTCTTGAGAGTAGCACATTCTCACCAATTTTCAGTCTTTACTCAAAACTAATTTTTTTTTTTTTTTTTTTTAACTAGTCGTGTTTTCCTAAAAGGACAGGAAAATAAAGTGATACGAAGTTCGGCAGCTAGTCTCTTTGCCACACCACGCTGTGTGGGGAAAACAAAATGCAAAACAAAAACTAGAATGCAGTGCAGTAGTATCTATAATTTCGTCAGTACTGACATTGTCATCCTCACGTGCTTCTGTCACATGGGCAGTGAACTAGTTTCTCCACTTTCTCCACTTTCAAGTGCTTTGCTGTCGTTGCTTCTAATTGGAATGTTTGTCCATGAGTCACTCTCTTGACGTACTTCTTGTTCCCGATATGTAATTGTCAGATGTTAAATCATTTGAAGAATGCTCTGGTAATTTTAGAAAATTTGAGTAGCTTTCTTTGTGGCTGCGATGACTGGTTTCTTCCAGAATAGTGCTTGGATTTTGAGGAACAATCGTTGTATTAAATATAAATGAGTATGTTGCAAGCACTCGTAAGAAATAAAGACGCATTGTTATTTATTTGTTACGAGTGCCTGCAACAAAACCCATGAACGTATATTTATTATTTACTATTCACAAGCTTCGGGTTTTCCCTCTTTCTTTGTTCCGTTGTTCATACAATCGTTTTGTTAGACTTGGTTTCTTTTTTCCTTTGTTCATACAATCGTTTTGTTAGACTTGTTTTCTTTGTTCATACAATCGTTTTGTTAAACTTGTTTCCTTTGTTCACACAATCGTTTTGTTAGACTTGTTTCCTTTGTTCATACAATCGTTTTGTTAGACTTGGTTTCTTTGTTCATACACTCGTTTTGTTAGAATTGGTTTCTTTGTTCATACAATCGTTTTGTTAGACTTGATTTCTTTGTTCATACAGTCGTTTTGTTAGACTTGTTTTCTTTGTTCATACAATCGTTTTGTTAGACTTGGCTTCTTCGTTCCTTTGTTCATACAATCGTTTTATTAGACTTACTTCCTTTGTTCAAACAATCGTTTTGTTAGACTTGGCTTCTTCGTTCCTTTGTTCATACAATCGTTTTGTTAGACGTGTTTTCTTTGTTCATACAATCGTTTTGTTAGACTTGTTTTCTTTGTTCCTTGGTTCATACAATCGTTTTGTTAGACTTGTTTTCTTTGTTCATACAATCGTTTTGTTAGACTTGTTTTCTTTGTTCCTTGGTTCAAACAATCGTTTTGTTAGACTTGGCTTCTTCGTTCCTTTGTTCATACAATCGTTTTATTAGACTTCTTTCCGTTGTTCATACAATCGTTTTGTTAGACTTATTTCCCTTGTCTTGCAGGTACAATCGTTTTGTTAAACTTGTTTTCAGAACAGAGTTTAGAATTATTCAATTTTTTAACAAAAACTACGATAGAACTTTTGAAACTTACCGAAATTTATACCATTTTAGTGCCAGTGTTCTGAACCTATCACCATTTCGTCGTTCTCGTTTAATTTTTTTATTTATTTGCTGTTATTTTTATTTATTCATCATTATTATTATTATTATTTTTTGTGGTAGACACTGAAGATGGTACACAAAGCTGCACAAACGTCGAAACAGAAAATAGTTGTAAATTCCAACTTGCAGTTAGTGCAACAATTAGCGGACTTCACAATAGGAGATGTCGTTGCCCCGGCCTTTAGCAGTGATCACATTTTGGATGACGATCTGCCGAAAGAGGACAAGTGAAGTACACGTTGCTTACCAACTACCGTCGATGGTACACACGACTGGGAAATGCCAGTAGACCTACTTGAGCGAGGGACATACCTAAAAGTCATTATGAAGTCTCGAAGACTTTCTAAAATATAGGTATGTTCCAGATATAGTGCTGTACCCCCGTCATCACACCTGATTACAATCACTGAGCTGACAGTGCCATTTGAATCCAGATTAGATTAGCATATATGCATATATATATATATATATATATATATATATATATATATATATATATATATATATATATATATATATATATATATATATAAACCAGGGTCCCTTCCGATCACTACGTCATGGCTCTATCGGTGCTGGGACCTCCAATCTACCCTGGCGGTAGTTATGCCAATGCTTTTCCCCACTATGGTTTTCGATAAATGCTGCATAAATTCTGTCTTTGTGCACGTCATCATAATCATATTATCTTCCTCCCTCTACAGCAATAGCTTTTAATTTAAGACTTAACATTTGAGTGCCAATAATTTTGACTTTTAAATGTGATCTCCCATGACTGTAGCCAAGGTTCAGTTCAACCTGATGCATTTTCTGACCTTATGCCTCGTGTCAACCAGGGTAGTAACTACGCAATACCCGTAATCGATAGATCACGTGTTTGAATTTTGTGTGAGTGTGGATTTCACAGCTGTTTCGCAGTGGGTTATTTTTAATATTGTTATACTTGTGAAGATTCCATTTATATAATCTGCAATGTCATCTGCCGATGCGTCAGTCTTTTTTATAAATAGATTCTTTTTTCTTCCCCTATTTTTAACCGACATACATGTTTTGACGATATAACCTTTATATCGTTAATTCCGGAATTTTTTCCCTCATCATTTCCGCTCATGTTTGTATGTATGTTTGTGTTTTTTCTCCATATAATTCTGGTCTTGTGTATGTGTGTGTGTGTGTGTGTGTGTTGTTAATTTTTTTAAAATCTCATATAAATCTGGGCTTTTTTCCGTATATCTAAAAAAGACCAGAATACCATGGACAGCTACAAAGAGAAATGCTAATAATTCAATGAACAGCTAAATAAATAAATGAAGATTTACTCAACATTGCAAGGAAGCAGTGTTTGACCATATAATGAGAGGAAAGTTGGAAAATATCGTAACAACAGGAAAGAGTGAAAAAAAAAAAGTCTGATGGCAAAGAGAGAAGATACTGAACAGTTTGAAATCATGGCATGGAAAGAAATCAACAACAGAATTGATAAGCAGTACCGCAGACAGGAAGTTGTGGAGACACATGATCACCTACGCTATCAGATATGATCATTATATTTTTTTCCCTTTCCGATTTCTACTGAGCATAGTACCACCACTGCTGCTGGCCGTCTTGCAGGTACTGATCATAGAGCCACCACTGCTGCTGGCCGTCTTGCAGGTACTGATCAGAGCCACCATTGCTGCTGGCCGTCTTGCAGGTACTGATCATAGAGCCACCACTGCTGCTGGCCGTCTTGCAGGTACTGATCATAGAGCCACCACTGCTGCTGGCCGTCTTGCAGGTACTGATCATAGAGCCACCACTGCTGCTGGCCGTCTTGCAGGTACTGATCATAGAGCAACCACTGCTGCTGGCCGTCTTGCAGGTACTGATCATAGAGCAACCACTGCTGCTGGCCGTCTTGCAGGTATTGATCATAGAGCCACCATTGCTACTGGCCGTCTTGCAGGTACTGAGCAGAGCAACCATTGCTGCTGGCCGTCTTGCAGGTACTGATCATGGAGCCACCACTGCTGCTGGCCGTCTTGCAGGAAATCTGCATAAAGCATTCAAATGCTCTTGTTACAGTGGTTTATGTAGCAATATATTTTACATGATGAGGTTACCATCCCCATGCCCGATATGGTGTATGAAGAAAAAGAAGAAGACGTGACGGCCAACACTGACCAGTCAGAATACGATAGGAGTTGAGTCCGTTGGCATGTAGGTAAACTGAGCTTATTTCGCGCAGGTAGAAAAATCAGGATCCTATAAAAGCTAGGAATTAAGATAATTTATGAAAGTCAGAAAAAAATATTTTTGACCCCATCTATATAAAAGGTATAGAGTATAGAGAGGTCTTGCTGTTTCGTGTCTTTTCTTGCCACATGTAGACCTTAACCACCACTGTCCTACAACTCTTAATGTCTATTCTTGCCTTGAAGTGTTGAGGGAGGTTTAAGTTTTCGTTACTGAGCCAAGTATGTCGCATTGACTGCTGTGAGCCAGTTTTTTTTTGTAGGATCTCTTTAGTTGTTGTTGTTGTTGTTTAACTAGGGCAGCTGAGCTTCTCGCTCTTTTGCAGCCAATACCAAGTTGAAGACTCCTTGGTATTATCTACACTGTAGATCTAGGCTTTTCCTGTGGCTTCTCTGCCATTCCGAAACGTGTTGAGATGAAGTCATGAGCTCCAGTTTCTCCAGCTTGGCTTGCATTTAAAGGATCGTCACATCTGGTCCCAAGCTAGGAGTAAGAAGTGCGTGGCTTACTGTGCATTCCCCGCCATCCAAGGGGGCTCTCCAACAATGCAGATCTAAAATATTGTGCTCTGGTTCTGGGCTCTGCCAAGGAATTGTCACGTCCTACACAGAGCCACTTCTCAGCACTCCCAGCCTATCACTGGGTCCATAGTGAGATCCTCCTGCATGCAGTCAACCAGGTCAAAGCCAAAGAATCACGCCTGGGGCTCAAGTGACATCTCCAAGCTTAGTGTGCAATGCTAGGTTTTCAACAAGTTTCATCACAGGGGGAATCCCTGGAAGTGTGTGGATGATTTCAAGTCAATGAGGGTGTAATTAGCTTTACAGACGGAGGTTCACTTCCACATATGTATATTGTAGCATTGTGCATAGTTAGTGGTCATATATAGATGACTCCAGATATGCCTCCATTCATGATCTCTTTAGTATTGTCCAGCCGTCTACCGCATGGTCTTCCTTATACCAAAAAACTATATCTTCTGCTGTTGTATTCACGTAGTCGCAGCTGGTCGGGTTCGATTCTCACAAAATGGCCGAACCACTTTATTTTCTGCCTCTATATACAGTCGCGGCAGGATATAGTTTGTATAATTTTCCTGATGTCATTATTTCTCATTCTGGCTTCTTCTGGCAACAATAATGGCTCTTCTCAAGCGTTTCAGCTTGCTAGATACAGATCTCAGTACAATTATGCCAGCTTCAAGCATCTTCTCTTGGTTTGAATTTCTAGAATGCAATACTTCCTGATATAATGGACATTTTGTCTAACTTAGAAAGGGCGGACGTCAAAGAAACGGAAAAAAACATTGATTTATGTTTTTGGTAAACCGCTTTTAAGATCACATGAGCTTTGCGTATTTGACAAGTTGTAAATCTTTGACATTCAAGACGTCTATGTCTACTCTGCGTAGAGATCTGATACTTCAAATGCAGTTCCCTTTCTCGGTAGATTTTAATCTCTCAAGTTTTGACCAGATTTGACCCAACCAACTTTTTAAAACTAAAAGAATGTAAAATAAGGTGGAGACAACCCCATAAATGTAAGGGTTTTAACGTAAGGGAAATAATCAACTGCAATTATAGATTGCGTTTCGTGTTTGTAAGGGCTAGAGTCGGATGGTGAATGGTGATGTGCTGAGTAAACCAATGTTGTTTCTTCAAACAACCAGGTCAGCGAGTTTTTTCTTTTAAACAACTTTCTTGTGAGCTTTACACAATGCCAGGGGTCGGCAGCCTAGGAGCTTTTGCGATCTACTTTAGTAACACTGCAGCATAACATATCTCTACTATTTAAGCGAAACAACAAGGCCTTTAACTCGTGTAAAAAACATTACAGACTAGTGCTGTCGACTCGAGTCGATGGACTCGAACTCGAGTCGGATATAAGTCACCACAACAACTCGACTCGAGTTTTTTTTTTTCTTTTTTTTAATAGCGACTCGCCTCGGAACTTGCCAATTTTTCGTGAATCAACTTCGCGGTCCACATTCATAACGCACTCAATCCGAGAAACATAAAATGGTTTTGTTTAAATCGATACACTAAATGTGCCACCGGAATTTGATACAATTAGAGTAGTCAGTAAATAAGATACTAAAAATAGAGATGATTATTTTTCACTATTATTCATATTGATTATCGAGACTGTTCGAATAAAGGCGATTGTGACTACAAATAGTTTTACATTAAAAAAAAAAAGGACTCGACTTGAAAGCTACTTTCATGGATTTGAGACTCGACTTCAGATCTGCGCTGAAGAGTTCAGACTCGACAAGATACTTGTCTGGAAAGACTTGGAAGACATCTCAGTTAAAAAAAAAAAAAAAAAAAACTGGACTGGGCATTACAGTGATGCTATAAAGAGAGATAACACTGACAAACAACATTTTTCTTTCTTATATAAGAATAAGTGTTCTTAGATCAGTTTCTTGCGCTGATTTCAAATTTGAAAATATTGTATTTTGAAATAATTCTGAGTGAAATATGGCTTCTAGAAGTTGTAGAAATTCGGCTGATCTGTTCTGTTACGTGTGCGGATATTTTACTGATCGTGTTCACCAGAAAAACTTTACACCATTGCTAAAGAAAGCATATGAACTTTATTTCGATTCGAAAGTTGATGATGCAAATAAATCTTGGAAGCCAAATGCAGTTTGTTCGACTTGTGCAAATACATTGGCAGGTTGGTTACGAAAATCGCCGAAGCATAAGTCGATGCCTTTTGGAGTGCCAGTAATATGGCGTGAACCGACAAATCACGCTACTGATTGTTACTTTTGCTTGACAAATATCTATGGTTTCACTTTTAAAACTAGAAAGTCTGTGGTTTATCCAAATACTGAATCGGTTTCGAAACCAGTGCCTCATGATCCAATCACGTGTCCGATCCCAGTTCCACTAATACAATATCCGTTGGACGTGAATGAACCATCAGAAAGTGATAGTTTACCTGCTTTAGAAACTAATTCTGACTCGGATTATATACCGGTGAATGATGGTGTTCACTTAATTAACCATTCAGAACTTTCAGATCTAATACGGGATCTCGCTCTCACCAAGGGACAAGCAGAATTACTCGGTTCGCGACTCAAAGAATGGAATCTTTTAGCGCCCAATAATCCGATATCTAAATTTCGTCATAGACACAGAGAACTTGTTTAATACTTTGAGATGGATGATGACATTTGCTATTGAAAAGATGTAAAAGGTCTAATGGTGCACCTCGGTCATGAGCACATAGTCAAGGAATGGCGACTTTTCATCGACTCTTCCAAGACTAGTCTAAAAGCCGTGTTATTGCATAATGGAAATTTATTTTCATCAATTCCAGTCGCCTACTCTGTTCATATGAAAGAAACTTATGACAATATGGCTATACTTTTGGCAAAAATAAAGTACAATGACTACCAATGGCGGATTTGTGGAGACCTAAAGGTCATTGCAATTCTCACGGGCATGCAGACTGGGTATACTAAATTTTGTTGCTTCCTATGTGAATGGGACAGCCGCAACAGACATGAACATTATGCAAGAAAGGTGTGGCCTATCAGGGATCGTATGCAGCTCGGGCATAAAAATGTAATACACGAGCCATTAGTTAACAAAGACAGCATCATTTTACCACCGTTACATATAAAGTTGGGGCTCATGAAGAATTTCATAAAAGCGTTAGATAAAACAAGCAAAGCTTTCACTTATCTTTGAGAAAAGTTTCCGCAAATTAGCGATGCAAAGATAAAGGAAGGTATCTTTGTAGGACCTCAGATTAGGAAAGTTATTGCAGACAAACAATTCGAGAACTTGTTACATGGTAGTGAACTTCGCGCATGGATGGCATTCAAATCGATCGTCGATAACTTTCTGGGAAATCACAAATCTGTCGACTATGTGCATATTGTTAAGCAGTGCATAGATGCATACAGAATTATGGGCTGTAACATGTCCCTCAAAATTCATTTGCTCGATTCGCATCTTGACTTTTTCCCTGACAACCTTGGCAAAGTCAGCGATGAACATGGAGAACGATTCCATCAAGATATCGCCGTAATGGAGTCACGTTATCAAGGACGGTGGAGTGTGACCATGCTTGCCGATTATTGTTGGATGCTTCATCGCGATGTACCACATGCCATTCACCGACGAAAGTCGACTGCAAAGAAATTCAAGCCTACATAACTATTATACTTCTTGTACAAATGATGTTGTAATACTATGCGCTGTTAAAAAAACTTCAATTGCGTATTTCTAGAGATCCCGACCTGATAGGGAAAAACGGTTTGCAGATTTAAAAACAGCGCATTAAAATTGACCAGAAAAACATAGAAATGTTAGAGAAAGAAAAAAAATTTTTTTTTTGTTAGCCAGTGTAATTGGAGTGGGAATTGATGGGAGCGGGTGGGGGGATGCTGAAGGCAAGATGTAAACAGCAATGTTAAATGACGGTATTGGAAACTTAATGATACGGACGATTGTGTTTGCCAGAGTGTAAGATCAAGTCACAAGACAGATAACAAAGGAAACCCATAACAGCCAACTTGAAAACTTTGACCTTAATCCGACTTACGCATGGCTGTTAACCTTTGATTTCTCAGCTTCCATATATTCTATAGTCCCATGTAGTTTCACGTGGGGTGGGGTGGGGGGGGGGGTCTCTGAAGAGCCGAATAAAGAATAGGCCAACTGCGTCCTGATGCATGTCGTACAAGGCGACTAATATGATGGTGTGCTTGGGGACTGGCAACCTCATCGTGTCAAACAAGTTGCACAGAACTCACCGCTCAGATGGCAGTCACGACGATGAGAGGCATTGTGGAGCTGTCTCATAGAACAATAATGTATGCGTGGAAAGTGTGAAATGAATGTTGAGAGAGAGAGAGAGAGAGAGAGAGAGAGAGAGAGAGAGAGAGAGAGAGAGAGACGTGTGGAAAAAGTCGAAAAACTGAGAAAACGTGTGCAAATGTAGTTAATTGTAACGTGTGGGAAAAGACGGAGTCGTGTGAAATATGGCGGGAAAAGGAAGGAACTGCATATAAAAGGACAGATATGGGCGATCAGATAGGATTCATTAGGCTAGAGGATTTTACAGATAGTGTTAGGTGAACTTCGTTTTTGAGATTATCAAGACAAGTTTTTAAGTTGACAAGTTTTTAAGTTGACAAGTTTTTAAGTAGACAAGTTTGCATTTTATTCTGTTGGATATATATTTTTTCTTGTGGATATATTTTTTCCCTTGTGGATATACATATTTTTCATTGTGGATGTATATTTTTTCCTTGTGGATATATATATTTTTCCTTGTGGATAAACAACCAATCATTGTGAAATTTGCAGTGTTTGTCTAATGACATTAATAAACTCTGATTGAATTTTCTACATTGCTGTGTTACAGTTGGATCATTTGAAAACCATTATACGATATTGCTTATCACTAAACCTAAAAGGGTAAGAACGGACCTGGGAAGAAAAAAATAACTTCAGTCAAGAATTTCCATCTCAGGCGGAAGGCCTGTAACGACTTGAACAGACACGTATTGAAGGATTAGCTCTCGTCAATATATTTACCTGCGCACAACACAATTGACTGGCCAACTGACCCGGTCATACACATTCTTGCATTGATGTTGTAACCAGCACGGTTACACATATGGTTCATTGAATTAATTATGAGGGATTGTAGGATACATCTGTTATTCTACTTGTGATTGTTGCTTCTGCAGCTTTGCATCCTACCTATAGGGGAATCGGAGCCGCAGTAGCGCAGTGGTTAGTGCACTGGCTTCCTAGCTCGGTGGTCCATGGTTCGATCCCCAGTTGAGGTGTGATTTTTTAGACCGCAAACGGCTCCGGGGTTGACCCAGCCTCATGTATTGGGTACCAGATTTACTCTGGGAAGGTTAAGGCGGCCGGCATGATGCTGACCACATGTGACGTATAACGGAAATATAGCCTACATTATCTGACAGTCTTTTGTGACCTCGTGGCGTTCTATGATTCGTTAGCAAAGTCAAGCATTTGACAGCCTGCATTACTCACCGTTAATCCACGCCTCTTTTTCTTGAGACGTAAGCAAACGGAAAGCTTACCAACTTCCGCGATTTGCCAGCAATAACGGGGAGCGAAACTGGTTTGTTGACCTGAGTTTCTCACGCAAGCTGATCTGTCAATCATCAGCTATCAGACAGTGTCGTAGATCTTTGATAGGTATTTAAGATATATTTTGGTCCCGTCTGAATAGAACTGAAAAGGGTGGTAACTCAGTGAGAGATAAGGTGAAGAAATAGATTTCACGAGTGAAATGGTGAAAGGTAGAGTCTGCCCTGGATTGAGAAGATACTCTAGTCCAGCCTATCACTACAACAGAAATTTGTTGATCAGACAGTATATCTCTATATATATTAATATATATATCAACCACTCACATACATACACACAGATAAGTGACGACAATTAGACGCACAAACGTGAAACTATATTTATGGAATAGGGATATTGGGACGAGCTGACCGACACAGGTAATGTAGTTTTATGTTACTTTTATTTACCATAAAGAAACTTCACAACAGTTATTATCACACAAAAATATCAGAATATAAAAATCATAGGTTTGTCACGCGAAGGGAGAGAGCAAGGTCGACACAGGTCAACTGCTCTCTATAACAGTAAGAATATAGATTGATTTTCTTGCAATACTGTAATATTGATGTTATTTGTTATGAAACCAAGAGGTTAACTGTCTGGAATCAAGGGTAATCAAATACCGTGTAAGAATATCAGACAAGTTGTTCTCCCACGTGACTTTGTTCCACAACTAACATACACCACACGAGGTTGACAATTCGACAATAAAGATGACAGTAAACAAGAAAGGGAAATAATCACACAAAGAGAGAGAGAGAGCTCTGGACAGGCTTATGATATTGTATCAAATTGACTCAGACGTGTAGTAAGTAAATAAACAATATGCTATTTATTAAGAGAATCACATTTACAGAGGGTTAATTTACATCTGATGAAAAAGAAATATGGAAAAGAATCACGTTTAAATCTGAAAAAAAGAAGGAATCTAGGTCACAGTGGGGTGCCTTATTTTCTTCACTGACTAAGTCTGAGCGTTTGGTGGGTATGTGTAGTGATTTTCTTTCTCTTTATTATACTTATCGTAGTGTTCTTGTAGGATGTAGGCAGAGAGGACACTCTGCTGTGACTTCTTGACGAGAGCACGTGGTGGTGACTGAGTGCCCTGTGTGGCACTAGTGTCTTCAAGGATGTCTGGTTCACACTCACGGGTGAAGATTCAGTCCCTGTCCCTTCTTGATTTTTGGGCTCAGCAAAATTGAGGGAGGTCGAAGCCAGGTCCTATGTTACTGACACTCTGCACTGGAGAACAAAGTAAGGGGACCATTAATCTCTTGTCTAAAGAGATTTTACATGTATTAAGTTCCTCCCCGAAGACTTTTGGTCTCAGAGCATAGGCACACTTACCACTGAAGACTTTGACTGTCCAGTACACTGTATGTAAAAGATGTCTCAGTGACTATTGTCTAACAGGCTCTGTCCTCATCCTTCCAAGTCGAGTATCTCTCCTCTACACTTAATATGTCTTACTATTTTGCACAATCAACAGTCTGTCTTGTAGTCTGGTGTATCTTTAGTTAATAATTAATTCTTAATTATCTTTCAGCAAGGAACAACAGCTTTCATAATGTATACTTATAACAGAGTTATTTTCTAATAAGTCAAGAAATAATGCACAGTAATAAAATACTAAAAGCAAATCATATAAGAAAATTAATCATATGTTATACATGTACATAATAGATATGGAAGAAAACTAAATCCAATAGCATAACATATATTTCTTATCATAATCAACCGCTACCTCTTCTGCAAATTACACTTGTATCATTTAGCAATAATTAAACAAATAATTTTGGGAGATAACTCACCGTACAAAATCACTTCAGTTTCACACAGTCCGAACTTGAATATTCAATATTCATAAGCATGTACTTGACTTTGCACACAGTTGTGTACAATGTCTCTTATAGATGTATGTATATGTGGCGTGAGGTTTTATTTGTCTCTAGGGTCAGTATAGTACTGACAATTACAGAAATAGAATTTCTGCAGAAAATGGTGAAGTCCCAGTGTCTGAAAGAACTACTGGTATCACAAATTAGTTACGGCTGTGAATGTTCTGATCTCGAAAAATTAGTAGAGAGGAGACCGACATAACTTGCCACCTCCGCTGTGTAACTAACTGTGATATTAAGACATCAGGTTTTATGACACGAATAAAACATGTAACAAGGAAAAATAGGGGCTAATTTCTGTCATCAAGCCCACCTATTTCTAATGTGGATGTAATGAGCGTGTGCCTCAGGTGTCTGCATGTAGGATGAATGACAACATGGCGCAGTATGATTTAGCAATAGCGAGACAAGACTGGGGTCTACTTGCAAAACCTTCTTTCTGACAAATTAATACATGGATACATCCAATAATATGAATTCAATACATGAATACATCCAATAATATAAATTCAATACATTCAATACATGAATACATCCAATAATATGTACACCTAGGTGTGATACAACCATTTCCTTCCCCCCTATAGTATACCAGATATATCCTAACAATATTGTTATGTTCCTATGATAGGAGCATATGAGACGAGGACTGTTTGGTGATATATCAGGTGGGAGTTATAGGAGACAATAGATTGATGTTAGATGAGACAATAGATTGAGTCCTAACAAGGACTGTTTTGGTTATATTTCAGTTGGCTTTATCTGAGATAATAGACTGAAGTTATAGGAGACAATAGAGTGAGTTATAGGAGACAATAGATTGAGTCCTAACAAGGACTGTTTTGGTTATATTGCAGTTGGTCTGAGAAAATAGATTGAAGTTATAGGAGACAATAGGTTGAGTCCTAACAAGGACTGTTTTGGTTATATTTCAGTTGGTCTGAGAAAATAGATTGAAGTTATAGGAGACAATAGGTTGAGTCCTAACAAGGACTGTTTTGGTTATATTGCAGTTGGTCTGAGAAAATAGATTGAAGTTATAGGAGACAATAGCTTGAGTCCTAACAAGGACTGTTTTGGTTATATTTCAGTTGGTCTGAGAAAATAGATTGAAGTTATAGGAGACAATAGGTTGAAGTATGAGTCCTATTAGTCTTCGTCTATTCAATCATATTAGGAAATACAATCATTATACCTAATTCCCCAAGATACAATCAGTAACCTGATACGTTCATATTAAAACCTATTTTCCTACCAGTTTATAGTAAATTATATTTACCTTCCAAGATTTAAACAGGCCAGATTTTGACTCGACTTAGCGAAGCAGGCTGCAGGTCAATGCTCTCAGGTAAGCTATAAATCAAAGCTGACAGCTCCTCTCTTCAGTCGGTCGTCTCTGGCTTCGTGTTCGGTGATGCGTGTTTTAGCATAAATCTCGCCCGATTATATAGGCAGGTAAAATAACTTCTACTGGTAAAGGAAAGCGTTTGGTTGGTTCCTGGCGGAGCAAGCTGATTGGTTGCCTGCAGTTTCGTCTTATGCTGGTACAGCCTAATTTTATTCAGTTTTCTTCCGCCACCTTGCGTGAACAAGATGGCCACGACCCACATCCGAAAAAAAACAGGGCTTAAGTTTTTCCTGGCGTAACTTCAGGTAATTTATTCCGGCTCAGCAACTGTGCGTTGATTTGCTGGGGCAAATTTGTATCCCGACATAATGATTTCACAAAGTAGTGGGGTTACACACATTCGTTTCACGACAGTATATTCTTTAAAAGTCTTATGTACTTAAACTTTAGTTTCGGCTGCTTTCACGGTGTTCGACACCAGAGTTGTCAAAGCAGACATTTTCTTAGAAATACATTTTAGACCGAAAATCCTCTAGCCAATATCACGAACGCCGAAAAGTTAAAATCCTGCAGCAAAGAAGATACCAGCTTGATAATAGTTACTTCACAAGGGGCGAAAGTCTATTTTCAAAATAAACCCGAAGAACGCAAGCACTACATACCTACGTTCTCAGTAGAAAAAAAAAGAAGGGGCCAAAGGGAAGACTCAAACACAACAGGAAACTGTAGAAAAGGAGACGGTGAAAGATTTTGGAAGAGAAAAGATATACTGCTCCATGACAGATAGCCCCCCCCCCCCCCCTATTTAAGTTAGTTGTCAGACTAACAACGCGAGTCTAACTTTCTCTTTGCACTCCACCGCGTATTGATTCTAACGTCACGTCTAATCTTCACATTCTTCATTTACTTCTCGAAATCATGGCGATGCTGAGTCCGATGGTGTTTCTTCGATTGTGTCTAATTCTGCCAGCGTATGCCTGCTCAGAAAGTCTGCTCCCACATTGGTCTTCCCTGGGATGTATTCCACCTTGAATGCATAGGGCTGAAGTAGTAAAGCCCAATGCATGAGTCGTGCATTTAGTTTCTTTGACACCGCTATTGATTCTGGGGCAACACTTTGTACACGTAAATTGTATTCCATAGAGATAGGCATTTTTTTGTGCATCATCTTTTCAATTGTCTCTCTGCTGATCACGACTGTGCTGAGTAAACAACCAGGTTTGTCATCATCTGTCTGTATCATGTTTCCAATGTTACATGCGTCTACGCGCAGCACAAACGGCTTTGCTAGGTCCGGTAGTCTCAGCATAGGTCGTAATGTCAGCTTGTGTTTAAGTGTAGCATACGCTGCTTCACAATCCGGAGTCCAAACTACTTTCTCTGGCTGGCCTTTTCTGGTCAGATCCGTCAGCGGGGCAGTCAGTGTGTTAAAACCCCGAATAAAGCGCTGGTAATAGGCACAAAGGGACAGAAATGAACGGATGTCTTTCTTGGTAATAGGACGCGGTGCTTGTTTTATTTTCTCAACGTTTTTATCCACAGGCCACATACAGCCATGAGTGATAGTGTGTCTCAGAAATTCTAACTCCTTGAAACCAATTAAACATTTACTGGGTCGCGCCGTAAGTCCCGTCTCTTTCAGTCGCTGGAGGAGCTGGGCGAGGGCTTCCAAATGTTCCTCAAATGTGCTCGTTGCTATTAATATGTCATCCATAAAGTTGTGGATTGCATTATTTTGCAATGGGGTGAGTAATTTCCTCATCATTCTGGTGAAGATACCCGGAGCGTTGCTCAACCCAAATGGCAGAATATTAAACTGATAATGACCTTCAGAAGTACTGAAAGCAAGCAACGGCCTAATTTCTTTCTTGACCGGGATTTGATAATAACCCTTGCTCAGGTCAATTTTTGTGAAGAATTTGGCCTTACTTAATTTGGTGAAGAGTCCATTGGGGTCAGGTAAGGGTTCTGTTTGGAACTCTGTCACAGCATTAAGTCGTCTATAGTCGATGCAGAGACGAGCTTCTCCACTAGGTTTTTGGAGGAGCACAACACTCGCACTATAGGGTGATTCGGATTTGGATATTATATTGGCGTTTAGTAATTGCTCAATTTCCTCTTGCAATGCACTTGCTTTTGCATACGGTATTGGGTATGTTTTTACCCTGACAGGAGTTGGATCTGTCACTTTCATCTCAAACTCGACGAGATTTGTCAGACCCGGCCTATCTGTGAACACTTCTGAGTGTTCTTCTAAAAGTTGTTTGACTTGTTCACCTTCTGCACTCCCTAAAGTTGAGCTTATTTGCACATCCATGTGCGATTCTTGTGGACGAAGCGGATATTCAACATATATTTTGTCTTCATTATCCACTTCTGTGGCAACCGCCAGGGTCATAAGATGAGCTGGTTCGGGGTTTGGGCGTTCAACGTACTTTTTAAGAAGATTTACATGATAAATCTTATGTTTCCCCTTCTTGGAGATTTTATAATTAGTACGAGAAATCTTCTGTACCACTTCAAATGGTCCCTGCCAACCGATTTGAAGTTTATTGTTGCCACTGGGCAACAACAAAAGTACTTTCTCCCCAATATGCAATTCCCTGTCCTTGGCTGATTTGTTGTAATGTTTGGCATACTTACTACGCGCTCGTCGCAAGTTTGTTGATGCCATCTCCCAACCAACCTTTAAGCGTTCCTTGAGTTCCTGGACATATTTTGATGCCGTAACAATACTGTCGTCTGCACTTTCATCTGTCATAGCCCGAAGAAGAGCTTCAAGCGGTCCTTTGATTGGACGCCCGAACAATAAGGTGGCGGGAGAGAGACCAGTCGAAGAGTGTGGCACTTCTCGGTATGCAAATGGCGCTGCAGGCAGAAACAAATCCCAGATTTCTGGGTTTTCCTGAGCCAATTTGCGCAACATAGTGATGAGAGTTCCATTAAACCTCTCAACTTGTCCATTGGACTGAGGATGATAGGGCGAGGTGTGAATATGCTGTGTACGAAATACTCGGAAAACCTCTTCCGCTAACTTTCCCTTGAACTGAGACCCATTATCTGTAAGTATTTGTCGAGGAAAACCTAGCCTGGTGAATATACTCACTAATGCTTCTGCTACATGCACTGAGTCTGATGAGGGTAGTGCAATGGCTTCACCCCACATTGTACATGTGTCGACTAGTGTTAAAATGCAGCGGTTCCTCCTTTTAGTTCTCAGAAGAGGTCCTATGATATCCACAGCTACTCTCTCGAAGGGAGTTCCTATTATTGGCATCTCTCCTAACGTCGCTGGGGATGTCCAATGTTTAGGTGCCACTCTTTGACACTGGGCACAGGACTTAACAAATCGGATGATATCTGCATTCATCCCAGGCCAATAGTAATGGGCTGATATGCGTTGCATGGTGGCATTTTGACCCATGTGACCGCTGAATGGAAGTGCATGACCCATCTCCAAGATTTGGTTCCTGTACGTAGATGGAACGACTAGTTGCCCATGTTCTAGTCCTATGTTTCCTGCTCTACGATATATTAATCCTAATTTCATATAAAAGTTTCCTTTCTGCAGAGAAGCATTGGCAAATGGCAGTTTCTTGAAGCAGGAGGCCAGAGTTGTATCCTGTGTTTTAGCATTCTTTAACTCCTGAGGGAGGGGATTCTGCACAGGTGCTGGCTCCTGTTCACTCGCAGCTTTACTTCTGGTTGTCACTGCCGCAATAACAAGAGGTTCTTTTGGTTCACCTAGGAATACGTATCTACAACCCAAGATCAGGTCATAGATTGGGTCATCCATGACTGCTGCTCTGATCTGTCCTGACACAAAGCGGGATTCTACCTGGATAATTGCTATTTGCAGAGTCATTGTCTTGTCACCTTTTGTGGCTCCACGAAGTTCCACAGTGTCTGGTGTTACCTGGCCAGGGTCTACCAGAGATGAGGCGACAACTGCATCAAATTCCAGTCCCGTGTCATAGAGGCATAATACGTGCTGTCCATTTACCTTCACTGTGTCAGTAACGGACGGTCGCTTGGGGCTATTCTGTTGCCTCATTGGATTCTTCCTTGGCGATTTTGTCTGTATAAATGCAGCATGTTGAGGAGCGGGTTTAATTTTACATTCTTGGGTGTGGTGTGTGTTTGTCTTACACACCTTACACCACTTCCTCCCCGTCTCCTGGTTAGTAGAGGTCCTCTCCTGTTTTATCCTATTATAAGTTTGTGATGTGTTCTGTGCTTTATGGGAAAATCTACTAGATTTAGGCTGATTGTCGGAACAGGGGTGTGTAGATGCTTTTGCAGACATACCAGTATATTTCCGCCTTGTAGACTGAGACTCTGCCAAAGCTCCCTGAAACCTTTCAGCCAGAGTGAGTAACGACTTAAGGTTTTTGGCCCCATGCTCTGCTAGGAACCTTCTCATATCTGGTGTCATTGTGTCCTTGAGTTGTTCCATGATAATCATTTCCTAAAGCCCTTCCAGAGACTCAGGAAAGTTTCCTAACGTGCGCCATTTTTGCAGATAGGATTCGCGGCGTGCTGCGAACTGTGCAAATGTTTCCCCTGTGTCTCTTCTGGCCCGACGAAACTGCTTCCTGTAAGCTTCTGAATTAAGTTCAAATCTTTGTAAAAGGGCCTTCTTTAGAGTATAATATTTATTTTGCTCAATAATCGGCAGCTTCATGTACACCTCATATGCTGTTCCACGCAATCCTTGTGAGAGTTTGAGCGCCCATTTATCTTTGTCCAGACCATACGACGAGGCAAATCGTTCGAATCTATCAAGGTACGTGTCAATTTTCTCGGCGCTGTTGGAGGAAATTTCTAAAGGAAATGACATAGCATTTGTTCCTGTAGCATGACTTGTAATTGTGTTACCATCTGCCGAAGGAGAGGCACCAGAAGATTCTAATGTACTGGGACTAGCCTCTACTTCAACTCTTCTAGCTTCTACGTCTAATTCCTTTAGTCTAATTTCATGCTGCCTTTCTTTTTCTCTTTCGTTTTCCTCTGCTTGTCGAATTTCTCTCCTCTCCTGTGCTTCTCTCTCTGCTCGCTCCTTTTCTAATCTCTCTTCTCTGTCAAGATGTTTGTCGATTTCGGCGCTAATGAAACTCGTTAACTCATTACCTACCATCCCCATGTCCTTAGCGAATTCCATTATACTAGATCTTACTTTGGCTAATTCAGCCATTGCTTGTGCTGAATAAATCTTGTGGGTAAATTATCTCCCAAAGCAATACAAGTTTACAATTTTTTACCAAAGCAATACTTGTTTGTCTAGTGAATAGAATATGGACTAATAGCACATTAACTCCACACACTCACTCACTCCTCGGGATAACTAAAATTAACTCGAAGGTTAGAAAGTTATTTGAAAAAGGAAAACCCAGCGAGAGCTACACTACTAGCTTCAATTAATTCTTAATATCCTGTTCAAATGCTACAACGATAAAGTCTAGGGGATAGAAAAAGATTCTCACTCTAGAAGGTGAAGAAAAGCAATAATTTTCAGCAAAGGCAATGGTTTATACCTCAACTCTTTGCTAATCGTATCACCAGCGAGAGCTACTGTGCGCTAGGATACTTAAATCCCGAGGCGAGCACCTCACTTTGTCACGCGAATGGAGAGAGCAAGGTCGACACAGGTCAACTGCTCTCTATAACAGTAAGAATATAGATTGATTTTCTTGCAATACTGTAATAGTGATGTTATTTGTTATGAAACCAAGAGGTTAACTGTCTGGAATCAAGGGTAATCAAATACCGTGTAAGAATATCAGACAAGTTGTTCTCCCACGTGACTTTGTTCCACAACTAACATACACCACACGAGGTTGACAATTCGACAATAAAGATGACAGTAAACAAGAAAGGGAAATAATCACACAAAGAGAGAGAGAGAGAGAGCTCTGGACAGGCTTATGATATTGTATCAAATTGACTCAGACGTGTAGTAAGTAAATAAACAATATGCTATTTATTAATGGAATCACATTTACAGAGGGTTAATTTACATCTGATGAAAAAGAAATATGGAAAAGAATCACGTTTAAATATGAAAAAAAGAAGGAATCTAGGTCACAGTGGGGTGCCTTATTTTCTTCACTGACTAAGTCTGAGCGTTTGGTGGGTATGTGTAGTGATTTTCTTTCTCTTTATTATACTTATCGTAGTGTTCTTGTATGATGTAGGCAGAGAGGACACTCTGCTGTGACTTCTTGATGAGAGCACGTGGTAGTGACTGACTGCCCTGTGTGGCACTAGTGTCTTCAAGGATGTCTGGTTCACACTGAGGGGTGAAGTTTCAGTCCCTGTCCCTTCTTGATTTTTGGGCTCAGCAAAATTGAGGGAGGTCGAAGCCAGGTCCAATGTTACTGATACTCTGCACTGGAGAACAAAGTAAGGGGACCATTAATCTCTTGTCTAAAGAGATTTTACATGTATTAAGTTCCTCCCCGAAGACTTTTGGTCTCAGGGCATAGGCACACTTACCACTGAAGACTTTGACTGTCCAGTACACTGTATGTAAAAGATGTCTCAGTGACTATTGTCTAACAGGCTCTGTCCTCATCCTTCCAAGTCGAGTATCTCTCCTCTACACTTAATACGTCTTTTTATTTTGCACAATCAACAGTCTGTCTTGTAGTCTGGTGTATCTTTAGTTAATAATTAATTCTTAATTATCTTTCAGCAAGGAACAACAGCTTTCATAATGTATACTTATAACAGAGTTATTTTCTAATAAGTCAAGAAATAATGCACAGTAATAAAATACTATAAGCAAATCATATAAGAAAATTAATCATATGTTATACATGTACATAATAGATATGGAAGAAAACTAAATCCAATAGCATAACATATATTTCTTATCATAATCAACCGCTACCTCTTCTGCAAATTACACTTGTATCATTTAGCAATAATTAAACAAATAATTTTGGGAGATAACTCACCGTACAAAATCACTTCAGTTTCACACAGTCCGAACTTGAATATTCAGTATTCATAAGCATGTACTTGACTTTGCACACAGTTGTGTACAATGTCTCTTATATATGTGTGTATATTCTTTAAAAGTCTTATGTACTTAAACTTTAGTTTCGGCTGCTTTCACGGTGTTCATTAAGAGAGTAGAGTAAAGTTACATTTTCTCTGATAAATACATTTTAGACCGGAAATAGATGGTCGTCTGTGAGGCACAGGTTAATTGATGTCACCAAGAAAAACACACACTTTCCCGTCTTCGCAAAAACTCTACCTGGCGAATCTAAATTGCCTGCTTAACGAAATTTAATACAAGCACTACCCGAACTAGCGTTCTCGGAGAAAAAAAAGAGAAGGGGGTCATAGGGAAGACTGTGAAACAGTGACAGGGTGGACTGAGTAAAGGAATGTGGAAGATTTTGGAAGAGAAAAGATATACTGCTCCATGACAAGGTTACAGAATTAATAAAGGAATAGGCACATAGGCGCAATCGCCTCTGTTGAGACAAGTTCCCACAAGAAGTTAATTAACCCCCAAAAGGTCAAAAGATTAGCACTATGGTATAGAATTTGACTATACTGTAAAGAATAGAGTTTCTAGTTAGTCTATTCTGAAAAAATGAACAGTATTAGCAAACACAAGAAGAAAAAAAAAACCACAGTGAGTATATTAGTTATACAATATAAAAATTATTCATCCCTGCTTTCACTCGCTCTAACAAACATGTGATCACATTTCATTCTCGCTTACCGAATAAGTGTTTGACAACATCTTGAACATATCTCCATGATCCAGGTAGTGTCGGTGTCGGTTCTTTTGGCAAAATAAGCCCCAGTGCTTATATGACTGTTTAATCCTCTTATTTGATGAACGCCTATTTTGTTATTTTGTTTTATTGACTCTGTTCATGTCACCGCAATTAGTCCAGGTATGAAACATAACTTCGAGATCAAAATAGTCACAGTGTACAGTAGCTTGGAATATTCGATAGTAAAATAGAATGTCAGGTAGATAAATCTTTTTCTTCAGGATAAATCCTCGCCACAACACAAGTGGTCGGTAGGCAGGTAATGTTAAATTTGCTATTCTTCGCCACAGCGGGCTGAATGTAGATGAAAATGGAAAAAGGAAATCTGGATAGCTATAGGTCCAGTTACAATTATTCTTATTGTCTTTTGTTGGTACTCTCTCTCTTTCTGGGTAAACCAAGAGAGCCGAACAGGTAAACCTCAAAGACACGCTGGGTGCATAAGAATGTTTGTTTGGCGTCTATTGTACTTAGACCCGTTTTCTTAGATTTATATTGAAGCCGCTGGTAGGTTTTGGGTTGTGACCCGTACTAGATTTATAGGAAGAAAAATGCAACATTTAACCACAATCAGTATTCTATCCTAAAAATAACCGCGTAGAGGTATAATTTAATCCACTCGGCTATTAAATTTAATTAGAAAAACACAAGTGTATATCGTATTTATCGTTTAACAAAAAAAAAAAAAAAAAAAAACCCGTGAAATAAGCGCTAGTCATTTATAAAATTGCTCATAATGAATTAGAAATAAATATTTATTTCGTCAGTACTCATAATGAATAGTGCATTTACTAGTTGACCAAAATATCTCTTACTAGTTAATAGCAAGTAATTAAATTATAAAGTTAGCTATATTTTGTTTTAATTCGCTAGTCAGCACAAAATCCTAGTGAAATATCATGACGGACTTTTAAAATGTAATCACTCAACACAGGAAAATCTTGGTGAAATATAATGCCGGACTTAACAATTAAATCACTCAAGAGGCTATTATAAATATTTACCGCAACACAAAATGACTATCTCCAATCGAAAAAACTAAGAAATTCCACTGGTATAATGGATCTAGCATATCGAAGCTAGACGTCTGAAAATTTGTGGGTACTAGATAAACTGAGTTGGTGTCGTGTTTTGGTCTGTCTTACACCACGGTCATATTTACCGCACGCAATACTATAGGAAAACGGACCGATATAAGAACCAATGAAAAAGCTCCTTTTTCTAGTGTGTATAAGGAAAACGTTTTAGGCTTAACATAGAGGCCCATTTTGTGTAAAGGATAGTACGAAGTTATTTAATTTCTTAAAGATTAAAGATGTTTAAACGAAAAGGTATAGATAGTTCAACAACGGGGATGTTACTTAAGAGGTAGGTGCAAAGACTTCCTCGAATAGTAGTTCATTTAAAGAGAAAAATCGTTTAAATTGACATCTATACATCAGGGTAGTCCAAAATTTAGTTAGTTAAAGTCTGCATAGATTTAAATGCAATTTGCTAACTAAACAATTATTACATAGAACGGTAGAGATAAATTTACAGTATAATTCTAACTTTAAATGACCAAAATCGGTTCAGAATTAAGAAAGATAATAAATATTTAAAATTTTGCACATTGAACAAGCAGGCAAAAGATGCCTCGTTTTTAGATTCCTAACACCGGTTTTTGGCCGTGTTCTCCGATACGGGGGAGCGACGGTATAAAAGTCCTTGAACTTGGTTGATTTAGAGCCACAACTTTTTGAAACACTATGCTGTACAGAAGAGAGCGGCAAAAAGTGTGCTGTTAAATACTTTGCCACTGCATCTGCATAGCAGACCTAGATACCTTTTAACAGCCTGTTACAGCTTATATGTATTGCCTGTGGGTAAGAAAGAATATATATAAGTATATAATTTTCTTGTGAATAATCCACTTGTGTGTTCGTAAGTGTGTTGAGTGTGTTAAGAAAAAACTTACAGAACGAGTGTATTGCCATCTGAACGTAAGCATGTGTTGACTTTTAGAGACGAAATCCAGCATTGGGAACTGTGTAGAATATTTGAGAATTATGGCAAAAATACGACTGTAGGTTTAATAATGTATTTGAAGGAGTATTTCCTAACTGAAAGACACACTGATCAGGACCATGAGAAAGGATCACAGAATTTGTTAACATGTATTAATCAAGGTGTCATTTAATAGTTTGAACTAAACCAAATCATTGTATGGAAGCAGATCATGGACAAATGGATCTAACGTTGTATTTATAAGGAAAGTGTAATCACATTGAACTGGCTGTGAGTGGTACTGAGGTAAATTGTCCTGTGCAACTGTTAGCACCATGTCTGAAACTGTTTGTTACGTCCATTGGGTGTGTGTGGATAGAATAGTGCTGGACCATACAAGGGTTGTGATTATTTGTATTACAGGTTTTATGCTGAAACTACTAAGATTTTACGAGACATTCACTTCTGAGGGACTCTGTGGTGCAAACGTTCTCAATATACCTAGAACTAGACAACCTATGTTTCCCAGCCTGGAGATCCAGACATTTTGAGATCCAAGCTATAGTTGGTGTCGTGGAATATTCTAATCCACATATATAAATTATCAAGTAAATATAAAGCCTAATAAATACATATAATAAATAAAGGAAGAAGAATGGTAAAGAACAGTGCTGTCACAATGACTGTACTCGAAATCCCCTTGTTTTCTACTGCGTATGCAAATTGTAACGTTTCACGTTGATATTAAAGGCCTTCTGCAACATACACGCGTTTCCCAAACACACAATAAAATGTGCTGCCTTTCTAAGAAAAACCTTGAAATATGCAAGTTGACCTAAATTTTAAATTCCATTCATGTCTTTTTTCTACACTATGTTACCAAGATCAAAAGACAGATGGACAAAAGGATAGCGAGAAGGGAGAGGCAGAAAGCCGAACACTAAACACGCTTCGCGCGATACACAAATGCTGCCATCACGCGTGTAAGACTACAAGCACTAACTTTTTCGGACGGACAGTGATAAATTCACTACCCTTCCCAGAGTTAGGTTTTAAAATCATAAAAAACGCTTATTAGGAAAGATAACAATAGATGGGTTTACGGTTGAAAACATAACAGTACCCAGACAGCACATCTTCGAAACAGGAGGTAGAAAATACATATTTTGAACGCAGCCACGTAGCTCTTTTAAATTTGGATATTTGGGTTCCTTAGGGCTTGCTGACAAAGAATATGTAAAACGTTACGCAAATAGTCCAGGAATTAATAAATTATACCCAAAATAAAATAGTGGGGATGCCTGACAGCATGGAATCATTTCTGCTCATAAATTTTTTTTATAACGTGTTTGAAAAAAATCTTACGTTACAGAATTAGCCTACCATGTAAACTCCAAATTGATTGGAGCGCAACAAATGAAAGACTAACCACGATTGGTCGGGCTATAAATACTATCTTTCGTTGTTAGGGGAGACGTGAAAAGGTAACATTTTTTCAAACACTTGTCGAAACGTGGCCTCATTGGCTAGACTCGCTGATATACTCACTTAGGAGCGTTAGTTCGAGACCACTAGTGCAAATAATCTTGATAAAGCAACAGTGCGTTGAAGCCAGCTCATATTTGTGTTAAATAAAAGCCTGGAACATAAGCAGATGGGAATTTGTGCCAGTAATTGTGCCAGAATTCATTGCTAATCAACGTATCTGTGTTTATTTCCATGAAATTGTGGGACCGTGGTCTTGATGGTACTGAGCAGCACCTGGTCAGAGCTTTGCTGAATCCAGAGTCGGACAGCATACTCCTTGGTCTTTTTAGCTATCAGTGAGGTGTCTCCAGAGCCCAGAGGAGAATTCGAGCAGAGGAGTCCTTTCCTGCCGCCATCACGCAAGATAAGCTGATTTGGCCAGCTGAGCTCAACATTATGTCCCCTCATCTTGAAATGACTTTATAAAAATAACATTCAGAGGGGAATTTAATTGTCTTAATATCAGGAACTGAGAACATCTCCAATACTAGTCCCAAAAGACAAACTATTGAAGTCATGATGACAAATACCAACAGAGCTTGAACAAAACAAAACCAGTATTACCTCATATTACCACTACACAACTGACACACATAGGATATTTTAATAATATATGTCACTACAATATTCATATTGATAAAGTCTGTACATATACTTGTAATTAAAATTGAGTGTGATTCCTGGTTCCTTTGTATTTGAATCAGGACACATATACCTTTATGATAACCATGAATACATATTGTTATTTGAAAAGTTATCAGTGACTCCTTAAGATATTCTCATAGAGTGTTATATGTATGTGAGTGTCACAGTGTTGTCAAGAGTAGTGGATTAAATTAAATTGTTTATCTGTCTGTTGTTGTGACTTACACTTCATCATACACATACCCTAGACACATAACGTAGTCATCACACTATTCCAGAATAATTCTGACTGAGATATATAGATATGTGGTAGCAAGTAAGGTTATCTATAATACACTACTCTTAATAGATATAGATACCTTCACAGCTGATCTCAGTCAGTACACTAAGTCCCCTATAAATATTTATACCATCCCACTTCACCACATATATTGGGGGCTCGTCCGGGATTTTGAATCTTTCCCTATTAAAAATATTGGGGGTAATTCACTTCAGGGAATATAAGAATTAAAAGGTATCCTTGGGTGGAATTAAATAAGGTTGAGCTCACGGTGCCTGTGTTGTCCATTAGATATATTTAGAGATTAAATTGTTGGTTAGACATTGTAGAAATTTACCTGATAGACAATGGCGGACCTGGCCAAGTTTCGATCTGCTGCTGTACAGACTGCAAAAGAGTTAGGATTAGATGGGCAAGTTATGGTTGCCTATGTCACTACGGAATGTGACAAATTTATTGAACGCGAAGAAAGAAGATTAGAAAAAGAGGCCGAAAGAAAGTTAGAGGCTGAGACTAAGAGGTTGCAAGCTGAGGCTGAGACTAAGAGGTTGCAGATTGAGGCTGACAAAGAGGCTAAAGCATTGGAAGCCGAGGAAAGAAGACAGGCTGCAGAAAGGGAAGAGAAGAAATTAGCTGCAGAAAGGGAAGAGAAGAAATTAGCTGCAGAAAGGGAAGAGAGGAAATTAGCTGCAGAAAGGGAAGCAGAAGATAAAAGATTACAAAGGGAACATGAGTTACGACTAAGGGAGTTTGAGTTTCAAGGCCATGCTCCTGAAAATGGTGCCAGTCCCTTTGCCTCTGATGCTACGGTTACTCAGGGAGCCTCAACCTCAGCTATGAACTTTCATTTAGATCATTTTGTTGAGAAAGACGATGATATTGAGAGCTATATAAATAGATATGAACTATTAGCTACCACGTATGGGTTAGAGAGAGAAAGGTGGAGCTTAAAGTTATCTCAGGGACTTCGTGGGGCAGCTTATGAAGTTTTTGCAAAAATGAGCAGAGGTGATCAGGAAAATTATGACATGCTAAAGCAGGCTCTTTTGTTAAGGTATGAAAAGAATGCAGAATTTTATAGGAAAAAATTTAGGAATGCTAAACTACTGTCAGGTGAAACCTATCACCAGTTCTCTGCACGAATAGAGACATACTTGGAGAAATGGACTTCTCTGGGGAAAACCCAAGATCTTAAGGAAATGGTCCTTATAGAGCAATTAAGAGAGTCCATGGCTCCAGACCTGAGAAAGTTTCTCATGGAACAAGGTGCAGAGAGGCTGGGTGAGTTGCTAAATGTTGCTGAAAGGTATCAAGCAGCTCAAGCAGAGGTAACAGGTAATAAAAAGAAACAAGTGGATAACTTTAGGGCACCACAGAACTTTAATAAATTTGATCCTAAGGATCAAAATAAAGGTAAGCACCAATTTGATAGGCCACGGTATGAAAATAAAAATAAATTCCCACAATTCGATGAAAGGAAATATAATGAAAGAAAATCTTTCAACCAAGGAAAAAGGTGGTGTAAGAATTGTCAGATGGACAATCATGACACTGACCGTTGCAGAAGGAAACCTGTGTATATGGCAACCCTTCAGGTCAGGTCGACCTCAAGACAGGAGGAGGATATTATGTTAGATACCACTCCAGAAGAGATGAGGAAGGCACAGGCTGGGGATAAAACACTCAAGCCTTGTTTCAGAAAATTGTCAACTTGTCATACAACTCCAGGCAAGGGAGATTTTTACATGAAAAACAAGTTGATGTATAGGAAGACTGGAGCTAGATCCAAGGGTCAGGGACAACTGGTACTTCCTAAAAGATATAGGGCAGACTTAATAAGGAGCCTACATGTGAAACCAGATGGGGACCATGAGAAAATAGGTACCATCATTCAAAAGGTGGCTCACAATTATTATTGGCCCAAAGCAAGATGGGATATTGAGAATTTTGTAGAAAGGTGTAGCATAGCACATGAGGGAACACCCACAAGTGGGAACATGGATCAGGACCTGGACACGCCCCGGGGCAAAATTAGGCCTGATAATAAAAAGAGATATAAATTTGAAAAAGTGGACCAAATGGAATGGGAAGCCCCTTTTCACGGACAAGCTTCACTTAACTGTTTTACAATGGCCACTATGCGGAGAGTGCAAAAAGATGTCTTACCCCAGGATAAGCCGACAATCCCTCAATCGGACGTAAACAAACTGGAGGAAGAGGATGTAGAGAGGAAATCTCTCATCAAGAATTTTAAGAGGGGAGACAGCCCCAAGAGAAAAATTGGTAGCGGTCGTTTTGTGAATGATAATTCTGGGAGGAAAAATCATCACTATAAAGCTTCGAGTGGAAGAGACCATACCGGTGCATGGACAAATAGGTCCACACAATTAAAGGTCCATATGTAGCTTTGTTAAGAACGTGGACTGATGAAAAGGCAGAGGAAAACATTACATCTTCATACCAATATGTGAATGAGCTGACCACTCGGTTAAAAACTGGCTGGAAACTTGCCAATGAAAATTTGAAACAAGCCAGGAAGAAACATGCTGCCTATTATAACAGGAAGGCGAAAGACAGAGATTTGGCTGTGGGAGAGAAGGTACTGCTTCTTTTGCCCGGGAGTCAGAATAAGTTACAAATTGGATGGCAGGGTCCATATACAGTTCTAGAGAAGGTGTCTAGAACAAATTATAAGATAGATAAGAAGGGGAAAGAAAAAATCTATCATGTGAATCTCCTGAAGAAATATTTGGAAAGAGAACATCAGGAAGAGACACACTTGTTGACCTTGTCCATCGCCATGGAGATGAAAAAGGAACCACTTTCATCATTTGAATATCCATTACACCCCTGTGAGACAGCAGCACAGGTGAAAATCAGTACACATTTAACGAAAACTCAGAAAGAGAGAGTGCAACAGGTTCTAAATAATCATGCAGAGGTGTTAACAGACCGACCAGGGCATACAAACCTATTGGAATATGATATGAAACTAATAGACTCCACACCTGTCTGTATGAAACCATATTCGATTCCGTTTGCTAAGGAGAAAGCTTTGAAGGAAGAGACAGACTATCTGTTGAAGGAAGGAATTATTTCGCACAGTGAATCTTCGTATAGTTCCGGTGTTGTACTCTTAAGGAAGCCCTCTGGAGAACATAGACTCTGTATAGATTACAGGAGACTGAATGCTATTACAGAAGGACAGGTGGATCCATTGCCGGATACAAATCAGCTGTTTGCCAGACTAAATAAAGCTAAATATTTCTCAAAAGTGGATCTGAGTAAAGGATACTATCAGATTCCAGTAAAGCCTGAGGTTAGACCATACCTAGCTTTTAGTACCTCAGAAGGACACTATGAGTTTAATAGATTGCCATTTGGATTGAAGAATGCGCCTAGTGTCTTCTCTAGAATGATGAGAAAATTATTGGATCCTCTGAATAATCCCTGTATAACAAATTTTATGGATGATATCCTTATAGCAACAGAAACATTTGAGGAACACATTGACTCTCTGAACATGCTGTTTGATCGACTTAGGGAGGCAAATTTAACAGCCCGACCAACCAAATGTTGCGTTGGATGTAAAGAATTGGAATTTTTGGGACACACAGTTTATCAGGGAAACATGACCCCTGACCCAAAGAATTTAGAGAAACTACAGAAAGCCCCGAGACCACAAACCAAGAAGGACGTGAGATCCTTTGTCTCATTATGTGGTTTCTACCAGAAGTATATCAAAAACTTTAATTCCATATGTGCACCGTTAACTGAATTGACACGTAAAGGACATCCAGATCGCATTACATGGACACCACAATGTGAAATGACTTACCAAGAATTGAAGGAAAAGCTCACAAGTAAACCCATTTTGAAATTACCTGACTTAAGTCAAGAATTCATTGTAAGGACGGATGCCAGTAATATTGGGCTAGGAGCAACTCTACTACAGAAATCAGATGCATTGGATGGGGAATTAAGCCCAGTGGCATATGCTAGCAGAAAGTTGAATAAAGCTGAAATCAATTACTCAACTAGCGAAAAGGAATGTCTTGCAGTAATATGGGCAATAAAGAAATTCAATATTTATCTGTATGGGAAGGCATTTAAGTTGCAAACAGACCACAAACCTTTATCGTTTCTAGCACAGGCTAAGCATGAGAACTCTAGGTTACTCCGATGGTCTTTACTTTTGGCTCCATATAATTTTAGCATTGAGTATATATCTGGAAAAACCAATTTGGGAGCGGATTTTTTAAGCCGCCATCCGTGTGATGAGAATCACCGTAAACCCCAGAAATAACAATAAATTTCTCTATGTGAATATAGAATAAAGGACTGACATATAATGTCTGTTTTAAGAGGGGAGGTGTCGTGGAATATTCTAATCCACATATATAAATTATCAAGTAAATATAAAGCCTAATAAATACATATAATAAATAAAGGAAGAAGAATGGTAAAGAACAGTGCTGTCACAATGACTGTACTCGAAATCCCCTTGTTTTCTACTGCGTATGCAAATTGTAACGTTTCACGTTGATATTAAAGGCCTTCTGCAACATACACGCGTTTCCCAAACACACAATAAAATGTGCTGCCTTTCTAAGAAAAACCTTGAAATATGCAAGTTGACCTAAATTTTAAATTCCATTCATGTCTTTTTCTACACTATGTTACCAAGATCAAAAGACAGATGGACAAAAGGATAGCGAGAAGGGAGAGGCAGAAAGCCGAACACTAAACACGCTTCGCGCGATACACAAATGCTGCCATCACGCGTGTAAGACTACAAGCACTAACTTTTTCGGACGGACAGTGATAAATTCACTACCCTTCCCAGAGTTAGGTTTTAAAATCATAAAAAAACGCTTATTAGGAAAGATAACAATAGATGGGTTTACGGTTGAAAACATAACAGTACCCAGACAGCACATCTTCGAAACAGGAGGTAGAAAATACATATTTTGAACGCAGCCACGTAGCTCTTTTAAATTTGGATATTTGGGTTCCTTAGGGCTTGCTGACAAAGAATATGTAAAACGTTACGCAAATAGTCCAGGAATTAATAAATTATACCCAAAATAAAATAGTGGGGATGCCTGACAGCATGGAATCATTTCTGCTCATAAAATTTTTTTTATAACGTGTTTGAAAAAAATCTTACGTTACAGAATTAGCCTACCATGTAAACTCCAAATTGATTGGAGCGCAACAAATGAAAGACTAACCACGATTGGTCGGGCTATAAATACTATCTTTCGTTGTTAGGGGAGACGTGAAAAGGTAACATTTTTTCAAACACTTGTCGAAACGTGGTCTCATTGGCTAGACTCGCTGATATACTCACTTAGGAGCGTTAGTTCGAGACCACTAGTGCAAATAATCTTGATAAAGCAACAGTGCGTTGAAGCCAGCTCATATTTGTGTTAAATAAAAGCCTGGAACATAAGCAGATGGGAATTTGTGCCAGTAATTGTGCCAGAATTCATTGCTAATCAACGTATCTGTGTTTATTTCCATGAAATTGTGGGACCGTGGTCTTGATGGTACTGAGCAGCACCTGGTCAGAGCTTTGCTGAATCCAGAGTCGGACAGCATACTCCTTGGTCTTTTTAGCTATCAGTGAGGTGTCTCCAGAGCCCAGAGGAGAATTCGAGCAGAGGAGTCCTTTCCTGCCGCCATCACGCAAGATAAGCTGATTTGGCCAGCTGAGCTCAACATTATGTCCCCTCATCTTGAAATGACTTTATAAAAATAACATTCAGAGGGGAATTTAATTGTCTTAATATCAGGAACTGAGAACATCTCCAATACTAGTCCCAAAAGACAAACTATTGAAGTCATGATGACAAATACCAACAGAGCTTGAACAAAACAAAACCAGTATTACCTCATATTACCACTACACAACTGACACACATAGGATATTTTAATAATATATGTCACTACAATATTCATATTGATAAAGTCTGTACATATACTTGTAATTAAAATTGAGTGTGATTCCTGGTTCCTTTGTATTTGAATCAGGACACATATACCTTTATGATAACCATGAATACATATTGTTATTTGAAAAGTTATCAGTGACTCCTTAAGATATTCTCATAGAGTGTTATATGTATGTGAGTGTCACAGTGTTGTCAAGAGTAGTGGATTAAATTAAATTGTTTATCTGTCTGTTGTTGTGACTTACACTTCATCATACACATACCCTAGACACATAACGTAGTCATCACACTATTCCAGAATAATTCTGAATGAGATATATAGATATGTGGTAGCAAGTAAGGTTATCTATAATACACTACTCTTAATAGATATAGATACCTTCACAGCTGATCTCAGTCAGTACACTAAGTCCCCTATAAATATTTATACCATCCCACTTCACCACAGTTGGATGCTTCTCATTTTTGGAGATAAGTGGTAACACAATTCCACTGATCAGCCTATCCAGAGACATTATCAAACAAATAAAATAACAATAACAACAAAAACAGATTGCGTGATGACTCATGAAGGACTTTAATAAACTAAATACCAACTTTACAGTCCAGTGACAGTGTCATATATATATATATATATATATATATATATATATATATATATATATATATATATATATATATATATATATATATATATATATAACGTCGAAAGCTTGCCTGGTTTGGGCATGTAACTCGTCATGACTCCCTTTCGAAAACGATCCTCCAGGGAACAGTCGAAGGTAAACGGAGTAGAGGAAGGCAAAGAAAATCCTGGGCTGATAACATCAAAGAATGGGCAGGACACGGTTTTTCCACACTTGTACGCATTGCTGAGAATAGAGAGCAGTGGAGGACCTTGTCTGCTGATGCTTCCACCATGGCACCCCTACGACCCATGACGGGTTATGGGTTGAGATGAGATGATGATGATATATATATATATATATATATATATATATATATATATATATATATATATATATATATATATATATATATATATATATATACTGTATATATAAATGTGAAATAAATAATTAATATTTGAAATATAACTTTATCATATTTAACTATTGTGGAAATGGACATTCCATGTTTATTTATTTTATCTTGTAAAAACATTTGAATTCTTTATCATTTTCCTAACCAAAAAGAGAAACGGTGTAGGATCAATAAATTGTAAATATATATAATCAGTCTTACTTAATTATTTAAATTGAGTTAAGGTTCTGTTGGTTATATATATATATATATATATCTATTACATATTTAATTAACTAATTAATCCCCTAGCAGAGTGATAAGTGCAGATGTGATGAAAGGGAAATGATCTTGGGAAATACGTGTTGAGTAGAGTTAATTTTGGGTTAGAGTACTTGCTTACAGATTGGTATGGATTTGTTTAAAGATATCTCCTCTTAGTTTCGTGGAAGACAGTATGTCAGATAGCAGGTGAACTCTGGTCATAATGAACTGTTTCTGTACTGGTTTTAAGTGATGTGTGAATAGCTCTCGCGGCTAGTGTCCGCAGGGATTTTTGAGAGCAGTGTTAAGAGAACAGTAGATTCTCGTGACTGTGTGAACGGGGTGTGTTCCCGTGGGTTCAGTGTGTGCAGGGTTTTTGACTGAGGTGGTCAGCCCTAAGGTGTTTTTTGGATAATGTATGCCTGCGCAGGGCTATAGAGATTTTGTAGGCCTTGATTATTATATATCTGCCGTAGATGCAGTATTTGTGCACTGATGTGAAGTATAGAGATTTTGTAGGCCTTGATTATTATATATCTGCCGTAGATGCAGTATTTGTGCACTGATGTGAAGTGTAGGGATTTTGTAGGCCTTGATTATTATATATCTGCCGTAGATGCAGTATTTGTGCACTGATGTGAAGTATAGAGATTTTGTAGGCCTTGATTATTATATATCTGCCGTAGATGCAGTATTTGTGCACTGATGTGAAGTATAGAGATTTTGTAGGCCTTGATTATTATATATCTGCCGTAGATGCAGTATTTGTGCACTGATGTGAAGTATAGAGATTTTGTAGGCCTTGATTATTATATATCTGCCGTAGATGCAGTATTTGTGCACTGATGTGAAGTATAGAGATTTTGTAGGCCTTGATTATTATATATCTGCCGTAGATGCAGTATTTGTGCACTGATGTGAGGAGTAGAGATTTTGTAGGCCAGGATGTGTATGGGCCGTATGTTAACTGCATTATGAAGATTCATGTTTCGATGTAACTGTATTCGTCTAGATCTACGTGATGTTATAATTGTAATAAACCATGGTTAAAATATCATCAGCCGTTACACCATTCCATGACTCGGTGTGTACGCTACTGTGAGTGACTGTCCCAAAACACGCTTCACCTTCTTCACTAAAAAAACGTCAATTGAGTTTTATCACAGAGTCAATACAAAAAAATAATAACCATTATTCAAAGGAAGATCTTGAGAGGTAGCACTTAGACCTCCAGTAACAAACACTATCATCATACTTGAAGGTTTATACAGCTTGACCCTACCTTTGATTGTCGATACACCCTTGCTCTTTTCAGAGAAGGGGGTATTTCTTATAAGACCAGTCTCTGATCTGGCACTATCCTGGTATCATCTGATACATCTTTTTGTCCAGGATATCTTTCATTTAATAACATCTGAACCTCTCGCGACAATTGGAAAGCTGGAATATATATATGAAATAGACAAAAAGTCGCTGACCAGTGTGAGACATAACACCTTTGGGGAATTCCGTTGTCAAATTTTGAATCAAAGTTAATTTTGCCCCCTTTTGCCGACCGCCAGACTCCGGCAGCGAGCAAACTGTCTTTTTGATCTCCCTCGTTCCGTAGCTTAATTACATTCACGAATGAACGATGGGGGGGGGGGGGGGGAGAAAGTACATTGATACAGCGATAAAATTATTAATTATAAGTATAAAAGTCAAAATAATATGAGTAGAAATAGAAATAGTAAAGTTGTAACGCGTCTTCTTTCCCCGCGCCAGTCATCGCATTGAGATAAGAACGTAGTGTGAAACCTTATTGCCGCGCTAGTGGTATTGGACTTTATAACTCGCCCGTCAAGGGTTAACGGTAAAATATTTGAAAACAACAAGCTTAGTTGTTCCAAGAAAGATAGTAAGAATAAAACAGGGGAGGCATAAACGAACGCAGAAAAGTGAGAGCGAGAGAGCGAACACATGCCACAAATTGTCAACCGTTAGATTCTTGGACTAGCTACCCAAGACGACAGTGCGAGACGATAAGGTGGCAGGTGTTCGGTAACGTGTCGCACGCTTTGTAGAATTTAAAAATACCCCGCAAAACCCAATACTTTTTCGGACTATAGGCGCACTGAGAAAATATATAAACACACAGACAGCGCTTTCGCTGCAAAAGAGTCCATTTTATGACGTAACAGACTAGTAGTTTCAGTTTTGGAAAACGCGGGAGAGGAGAAAAGATGGCGTAATTTATATGATAGTGGAAATTGAAACTAACTCTGGAAAAAATATGGATTTCTTTATTAATGGGTTTAGGATCATAAAACCTAGTTAGTTTGATGGCTTATCTTCTCTTGATAAATAATATGTTTAAAAATACAAAATTCACCAGTAGGTAAGAAAGTTATTGACAAAAGACTGTATTTGTTCGTGCAGACAAACGGACAGACTGGCGGTTTTGCATTCATTTTGCATTCACTAACGATTACAATTTTGAACGCGTTGTTGGAAATGAGACAAACAAGCATGTATTCTGTTGGAGGAGGGGTAGACAAGGGGAGAGAAATTATGGGATGTCTTAACACTAAATATATTTTAGCAGGGGAAATCTAAGAATGAGTGTGAAAACTTGTTATGTCCAAAAATCAAGTCTGTTTTTGCTTTTATTTTCAAATTCAAAAGTAGTCGTTCGCTCATTGGCCAACGCCTTTTATAATATTGAAGAATTCAAAGTCTCGACGCAATTTGTCATAATATAGTCCATTGAACAGGACGTTTGAAATTCTGTGAAGTGTGACTTGTCTTATTAAAGTAAATATATATAAAGTAAAACAATAATAGGCATCACAGTCCAGCCAGCAGGACATCTGAAGTCTGCTAATCAACGTACCTGTGTTTATTCATTGAATTTATGGTAAGGCAGAAATTATTCATATATATTTTGTTTAAAAATGTGAGTGAGAGATACTGCCATTACGACTGTAAGTAATTAGGTCAGTAGCTGATATATGCAGGGCCTAGAGGTAGAGTAATGCTAGAACACATTGCCAGTTTTGTAAAATGCACATGTTTTGTGAAATAAAAATGTTTTCTTAGGTGGCCAGATGGACACAGCTCACCTATCCTATTGTATGGAAGAAAAGAAAGATTAATATTATTATTGCAGATGTAGGGCCTCCCTGAGAGGAGAGGCATGTGAGCAACACTGGTACACTTTGTAATGGATGAGCTGGGTTGGTCAATTAGATATGACCCAGATCTTTATTTCTTATGTATTATAATTTGTAGAAATAACAGTTTAAGTATGATATCAACAAGGAGACATTATTTCATTGTTACAGGGTTTTTATCTGGCACTAGCCCGGTGCCAGATGTCATTGAAAAGCAGTTGAGAAGTCTTTTCATTTCCAGTAGTGACAGAGGTCTACAAAATCCACCCTGTTACTTTTGGGCCAGTATCAAAGTGATCGTTTTACAGCAAGAATACGGACAGTTCAAGTTGTGCCAGATAAGTAAAATATCTGGCACACGACTTTTCATCAGCATCAAAGACTAGTGCACCCCTGTGTAACATAATAAAAATATTCCCCAAAGAATAAAACATTGACAGTTGTGTATTAAAGAACTGGGGATGATTAAAGAATCCCAAACAGCCATCCAGTGTTAGAATCCAGTAATAATAAAAATTTAGTAACACTAATAGTATATTTTAACAGTATATGTTTGGACAAACTGTCCCTTTGGGTTGAAAAGTTGCTTTTATGTATATACCTTGAGTTCTTTTAATTTTTAAAGTCCTGACCAGAAGAATACTAGGTTCAGGACCAATAAAATTGTATAGAAAATATTTACATATAAAAATTTAACCCAGGTGTTAGTTCATTTGATCATAGACTTTTATATTTGTTTATGTGTGTGTGTGTGTTAGTGTTAACTTACCATCACACCACACTGGCATAACCCTAGACATTAGACGTAGCTATCATATGTGATGGGGCCGAAAAGGAGACGCCCGCCCCCTACCTGTTTTTGGGCAGATTATTTTCGATGTGCGCGAAGCCTTCTGGGTTGTGAAAAGTCTGAAGTAGAAGATATGTAATGAGGCCACAATAATGCCTTTAAATTAAGTTGTGGTGTAGAATTGTGTTATATTAAATAGCTGTAGGTTTTATTTGTGTTTTCGCTATTCCTAAGCGATAATCGCGTGTGATATTTAAGTAGCCAAGATTAATACGCCCAGCGCGCAGTAGTTGAGTGATTAGCCTAGTGCCTATAAAAAGAGATAGCGAACTACAAGCGGGCGTATTTTGCCACAGCCGCCAGAGAGAACAGACGACAGAGCCAAGCTGTAAATGCCTTGAGCACATTAGCATCGGGCACTGTTGGGTGTTTTGTTGGGTTTTGTGATGTTCGCTAGTTTATTTGTTTAATGTTTGCTTTGTCACTGAATGGGTTTTTTTTTTTTTTTTTTTTTTTTTTTTTTTTTTTTTGCGTACGCCCGCTAATACTCGAGGCGAAATCTCAGGTTATTACTATGTCTAACCTGACATTGATTTTACGTGAGTATCCCTTTTTACTTGTACAGAGACAGGTGTCCCTCGCCATTCAGGCAAATACTCTCCGATTTCGGAGGTACCCATTGCAGCTGGGTCGGCTCAGGAGCCGCCAATCCCTGGTCGACAACACTCCTTCAAATGTCCTCGCCAGGTCTCGAGTTAATCCAGTCCAATTCCCGGTCGACGAAAAACTGAATGGGTTATAAAAATAAATATAGCCCCTGCCTCTAGAATCAAGAGTTTTATTGTTGTTCGGGTCGGTGCGAGTGTGGCAAGAGAGTGATCAGACATCACAATATCATCATCATCATCATCTCGCCCACCCCTGGCGTTGTCGGCAGGATAAGGCAGACAGTGACACCGAGCAAACAGCAAACGAACAAATATTGTAAACACCCAGCAGTGCGGTCTTGCAGCAAGATGGCTAATGCGCCTGTGAAGATATTGTACGTGGAGGAGCCAGAGATAAGGTTGTTTAGTGGAGAGGGGAGGCCCACTTGGCAAGAGTTTGTGGGAGATGTGGAAGCCGCGTGGAAGGTGGCGCCTTTTTGTGCAGAAGACAAGTTAGACATGATATGGAACAACGTTACACCATGGGTATCTAGAGAATTACGGATACATGGTGGAGCCAAGGCCAGCCCTGAGAAGTTACTGGAAATTGTCAAAAAAGCCTACAGCGAGCAACCACCAGTCAGTGAGGTGAACAGGAATTTCCCTTGGGAATATGCTGTTTATGGTGGAAGTAAAAAGCCTGAGACACTGGTCCAGATAGCAAGTGTAGAAGTTAAGAAGGAGGAGGAGGCACTCAGAGCAGAATTATCCTTCCTAAAGTCCCAGATAGCACAGATGTCAGAGGCCAGTTCGCCAGCACAAGAGGAGGTGCAGAGAAAGAGAGCACCATGCCAGCCGCGGGAACAGCCAACGCAAGACGAGGAGGTGTGTCCGCAGGAACCTCAACTAGACCTTCTTTCGTGTGAGAGTCAGGCTGTTGCCAAGGAAAGCTGTGAGCTGACAGCACCGATAAACGCAGTGGCACCGACAAGGCGAAAAGGGATGTGCAAGTGGTATAGTGTCCACAGGGGATGGGGGTTCATCACGCCAGATGATGGAGGTATTGATGTATTCGTACATCAGACCAAGATCTACAGAAAGGGATTCCGGAGTCTGGCGAAGAATGAACGAGTAGAGTTTGACAGCAAACCATCGGTCCAGGGCATGGAAGCAATTTATGTATGCGGCATTGGCGGTCAAGAGTGTAAGGGCAGCAGGAAGCGACCCATGGCACAGAGGAAGCCCAGAAAGATAAGATGCTACAATTGTGGAGACCTGTCAGATCACATGGCAGCCAAGTGCCCTCAAGGCCCGCTTCCGAAGAGATGTTTTCGATGCAAGTCAGCTGAACACTTGATAGCCGCCTGTCCCTCAAAGAGCTCTTTCCCGAGACGTGCTACCACAACCAGGTTTCCTTCCGGGTGCAAGCCAAGAGATGACCGTGACAAGGGCGCCGAGAAGATTGGTAGTCGGTTAGGGGAGGAAACTCGTCTTAAGCAGAGAGGAGGGAGTGCAAGTCAAGGTTCAGAGGAGGAGACACATCAAAAGCAGATAGTGGGGAATGTTGGCCACCGTCCACGCAAAACGAGTGTCAAGCACGTCAGGAGCAATCCCCCTACAGATTCGACAGCTACAAGCACTGACAGGCAGATGTCACGGGCAGGCAGCGACGCGGCACCGGTGAGCGAGTCTTCAAGACCACAGCGGCTGACAGCCCGGCAACGTACAACTGGAGACATGACGACCAAGAGTGTCTCCAGCCAAGTTGTACCGAATACAGAATCTGAGCCCAAAACATCGCCGCTGAGAAATAATCAAACGCAGCACCAACGATCTAAGAGATTTCGACAGAAGTGTCGGAGGTAGTGATGTTGTCGGGACGACAACAAAATCAGGAGGGAGATGTGTGATGGGGCCGAAAAGGAGACGCCCGCCCCCTACCTGTTTTTGGGCAGATTATTTTCGATGTGCGCGAAGCATTCTGGGTTGTGAAAAGTCTGAAGTAGAAGATATGTAATGAGGCCACAATAATGCCTTTAAATTAAGTTGTGGTGTAGAATTGTGTTATATTAAATAGCTGTAGGTTTTATTTGTGTTTTCGCTATTCCTAAGCGATAATCGCGTGTGATATTTAAGTAGCCAAGATTAATACGCCCAGCGCGCAGTAGTTGAGTGATTAGCCTAGTGCCTATAAAAAGAGATAGCGAACTACAAGCGGGCGTATTTTGCCACAGCCGCCAGAGAGAACAGACGACAGAGCCAAGCTGTAAATGCCTTGAGCACATTAGTATCGGCCACTGTTGGGTGTTTTGTTGGGTTTTGTGATGTTCGCTAGTTTATTTGTTTAATGTTTGCTTTGTCACTGAATGGGTTGTAAAAATAAATATAGCCCCTGCCTCTAGAATCAAGAGTTTTATTGTTGTTCGGATCGGTGCGAGTGTGACAAGAGAGTGATCAGACATCACAATATCATCATCATCATCATCTCGCCCACCCTATCACACAAACATACTAGTCAAGAATAGGTCTGATTGAGGTCATAAGATGGTAGCAGAAAGGTACCCTGATAACTCAACCCAAAATTTGTTATAATCAGGGACCTTCACAGCTGACCTCATTCAGTACAATAGTAATAAAGAACAACAACATTGCATACCATCAAAAACCACCACAGGGGGTAACTGTGATTGATTATCTCCAATTTTCTCTTTCTACGTGCATCTATCAAAAGGTACAACTTTTGAATTATCGCTCTTGATTCTACAAATATACGACCCGTCCCCTCTCTCTACACGTGAAACGGTCTGATTTTAAACATTCCTAGTGCCTGTTAAGACAATAGAGAAAAAAAAATAAGGCGTGGCAAAATTATGAATGAAACAGATGAATAAATCGGAGTTAGGGGTACTGCGTTAACAAAACGTCCCTAACTAATAAGGAAGAAAAGGTGGAAAACAGGTGGAAGCAAAACGTGTAGATATCATGTTATATATTTACATACTTATGTCACAGACAGATGCAAGTAGAAACATCGGACCTCTTTTGAAGTAGACGCACGGGCTAAAACAAATTCTCCGAGAATCCTCTGATGTTCGTACATACAGGGAGAAATAACTCTGTAATCTCCAGAAGCGGGCAAATCTACTAGTACCCGTTACACGGTTCCAAGTCTTTTGTTGTCGATTAGTAGCGCCGACAGAAGCGACCGCGTGAAGTCTTTTATCTGGGAAACGTAGTTTCCTGATTTCTGCTATGCGCTAAGAGTGTGAAAATTAACATCCTCTAGAGATCATAATAACATGATTGTGGTGATTTCTAAATACAATATCTAAATTAATATATAACAGTATAGGGCATAAAGGAAAAGATAAGAAAGTACAACAGAAATTTCTGCTAGAACGGTTGGTGTCGCCTACGCCTTCAGATTATTATTTGCTAACGAATAGCCGAACAAAACGGTACCCAATTTTTCAAATTCGTCCTTGACATAAACAACCACTTTTCCTAGTTCTAAGAAAATATTTGCCTAAAATGCATTGTGGAACATGGAGGGGCAAGGATAAATGAAATGCTAATTCGTTTCGCATTGATTTTAAACTAAAACCCAACACTAGCACAGGGGCAAGCCTTGCCTTAGGGGTTTCCCCAAATACAATGAAAAAGTTAGGATTGTGGACACTACGTTCATGTAAACATGTTAAGCTCTTATTGTGAATGACGTAAGCTCTCGTATTTAGCTTGATATTACATGGAAAAAGAGTGAACGAGAGGTAGTTTAAAAATAAACAACTAACATAGAAAAAAAGATAGAATTTGAACCAACCCACATAGCCCCTTAAAAATCGTAGATTCGTGTACTTGAAGACTTGCTGACCAAGAATATGGTGTTAGTTATATAAATAGTCCCTTAACTAATCAACTATTGATAAAACCATACATAGAGATCAGAGATACTGTCAGGTCAAGTCATATCTGCTTAGATTGGATCGCATATTTTTTGGGAAAAAAGTAGGTGACAGATAGGCTCAGATAGTACAGTGAATCCGATTGGGTGGCATTTGAAGTGAGACGAAATATTATTGGCTGACCTTTGAATAAACATAAATAGCCTAGTAACGTAGAAAAGTTTGAATGATATTTTTTGAAAGACTGTTTACCCTTGTAAAATTAAAAGTGATTGGCCAACTGAATCGATATTGTCAGAATAAGCGTTAGGGGGGACGCCATTACTAGAAAAGTTTCAACAGTGATAGATGAGATCAGGCTGTGCTTTTAAATACATTTCTGGACAGCCTGGACAACAAAACAGATCGAAACTGTGTCAGTCATCGTCTCTGTGTATTTCATTGAACATTGTGGTAAGATTGACATTTATTAATCTGTATTTTATATAAAAATTGAATGTGAAATAATAATATATGTCTGGACATGAGTGGGTCTATAGCGAACATGAGGCAAAGCCTAAAGATTGATCCACCATGTGATAGAGTGTCAGAGAGGTGTAAAAATACAAGAATATGTATGATTGTCATAAAGGAGCATAACACCTATCCTATTATATGGAAGAGATTACAGCTGGAATTGCAGTGGCGTTGTAACTATTAGGGGAGAGGAATACTGGTGTACATTGTCACCTCAAAAGAAAATGGTGGCATAGGTTTGTATAGGGATATGACCCTTTTGTTTGTTTGTAATGTACCTGTCCTAGAATGTGGACTATTAGTGATGCTAGATATTACGAAGGATGCATACCTTCACATTTCAGAGGTCCTGGGTACTGACGTTAATGTGGTACCAAACGCTTGANAACAAATATTAATAGTTCCACAAGTGACAAAATAGAAACAAACATTACTAAAAGGATATGATTTCAAACAACAACCTAGTGGTACTACCAGTATTTCCTTAAAGTAGGAGAACACTACAGACGTATATGAGAATAATATTTTTATGTATGGACAGAGGATCTATTGTGCTATTTGACTGATGTAATTGTTTATTTTGATTTCACTTTTAAATTGTCGATCCTGATTCCAAATAAATTAGAATCAGGATAATAAAATTGTAAAAAAACATATTTACACAAAATTCAACCACGGTCTTAAATAAGATAGCCTTTTAGAGTGTCGTTTGTATGTTATTGTGGTAGTACTGTGTGCTGTTGTGAATAATAAACTATTTGTTTGTATGTTTGTTGATTTTTTGTACATTACACTCTACATTCATAACCCTAGACACAACACGAAGTCATTTAATAATAATAATAAATACATTTTAAATGAAATAAAAAAAGGTGGTAGCGGAAAGGTACCCTGAAAAGTTCACAATACTATTGGGTATATTCAGGGACCTTCATAGCTAATCTCATTTATTCACATATTAATACCTAACAACAAATTCATAACATCAAATCCACCACAATGATGTATATAAACTGTGGCTCCTCAAAATCAGTTATCAGTTGTAGCTCACAATTTTTCGGAGAGTCTAAACACGTAGTCTAGAACCATTGTGAATTGATGTGTTAATAGTTTCGTGGGGATTTCATTTTGATTTTCTGGTAATATAAATATGTGCTTAAGTGTTAAAGGTTTATCATCTTAAATTCACTGTAATTTTCTAGGTGTTAAAGACCAATTGGAAAATAACGCGTAGCTATTTCTTACCAGTTGTGCAGTTAATGTAATTCCATCACCCGCTTTATCACATAAGAAGATACGGTTTAGCTGACTTAATTAATACACTAGGCTTGACTGATAAGTGGCAGAAAAGAATTCACGTTTATTTCCTTCGTGTAATTATATAAGTGACTAATGTTCAATATCATATGACTTAACAAACAGACGCCGACAATCTAATAGTTATTAATGACAGGCGATATTTGTTAAGTGTGCGCAGGGATAATTAAATCATAATTGACATTGTGCGCTGATCGTTGACGGAACAGAAGAGGGAAAGGCTGCATGCCTCAACGAAACCTGCACCCACTAAGCGACGCGCGATAGAATAGGCTAAAAACACCGTGTGCCTTTAACTTTAATCAGGACTGACGGAGAGAATGAGAGATCGTCTCGTCCCCTTCCCTGTGTGTGTGTATATATATATATATATATATATATATATATATATATATATATATATATATATATATATATATATATATATATATATATATATATATATATATTAGCATTTTTTCGTAATGTTTCTCTATAATTCACAGACCTGATCAAACGGCGACCAGCAGTCTAATTTGGTCCTTTTTCTTCATTTCATCATCATCATCATCAGTTGCCATCTCCACAACGAAGGTTTGCTGTAATGGATCTCCAACGTCTTATGTCTCTTGTCTTGGTGGTGCACTCTGATAGACTTTTTCCTGTCCATCTTTTGATGTTATCTTCCCACTTATAGCGCTGTCTTCCCCTTGCACGTTTGCCTTCAACTCTCCCTTCTGTTATGGTCTTCTGAAAGGTGTTATGCCTTTTTATGTGGCCAAAGTATTTTAGCTGCCGAACTTTGACCTCCCTCATTAGTTCTCTTTTCATACCTAGATTTTCTAGGACCTCCTTATTTGTTTTCATCTCTTTCCATGAGATATGCCCCATTCTTCTATATATCCACATTTCAAGAGCCTCAATTCTTTCTTCCAAATGCTTATTCATCGTCCATGTTTCTGCACCATACAGAAATGCAGAATATATATAACACTTTATGATTCATTTACTGATTGATTAATGTTGTCTTTTTCTTGGCTTACACGTCCCCAAATTCATTGCGTAAAATTAACAAAAATTAACATTTTAAATAGTAAAGTTAACTGGACTTACAAATACCCAGATATATTTTTTGCAATTTATCAGCCCACTGGGGTGTGAAAGATATAACATTTCTCCCGACTTGTGGCAGTCATATCAGCGGATTTATCCAGCAAGTTACGCTGTTTCATAATCGGCATGCACCACAGAGCCAGCCGATAGGATTTACCATCATCATCAATTAACAATAATTAACAGTTTTAGCAACTAGATTTTTTTCAAATACTGGATAATTCTGTCACTGTTTGCTGTGAACACCAGATCTCGGTTCTACATTAACTACTTGATGTGACATTTGTTGATCCAAGAATACACCACTAACTTTGGCGTCCTCCTCCTAAAAATCTTATTTGTTATAGAGGGTGGACTGGGGCCGACTTGGATAATACCCTTGACACTTTATATATTAAGGAACCAATCGTAATTCCAAAAGGATATCACAAGAATAGGGTAAGCATGATTGATGTGGCCACGTATGACAGAGAGAGTAAATATTTTCTTAGTTACAAAAAACTGTACCATCATTGATTTTCTTTGCTTAAATATTGTTTACTTTACTTGATAGCATTTAGTGGGAACTTTGTTCTTCTCTTTACTGTCTATGCTATAACATAGTGCTAACCTTTGACCTTTGGGGTTATTAACTTGTTGGGTTCTTTCTTTCTCAATAAGGGGGAGGGCACATGTATTCTGTATTATTTCTATGTATGACATGCTGATTTTGTTTGATCTTTCTTTAGATATTCGATGTTGTAAAGTTTAATGATAATAAACAACAAAAAAGAACTTACCTTTGTGTGTTGGTCAGACCTATACTCAATTTACCATAGTTTTTCACGTTTGTGTGTCTTGTTGTCACATAATTGTGTGTGTATATGTTTAGTTAAACTTATATTACTAGATGTAGGGAAGTGCAAGATTGTCTTATACTAAAAGATAGTCGTATAGATAGGCTGAACTAGAGAAACTACTCATTCCAGAGACAGATCTTCTCCTTAAACTATTCACTCGTGAAATCTATTCTTACACCTTTACTTCTCACGTATTTATCACCATCCACTATACTAAGGCGGGACCATAAATAAATTTCAAACCTATCTAAATTCACGACACATCACACCTTGTGTGCAGATGGCCAAGAAAATATGGGCCTAACACCATATTCCCAATATGCCTCAATGGGCGTGTAACGGGATCCCTATAGCGGAATCATGTTTGTTGTGCTGTTGGTGTATTCTAGTCTAATCCCTTCAATGGTGTAGAGCAGGAGTCGACATACTTTTTTTTAGAGACGGGTCGGAAAGTAAATATTTTAGGTCTCGCGGGCGAAGAGGACCTGGTTAAATGAAGGAAATTACATGATATGAAACAACATCTGCATAACGTTACAACTGTATCATAAGAATACACGCATTGTAGATTATAATTATGTACTATAAGATTTTTGGGGGAATAAATGAGCATTTTTAAAACTTTGAGATAAAATTACCTTTAATTAACTGCAGCGTTAAAAATATTACAAGAAATGTATAATTTCATATGTTCTCTAGTTATCTGTGATGGTATAACAAATAAACAACTGATTCAAAATGTTGATATATCGTTGGCGGGCCAGATAGAATGAAGCCGCGGGCCGTAGTTTGCCGCCCCTGTTGTAGAGGTTTGGTGTGTGTGTTTCCTTGTGTGCTTTCTCTTCTACAGTTGCTCTAGACGCTATATCTGTTCAATAATATATAAATCAATCAATCAATTCAACCGATGTTCCGTATCAATGATTCCGTCCCATTTACTGCAGATTATGGCTTATTTTATGTAGGCCCCTATCTTAACTTATATCTTAACACAGATTTGCAGTGTTGGGTAAAGCATGCATTCACTCTTGAGGGTATATAAAATCTGATAATTGTTTAACAAAAAACATGGCTGAATGTGGTGGTGGTGGTGGTGGTGGTGGGGGGGAGAGAGAGAGAGAGAGAGAGAGAGAGAGAGAGAGAGAGAGAGAGAGAGAGAGAGAGAGAGAGAGAGAGAACTGCCAAAAAGAAAAGACGATGATCATGGGCCCTTTACACAAGCAAGTTTACTAAGACTTACTGAACTTATCTCTACTAATTTTCATATGGCTTTACTGTTTGAAGTTATATGTAGTAGTCGGCAATCAGAATAAGGCACAAGAGTAACTAATTTTACAACAGTGCATACATAAATCAACGAACTCATCTCAGTCAAAAAAGGAAACAAACAAAAAAACAGTATTAAAAAAACAATACACGAGCAAATGCAACTTTTAAGTAGAATTAATTAATGATTAATATAGTTCATTGTCACTCAATCAACGGTCACATAATTTAAAATGGCGCAAAAATATGCAGGTGTCACTGCAATGGCTTAATGAAGTTTAACATGACAAAAGTCATTACAGTTGGTAGCTACCTGAAGCACTGTAAAGGATTCTCTGTTTGTTTTGTTTCCCTGCACTATATATTTACTTATATTTTCCTATAGATTATTTACTTGGGTTTAAATATGTACCTTTATAATCACTGCAGGCTTAGCTGGCAGGTTGGATGAAAAACTAATATACAGCTTTATTTAGAACAAGGGGGAGATGTTGTAAGCTCTACTTAATTTTCTTCGCCAGCTGAAGACTTTCAAAGATAAGGAAAATGTGATCACGTACAAACCATTAGAACCTTACCTATACTGTGTGCTATGATTATGAGGAAAATCCCAGGAAATCGGATTATTTGATAAAAGTACAATTAATCCAATTACAGTGGAAAATATGAGTTCTGATGATCTGGGACCAAGTATTAATATTTCTGAGTTACTGTTGTTATGCTATAATTTAATATATATATATGACTTTTTATCAAATTTTGTCTCGTTGTAGTTAAACCTACTTTTATGTAATCATGTTATAAATAGTTATATTTAAAAAAAAAATAAATTAAAATGAATCTTTTTGAGTTACTGGATAATAATACTATCAAGTTGTCACATTTTTTCAAAGTTCGTTATTTTGTTTTTTAATTGTCTAAAAATATGTGTAAATAAGGAGTGGGGAATCTTATCATTCTGATGTTTCCCCCCCCCCCCCTTTTCGACAATTCGTAGATCCGCAAATGTCTGGGTGTCACATAATGGATTGGGGCGCCCTTTCTTCTTCCTAATCTCTGTTTCACTACGGCAGTAATCGGTACAATTGTAGTACTGATGTTTCTTTCATTCTCTGCTAAGTAGCAGATATTTTGTATCTACATTCTTTCGCTATTTTCAGTATATTGTGTCCTGTCTGTTTATCTGACCTCTTGGTGGATGATAATACTAAACATTTGCAGAAGCGGCTGAGAGAACATTTATCGACAACCAAGTTGGTTAATGGCAGGTGCAAAATGTATGTTGTGAGATCAAGTAAATTTATTCGCCTATGTGCTGAATCAGGATGTGGGCGCTGCACCAGTTTTCACTATCGATAACTATGAATTGGCAGTGGTGCACTACTTCACATACCTGGGGTCTACCATTATTGACAAACTCTCTCTGGACACAGAAATTGACAGCCGCATTAGTAAAGCTGCAGATACCTTTGCCCATCTCACAACGAAGATCAAAACTGCGGTATATAACGCCTGTGTCACCAGCGAGACATGGACAATCTATGCTAAGCAAGAAAGGAGGCTCACCACCTTCTATCTACGGTGTCTATGCCACATCCTCGGCATTTCGTGGAAAGATAGAGTGACAAATGTCGAGGTTTTGTCACGTGCTGGCTTTCAAAGAATGTATACAATGCTTAGACAGCGCAGACTACGCTGGCTTGGCCATGTCCGCCGCATGGAAGATGGTCGCATACCGAAAGATATCCTCTACGGACAACCGGCAGATGGCAAAAGAACAGTTGGACCACCGTAGCTGAGATTCAAAGATGTGTGCAAGAGAGACAAGAGGGCACTGGACATAAATCCAGCAACGTGGAAGGATGAAGCTGCCGATCGCACCAAGTGGCGATGCTATCTGCGGCGCCACCTCAAATTGGGCGAAAAGAAGCTCACACAACAAGCAGAAGAGAGGAGAAAACGTCGAAAGGAACGCCAGGAAAATAAGCAGCCGATGACTGTCACTCAGGGGCCCATTCCCATAGTCAGTTGTGACTGAAAAGGCTATTCTTATTATTATTATTATTCGCTTATGTGAACCACAATTTAATTAAAGACTTCTATTAACGCATGCACAACATAAAAGGTACAGGTAAAGAATCCCGTTACACGCCTATTGAGGCATATTGGGAATACGGTTTTAGGCCCGTATTTTCTTGACCATCGGCACACAAGGGGTGATGTGGTCAGCATCACGCCGTCCGCCTTAACCGTCCCAGAGTTGTTCTGGTACCCAATTCATGAGGCTGGGTCGACCCCGGAGCCGTTTGCGGTCTAAAAAATCCCACCTCAACTGGGGATCGAACCATGGACAACTGAGCTAGGAGGCCAGTGCACTAACCACTGCGCTACCGCGGCTCCCAATGCACAACATAAATGAATTAATAATCTCTATGGATTCATGTACATTATAAAATAATTTAATTAATATTTTGTGAAATAAACATCTAATTTAACCCTAGTTAGTTTGTAATTTGGATAAGTGTCTTTTCTTCTGACATTATGTTCTCCTTATTATGATGTATATCTCATTGGCTATTCCACATACATGCCACACCTATGAGATTAAAAACCTATACAAAAAATTCAAAAACCCCGTACAGAAAAAAAGGACTGAAAAAACGTATCAAAAGAGTTAATTCGTGTAAAAAAATTTCAATTACAGCTGCATTATAATTGAGGCATGGGGACCTTGCCTTTTTAAGCAAGTCTTCACTTATTTTAAAACTCAAACAATAAATGTCTGAGTTTATTTGACACTGTAAAAGTGATGTGATCGTGTCATCATTTAGTCTATATCTGTGCTTAATTATCACTAACAGACCAGGAAATCCTGTGTTTGATAGGACCTCATAAAAGAATTCCGAGACACAGTAATAAGGGGTGTGGGTTAGAAATCCTAAACCTAACCCTGAACCCAAACCTTAATCTTCACCCTAGCAACGTTCAAGGATGACATCGAAGAAGACGTTTCACTGTTCTCACAACTCATTTTACTACTTCGTTAATCTTCACCCTAGCAACGTTCAAGGATGACATCGAAGAAGACGTTCCACTGTTCTCACAACCCATTTTACTACTTCGTTAATCTTCACCCTAGCAACGTTCAAGGATGACATCGAAGAAGACGTTCCACTGTTCTCACAACCCATTTTACTACTTCGTTAATCTTCACCCTAGCAACGTTCAAGGATGACATCGAAGAAGACGTTTCACTGTTCTCACAACCCATTTTACTACTTCGTTAGTCTTCACCCTAGCAACGTTCAAGGATGACATCGAAGAAGACGTTCCACTGTTCTCACAACCCATTTTACTACTTCGTTAATCTTCACCCTAGCAACGTTCAAGGATGACATCGAAGAAGACGTTCCACTGTTCTCACAACCCATTTTACTACTTCGTTAATCTTCACCCTAGCAACGTTCAAGGATGACATCGAAGAAGACGTTCCACTGTTCTCACAACCCATTTTACTACTTCGTTAATCTTCACCCTAGCAACGTTCAAGGATGACATCGAAGAAGACGTTCACTGTTCTCACAACTAATTTTACTACTTCGTTAATCTTCACCCTAACAACGTTCAAGGATGACATCGAAGAAGACGTTCACTGTTCTCACAACCCATTTTACTACTTCGTTAATCTTCACCCTAGCAACGTTCAAGGATGACATCGAAGAAGACGTTCCACTGTTCTCACAACTAATTTTACTATTTCGTTATTATTATCATTGCACAGAGACTAATTGAACTAAACTTTATTTTCCTGTTATCAGGGGCTTTGAGAGGGGGGCCAGCAGGGCCATTTGGCCCGGGCCTCACATTCTCGGGGGGCCTCAAATTTACACTTTTGACGTTAACTCTTAATTTAGTTACAGTTACAGAAATACACCGACAGGTTTGAAAGAAGACGACGTTCATCGTTCAAATTTACACAGCCTCAGTAAAGTGTAAAACAACAAACAGCAGAACTTAACCTCCATTTATATTCAGCCGTCCTCAATTATGTGTAGAAACAGACAACAATATAATTTTTTTAGTTTGTAAGTAGGTTGAAAAATAATGTTGGCTGTTGTAATATAACCCACGGGAATGCATGACTGGAGTTTTGAAACAGTCAAAAAGTATGTTAATGTTTTTCTGGTAAAGATACACTGGACATAAATCCAGCAACCTGAGAGGATGAAGCTGCCAAGTGGTGATGCTGCCACCTCAGATTAGGGAAAAGAAGCTCTCACAACAAGCAGAAGAAATACCAGGCAAAAAAAAAAAAAAATAGTTGAGGCTATTACCTCAGGGGTGCATTCCCATAATGAGTTATGACTGACAGGGACTTCTACTACTACTTATTAAAACATTTTTTTTTAAATTTAGAAGTGTTGCATTGTTTTGGCAAGGCGTGCTTCCCTCAACCTACCCGCAAGCTCCATCAATTATATTTGGGTACAAGCCCAAATTTAAAAAAAGACCTTGGGGTCTGTTCATTAATTCTTTCCTATAGAAATGCACACAACATCAATCAACCAATTCTTTTCTTTATTTTAAATATATTTATTTATAAAAGTAGGTTCATATATGAACTAATTCATTATAAATATTGCAGCTCATGTAACCTCGTCTTCATTGGTTCAGATACAACATTTATTTTTTTATTTATCCATCTTTGTAAATTTAAAAAACATTATAAATCAATTCATCTTTGTAACTTTACAAAACATTATAAATCAATGCATCTCTGTAGATTTGCAAAACAACATTAATCAATCCATCTTTGTAAAGTATAAAAAAAAAAATTTGAACAATAAATTTTTTCTTTAAATTTAGGAGTTTTGCGACGTTTTTGACAAGGCCAGTTCTTTTCAACCTAGACACTAGGTCTATCAATTATATTTAGGCGCATGCCCAAATATAAAAGATTTTGTGGCGTGTTAATTAATTCGTTTTCATGTAATAGTGCATAACATAAATCAACCAATCTTTCTCGTTGTTCCAGGTATAAAATATATATGTATGTGGGCTCATATACAACCTAATTAATTATACATGTGTCTCATCAGCTTTAATAGAACTAATTTCATCATTTCAACATATATAAATCAGTACATAAATCATTTTTGCAAGTTCTAAAAGCAACATAAATTAATTCATCTGTTTAATTTTACAAAACAACATAAATCAATTCATTTTTATAAGTTAACAAAACAAGATAAATCAATTCATATAAAGTTATATTTCTTGATGGTAGGAGAAAAAAAACTGCAGGTCATCACAAGAGTGCCCCACAACCACACACTCAGGTAAGCATTTTGGACATTTATTTAACTTCTCTGGGTTTAGGTATAAAATAAATAAATCATCCAATGTTCAAGTACAAACAGAATATCTGCTTGTTCAGGTACACTATAAAAATTGGTTCAAGTCAGTGGGCTAATGTAAAATATAAATAAATGAATCTCTATTGGCTAACCTACAACGTACAGCAGTATGTTCCATTTTATCTTTTAAAAAGTTATTTCTATCGATAACTATGAATTGGAAGTGATGTACCACTTCACATATCTGTGGTCTACCATCAACAACAATCTCTCTCTGGACACAGAAATTTACAGCCGCATTGGCAAAGCTGCAGCGATCTTTCCCCACATCACAACGCATATTTTGGGAAATTCTAAACACACAATAAAGACCAAAGCTGCGGTATATTTTGCCTGCTTAGACAGTGCAGACTATGTTGACTTGGCCATGTCCACCGTATGGAAAATGGTTGCATCCCCAAAGATATTTTCTACGGGCAACTAACAGATCAAAAAGAACAGACGGGCGACTGCAGCTGAGATTCAAATATGTGAGGAAAAAAGACATGAACTAGGACAAAACGTCTAAACATACTCTTCTGTGTGATCTCTCACACCTTCAGCTCTCCGGCAGTATCCTTTCTTTTTTTTTCTTTATTTTTCTCACTCATCGCTTTTATTTGGCATAAATCATGCCTTTTCATTCGTTATTTTCACTTTTTTACTCTTTATGCTGGACATAAAGAGTGAAGTCTCTAACACGCCACTCCCCTATGGCAGTATTTGCTACGGGAGTAATTCGTATCTTATTGTTTCACACTTCACTCCCAGACTGTTGTTACGCTTCGCTTGGTTTGGTGACCCGGCAGGCGATAATATTTTATCGCATAATTTGTCTGACCACCTGTGGAAACGTGTCGATCAAACATTTGACCCCATTGGAAAGCTGTTGGTCATGTTGACACAAGCTTGTATTGTGCTACGATGAAAGAAGACAACTCGGTCTGACCAAACATCTGTCTGGCGGAGGCACGCAGATGAAGGGGATAATTAAATAATCTGTTGGGACAGACATCTGGGCGGAAGTCCTTACGCCAGAAACACAGGGTCACAATATTGTGATAGATAGAGGTGCGCCGGAAGTCTTAGGTAACGATATGACATCACTGTTGTAAGAGGCCATTTAATATTTTAAATACACGTGGGATGAGTAATGATAAACTTCCCCACCAAAACAGTGCTAGATAGATGTGATTGGTTCGCCAGAATCTATAATGAATTGATTGGAACATTCGGCAGAAACACAGCTGGGATTTGAAACTAAGGAGTGTGAGATATACTGCAGAAATCAGGCATAGAACACCAGCCGTAAGAGGAATTATACCAACAGTTTTCCCAGGCAGGATTCATAGAACACCAGCCGTCAGAGGAATTAACTCATATTTCCCAGACCCAGTCATAAGAGGAATTATACCAACAGTTTTCCCAGGCAGGATTCATAGAACACCAGCCGTCAGAGGAATTAACTCATATTTCCCAGACCAAGTCATAAGAGGAATTATACAAACAGTTTTCCCAGGCCAGGAATTTACAGAACACCAGCCGTCAGGGGAATTAACTAATATTTCCAGACCTCAGTGATTCGAACAGCATATAACTAAAGGGCTGTGGGTCCATTCTAAATCTGTGCCAGGAAAAGTATGTATTCCCAAAATTTTGCGGTAAGTGTAAACAAATTATTTACTAATGTGAATTTTACAAGTTTCTTGCTGGGGGATATATATATATATATATATATATATATATATATATATATATATATATATATATATATATATATATATATATATATATATATATATATATAATATATATATATATATATTTATATATATATATATATATATATATATATATATATATATATATATATATATATATATATATACCAACGGGCTGATCACCCGTTTGCCAGTCACTTCGATTACGGAAACAACAGCAAATGGATTGATTTGCCGTTGCCCTAAAGACGCCAATAGGCGTGATGGGAAACAATGACAAAGAAAACCTATCTGCTGTTGCCCTAAGACGCCACTAGGCGTAATGGCCACTGACTGCTTTGACGGTCGGTGGCTAAGGACGGAAGAAGAAGAAGATATATATATATATATGAGGCTGGCAGCCTCAGCATATGGAAATAGTATATGCTGCAAGAGTTGGTGATTGGTTCTGACTAGTCGTGCGGGAAGCCCGACAGCAGAGATGACCCCAGAAGTCAGAAGGGTGTAAGGATGAGTAATGAGTGATGATTACATCACATGTGCCTAAAGTGTATAGAATCATTTTGTGAGATTCATATACCTTTTTAATTGTAATTCAGGCAAATCATTATTCATGCACTCAAGACACAATTTCCTAGTTTACACCCAGAAGGATATTGGTGAATTTTCATCATATTCCTTGAGTTACATTGTGTGCTCGGGAATTTATTTCTTCTGAGAGGTTAACATTATTGGTTGGAGCGCATGACAATGGGCCCGTTAGTTTGCGGAGAACAAATGTACTCAACAGAAGGCATTTGTATCTTTTTATTTGTCACAGTTCGTGGTTACAAGACATCAGACTTAAGTACTGAAGTTCCTACGCCACTAGTGTGAGAGAAGAGTATCACCACCAACCGCCTACAGTGGACGAATTATGGGGAAAAGTGTACTCATCACCAAAACGAAGTGACGAAAAATACGGCTGCAAGACTCATCTGGAGCTAAGTTTTATATAATAGGCTACAGCAAAAATACGGACATTATTAACGCCCTACCTAAACCTCAGTGAGGAAACCTTAATTTCAATTTTCACCCAATTTTCCATATTTATTTTCCCATGTGAAAGACTAATTGACTATTAAATTTGTTGTATGTTATTTTAAACTAAACAATAATAGTTGATTCAGTTTATATGTACGAAAGCAAACGTATGAGCCAGTCTTTCTTGATAAATACCTATATATAAATATACAGCCATTACTTAATAAGAGGGCATTCGTTGGATTACTCCAACTGGGGGCTTGACGGGCCAGAACCATTGCATTAACCCTTCACAAAAGGCAACGGGCCAGATAATAAGTTAACAAATTTGCAGCGTTTATTCTTGACTTTTGGGAATATCTTGTGAAGGCTATCCTAAGGTGGAAACGCCATTCATCTTCTATCTACATCTTTGCCAAGAGTAATCTTACGCGAAGATAGATACCTTGGACGACCTACTTTTATATACGCTTGCGTTGTAACCATTAGTGGACCACTACTGCAAAGCAAGGGGAGGCAATCCCGTGACAAAGGCACTGGACATAAATCCAGCAACCTGAGAGAATGAAGCTGCCAATCGCACCTAATGGTGATGCTGCCTATGGCGCCACCTCAGATTTGGGAAAAGAAGCTATCACAACAAGCAGAAGAAAAAAGAACATGCCGAAAGAAACACCAGGCTGCACTCAACCCAGACGCAAGCTCCATTGATTAATTCGGGTACATGCCCAAACAAAAAAAGACCTTGTGCATTAATTCTTTCCTATGGAATTGCACACATGTATCAACCAATTCTTTTCCTTATTTATATATATTTAAGTAGGTTCATATACGAACTAATTCATTATAAATATGTCAGCTCATGTATAGTTCAACTAACCTTATCTTCATTGGTTCAGATACAACTTATGTTGATCAATTCATCTTTGTAAATTAAAAAAAAAAAACATCCTAAATGAATTCATCTTTGTAACTTTACAAAATGGTATAAATCAATGGATCTTTATAGGTTTACAAAACAACATAAATCTCTCACATCTTTGTACGTTTACAAGAGAACATAAATCAATTCATTTTTGTAAAGTTTTTAAAACCACATTATTAACAGTAAAGATTTCTTTTAAATTTAGCAATTTTGCATAGTTTTTGACAAGGCATGTTCTATTCAACCTAGACACAAGGTCCATCAATTACATTTAGGCGCATTCCCAAATAAAAAAGATTTTATAATCTGTTAATTAATTCGTTTTCATGTAATAGTGCATAACATAAATCAACGAATCTTTCTCGTTGTTCCAGGTATAAAATATATCTGTATGTGGGCTCATATACAACCTAATTAATTACATATGCAATTAGCATTCATACCCTTCGACATTTGCTGAGGGAGACTGAGCACCTATGGGTTTGCCTGGAGTGCAATGACGTCAATTCTGATTAACATTAACATTAATTACATATGCAGGTATAATAAAACTAATTTCATCATTTCTACATACAAAAATCAATATATAAATTGTCACATATGAAAATAGTGCAGCAGTAATCATCGACTTTTGCCCCTCCCCATTTAGTTTATATTTTTTGCTACATGAACGAAGGATTCACCAGTTTAATTAACAAGGGAGCCATCTGGCAATCAAGCCCTATGTGAAACAGAGCGAAGCGTGGAGCATGGCGTAATAAATTCTTTGATCAGGGGAACACACGATATTCAGTGAGACGGACCTTGGATTGTAAAACTTTCAGGTGAAAATTGCGTAGCTGATTTTCGGCAAGGCGGAGATGATGAAAGTCAAGAGGTGGTAAAATTACCTTTGATTCAAGAAATCGAACGGCAAATTGGCTCGGGTCTCGCAGTGGTGTGACTTTCACGTTAAAGAACGATAGTACGGAACATATCAATGTATACCATGTCTCTCCGATAGCCATGATCAGTTGCCAGAAATCTATCTGAATTCACTAGCTCGTTATCTTAAGATTTCTCGTACAGAGTGAAAATTAATAGATTCCGTGGAGTGTTTCATTTTTCTGATTGCGGCTGATCAAACCTGCGTACTAGCGGACTTACGGCCATATGAACTTGAGTTCTTATAGTCTTATAATTGTATAAGCAACCAGAAACTTTATAATATTGTTGAGTCTTCGGGCTATGACCTGTGCGGTGCATTCTTCTTCATTTTATGAGAGAGACCAAACTGGAACAATAATTATAATATTAACTGGACCAAAACTATTACCAGATTTACTTATATATATATATCTCATCAGCCAACTGTGGCAATATATTGTCAGCAACACTTGTGTACCTTAAACCTAGCGTTTCAGCCACCTGAGGCTAAACAACCTAGGAACTGTATATGTTCTATTTATTCTACATCGGCGATCACCACGCATGAACCTTACTCCAACCAACTGAAGGCATAGATAACTTATTGTATCCAGTACAAATTTAACACCGACTCTAGCGACTCCTGCGAAATTTGCAGTCAGCAACTACGGAGAGTCTGGGGCTGGATTTGGCAAACTTAAATTTGACACTAAATATATATATTACTTATTAGTGTATGTCCTTGGAAGGCCTGCGACAACTACTGGGGTAAGTGCATCTGAAAGTGGCCACTGCGTGTATGTGAATTGAATGAACAGAGAAAGAAACTTATGTCTTTTGTTAACATCATATACTTATATGGTTTCTTCTTTCTTTTGTTTTATCTCAATAATCTGATTAGTCACGGGATAGTTTACATTAAGAACCTATTCTTTTCCCAGACTGACTATTTCATAACTTATTGTTAACCTTTGATCTTTTGGGTTAATTAACCTCTGTTGGGATCGTCCTTTCTTTTCCTTTACCAGAGGGGAGAACCTATTTGATTAAATTCCATTTTGTCTGTAAACCATGATCTCTTGATGCATCTGATTTATGTTGGGATTTTCTATTTATAATAAACTTTATTAAACCTTTAGTTATCGTGTCGGTCAACCCTTATCCACTATATGTTATTCATAGTTTGTTTTCACGTTCGTGCGTATTTGTCACAGAATTGTGTGCATATGAGTGCAGTGTAACTTGTATTTTCGTACAAGGAGAGAAAGTGCGTCTGATTTAAATATCGTCGTCCAGATAGGCTGGATTAGATAAATTATTCTACCCAGAGACTGTCCTTTCTCTTACACGATCACCTTGTGATAAAACTATATCTTACCCCTTACTTTCACATTGTCATCACAATCACCTCTGCTCAGACAGAGCTATAAACATCTACGAGACCTATCTGATAAATCATACACGACATAAATCATCTTTCTAAGTTCAGTAAACAACATAAATCAATTCATGTGTTTAATTTTACAAAACAACATAAATTAATTCATTTTTGTAAGTTAACAAGACAAGATAAATCAATTCATCTTTGTAAGTTTACAAAACAACATAAATCATTTTATCTTTGTAACTTGTAAGGGATCAAATGTAACATAAATCACTAGTTCATCTCTATGGATTCTGACATGGGAACAACATAAAAGGTTAATAAATAGATTTCAGTAGAACACAAATCATTCGCTTAAAAGCTTTTCAAAATCTTGCTCAAAAAAGTAATGTTTCTGAAAAGCACCTAATTCACCCTGTTGAAATCCTAAAGGTGCCAAAACATTTTTGCATATATCTAAAATGGCAGTATCCTTAATGCTGATACTAAAAAGTACAGGAAGCTTCAATTTCTTTTGCTCCACAACAGAAAGGGCATACTGTAAGCCATGGAAAATAATATGTCTTACATCGCTTTCCTCCTTCCCATGTCTTGGCTCGCCGTATATATCAGAGGTAAAGAAAAGCATATCTGGTGTGATGTAGGAGGAACTAACAGAGAAAAGCCCTTGTGGTGGGCTACCTTTTCCTTCACCATTATCCGCCAGAATGTTTTCTATACTCTGTCCAGCATTTGAGAAATAGATCAGCTTTTTGACACTATCATCAAGTGCAGCAGAAATGCTGAAATATGGAGACAATTTTTTTATGTGTCTTATATTGCTAACCAGTAGATCAAAAAACCAAGAGATCACTGCAATGAATCCAGCAGGAAAAAGGTAGTTGACAAGTTCTTTGTTCTGAAAGAGTATGCCCAGGTGATCAGGGTCTAGTTCCCGCACGTCTGGTGTGGCATTACGAATAGTAGCTGGTAATGTCAGCACATCAAGAGGCTGATATACTGTTAGTTCCTGCAAAAAAGATGAACGTTATTTTTTTTTTGTTTTTTTTTTTGTTTGGTTTGTTGGCGATAGAGCCTAAAAAATGACAACAAAAAAAGCAAATAATAAACAACTATTCAGATGTTCAAAAGAAGTTTTCACAATTCAGATTAAACCTTCTTATTATGCGTCTTTTCTTTTCTTCATGACCTCAACGAAAATATTGCTTACATTTTATAAATCAACTCTAATTACGATTGTCATGATAACCAATAAACTAAGCTCAGTTTGCCAAAAAGAGTCGGCTGATAAGATGTGTACCATCACCATTATTTCCCCTGTTTTTTAAATACAATGCACTACAGTTACTGTAATGGATGAAAGCAACTTATAAAGATAATAGGAAACTATATATAGCATTACAAAAGGAAGTAGTAACCTGATTATCAGAAACAGTCCTCCCATCAGACTAGTCTTTATGCTCTAAGGAAAAGGTCCACATATGTCATGGCTGCCAACTATCAGCTTCTTATTGATTTTCTCAATGGAATTTTTCTAAATGCTAGAGATATGACCTACAATGCACTAAAATTACTGTAACATATATACTGACAGATGTAAAGGTATTATATTTGTTTTCTTTTTACTCTATTATAGAGCTTTAATACCCTGTTCAATCTGCCCCGAGGTGGGCCCTTTCAGTTATAATTGGGGGTATATCATGTGAATTTAAAAAAAAAAATCAAAACTTGATGCTAGACTGACGCTAGGGGTACGAGAAAACATCTAAGAAGATACATGAAAAAAAATCTGGCAAGTAAAAATACTTTGAGTCCCCCCCCTCCCCCCCCCCCCTTTTTTTTGACAATTCCTAGATCCGCCAGTGTCTAGGACTAGATTGATAAAATGACTATTTCGTCATAAACATTTTTTTAATTAAAAGGTCTGAATAATTAATACAGCACAGAAATTTTAAGCACTGTCCATGTCAAAGGTTAAGTGTTTTCATTTTGACAGGCGGTAGCCAACTGTGATGTGAATGCTTCATCGTTCAGGTAGAAAAGGTAAAAGTAGTCTTCTAGCAACAAGTGATGTAGGGGAGTCAAGTGTTAGAGATGTCACTATACTAAGTCCAGCTTTATGAAGGTGGGTGACCAGTTTGCTGCTTTTTCATTTGCTTAACTTGAGCTGATTCAGGTACGGTACCCGTTTACAGCTGGGCCGATTGGAATGCAACGCTAAAATGTTTTGATTCCAGTAACTGTCCCATGAGAGACAAATGCTTTAACTGCTCTGCCATTCGGAAACTCTTTCCAGGTACATGATAGTGCTTCCCTCTCATATGGCATGTTCTGTTTTGGAACTGCCTTTACCTTTACCAGCCAGGTACAACATAAATCAATTATCAATATCTGAGGAATCAAGTATAATGCAAATCAGTTATTCATTACTGTAGGCGCAGGTGTAATGCAATTTATCGTTGTGGGTCTGATTTAGCATAAAATCAGTTTGTTACAGTAGACTCGGGTGCAAATGAATGTTCGACTGACAGAGTGCAAAAATGCAGGGTTTGATTAATGGTATCGACACGCTCCAGACTACCCAGCTGCTAATGGGTATCTGATTTTGCTTTTGAGTTACGGAAGGAAAAGGAAGCGACAATGGGAAATTGTCACCACACCTCTCAATGCTGGATCTAGTAAAGTGAAGGCTCTAACACTTCACTTCCCCTACGGCAGTATCTGCTATGGGACTACCTACCAGGTGAAAAATATATGCTGTGAGATATAAGTAAAAAAAAATAATTTATTCGCCTATGCTGACTCAGGAAAAACACAATTTAATTAAAGACTGCTATCAACTCATGCACAACATAAACGAGTTAATAATCTCTATGGACTCATGTACGGTATAATTTATTTAATTAGTTTTTTGTGAAATAAACATCTAATTCAACCCCAGTTGGTTTGTAATTTGGATAAGTGTCTTTTCTTTCAGAAACTATATTTATCATTGGCTATTCCAGATTACATCTTTGAAAATGAGTTGTTTTATGTGTGTGGGCTTAAGTACAATGCAAAAACTGAATAATGCTTTAGGCATGCAACAAAATAGTTCACAGCTGTGGTATCTGTTTATTTTCAACAATAAGGGTTATTTTCACACTTGCCTCCAACTGACAGGAAAACAGAGTGAAGTTGAAAGCTGCAACTAAATGGAGTGGGTTAAATTATCTGCACATGACAACAGGAGGCTGACACTTGGGTGTCACGACCCAAGTGGGCCCGCCAGTGTAATAAAGATTAAAGGGCCGAATCACTTAATTGACGGGGGTCACTTCTGATGATCAGATTGCCTCCTGTTGTTTTGCTCTGTACAGAGTTTATTATCATCATACAAAGAAAGACGTTTTTGGCATAAAGTTATATTCCTTGATGTAGGAGAAAACAACTGCAGGTCATCACAAGAGTGCCCCACAACCACACACACAGCTAAGCAGTTTGGACATTTATTTAATCTCTCTGGGTTTAGGTACAAATGAATCAATTATCCATTATTCAAGTACAAACAGAATCTCTGCCTGTTCAAGTACCGGTACATTATAAAAATCGGTTCAAGTCAGAGGGCTCATGTAAAATATAAATAAATTAATCTCTTTTGGCTAACCAACAACAGTTTGTTCCTTTTCATTTTTTAAAAAGTTATTTCTATCGATAACTATGAATTGGCATTGATGCACTACTTCACATACCTGAGGTCTACCGTCAACAGCAATCTCTCTCTGGGCATATACATTTACAGCCGCATTGGCAAAGCTGCAGCCATCTTTGCCCACCTCACAACGCGTGTTTGGAGAAATTCCAATGAAGACCAATCCTGCGGTATATTTTGCCTGCGTCATCAGCATGTTGGGAGCGAGACATGGGCAACTTATGCTAAGCAAGAAAGAAGGCTCAATACCTTCCATCAATGGTGTCTAAGCCACATCCTTGGTATTACGTGGAAGGACAAATGTCGTGGTGCTATCACGTGCTGCCCTTCAAAGCACGTATACACTGCTTAGACACTATGCTGACTTGGCCATGTCCACCGCATGGAAGACGGGGGCATCCCCAAAGATATTTTCTATGGGCAACTGGTAGATGGCATTAGAACAGTCGGCCGACCTCATCTGAGATTCAAATATGTATGCAAGGAAGACATCACGGTACTGGACATAAAGCCAGCAACCTGAGAGGATGAAGCTGCCGACCGCACCAAGTGGTGATGCTGCCTTTGGCACCACCTCAGATTGGGGAAAAGAAGCTCTCACAACAAGCAGAAGAAAAAAGAACACGCCGGAAGAAACACCAGGCAAAAACAAAAATAGCTGACGGCTATCACCTCAGGGGTGCATTTCCATAATGAGTCATGACTGACAGGGGCCACTACTACTAAGTACTATTTATTGCAACATTTTTTTTTAATTTAGAAGTTTTGATTAGTTTTGGCAAGGCTTACTACACTCAACCCAGATGCAAGCTCCATCGATTATATTTGGGTACATGCCCAAATAAAAAGACCTTGGGGTCTGTTCATTCATTCTTTCCTATAGAATTGCACACAACATGAATCAACCAATTCTTTTCATTATTTTAAATATAATATATATATCTAAGTAGGCTCATATACGAACTAATTCATTATAAATATGTCAGCTCATGTATAGCTAAACTAACCTCATCTTCATTGGTTCAGATATAACATATGTTGATCAATTCATCTTTGTAAATTTAAAAAATATCATAAATCAATTCATCTTTGTAACTTTACAAAACAACATAAATCAATCCATCTTTGTTAAGTTTTTAAAATATTATAAACAATAAATTGTTCTTAAAATTTAGGAGTTTTGCATAGTTTTTGAAAAGGCATGTTCTGTTCAACCTTGACACAAGGTTCATCAATTACATTTAGGCCTAGTGCATAAAATAAATCAACCAATCTTTCTCGTTTTTCCAGATATAAAATATATGTGTATGTGGGCTCATATAGAACTTAATTAACTATATATGTATCTAATGAGGTATAATAGAACTAATTTCATCATTTCAACATACATAAATCAATATATAAATCGTCTTTGTAAGTTAAAAAAACAACAAAAATCAATTCATCTTTTTAATTTTACAAAACAACATAAATCAATTCTTCTTTGTAACTTGTAAGGGATCAAATGTAACATAAATCATTAGTTCATCTCTATGGATTCAGAGCATGAGAACAACATAAAAGGTTAATAAGTAGATTTCAGTAGAACACAAATCATTCATTTAAAAGCTTTTCAAAATTCTTCTAAAAAAAGTAATGTTTCTGAAAAGCACCTAATTCACCCTGTTGAAATCCTAAAGGTGCCAAAACTTTTTTACATATATCTAAAATGGTACTATCTTTAATGCAGATAATGAAAGCTACGGAAAGCTTCAGTTCCTGTTGCTCCACTACAGAAAGGGCACACTGCAAGCCATGGAAAATAATATGCCTTATATCGCTTTCCTCCTTCCCATGTCTTGGCTCGCCGTATATATCAGAGGTAAAGCAAAGCATATCTGGTGTGATGAAGTGGGCACTAACAGAGAAAAGCCCTTGTGGTGAGCTACTTTTTCCTTCACCATTATCCACCAGAATGTTTTCTATATTCTGTCCAGCATTTGAGAAATAGATCAGCTTTTTTACACTATCATCAAGTGCAGCAGAAATGCTGAAATATGGAGACAATTTCTGTATGTGTCTTATATTGATAACAAGAAGATAAAAAAACCAAGAGATCACTACAAAGAATTCAGCAGGGAAAAGGTAGTTGGCTAGTTCTTTGTTTTGAAAGAGTATGCTCAGGTGATCAGGGTCAAGTTCTCGCACGTCTGGTGTAGCATTATTAACAGCAGCTGATAATTTCAGCACATCAAGAGGTTGATATGTGTAGTGGATTTGATGGTATTGTATGGTGGTTGTGTTACCTAGTGTGATGTATGAGGTCAGCTGTGAAGGCTCCTGAGATAAATGTAGATGTGAATTACAGAAGGCCCTTCGTACTACCACTTACGACCTCAAACATATCTCTTTTTTACTATTATGAATGTAGCTACGTTAAAAGTCTAGGGTACTGAAATGTAATGTGTTGTATTAGAATACACACACACACACACAGATATTTAATAAGTCTAATAATAATAATAGGTTACCAATGTGGAACTGATGACAAGAACTGGACAAGTGCCAGTGGAACAAGAGATGAGAAGAAGACGATGGCGATGGATAGGACACACACTGAGGAAACCTGTTGATAGCATTACAAGGCAGTCCTTGTTCTGGAACCCCCAGGGCAAGAGAGGCAGAGGAAAGACCAAGAAGTACATGGAGAAGAGAGTTTGGAAACAGAGGTGAAAATGATGAGGAGAACATGGAAAGAACTTGAGATGATGGCACGTGACAGGAGGACTTGGCATGTGTTTGTTGAAGGCCTATGCTCCTTTGGGAGTGGAGGGTTATGAAATGAAATGAAATAATAATAATAATAAAATTTATAACACACTGAACTAACTCAGGCTGTTTTAGTTTTAAATATTAAATCTTTTGTTAAATGTATTTGTTCTGAACCAATGTTTCTTGGTCAGAACATATGAAATATTATGGAGTTATAAATGGAATGCAGAATTATATGACATAATAAAATGGATGTGTGCACATAAGTATTTTAAAAGACTGGTTAATATTTATTATATTAGATTGTCCCAGGAGAACTATTACTGAATGTACTGTTGGGGTGGTATCATCACGCCCAATCTGTGACTACCAAAACATTGTCCATTGACTTAGGGGATGAATACATGGTTTATTTTCCCACAATGGTATGTCTTTATTAGATGGTGAATTAGTTGGTGAATTAGTTGGTGAATTTCCAGCAGGCCAGAATCTCACGTATCTCGACTGCGTCGATCTTGTACAGGAGTCTGGTGGCCCCTCCTCTCCGTTGCTGGAGTACAATATTCGGCTGCTCTGACACAATGTTAGACTGCACTGGTCCACGCTTGTGTATTTCACAACAGCATTTGGCACCTCTTCGGTGCCAAACAGAAACTCACAATTCTGAAATAAAAGTTTTGTGGCATGGGTCAGAACTCTACCTACTGAGCCACTTCTGCACACAACACTACACAACAACACCACACAGACTGGGTCAGATCTCTCTGACCACACAGTACATCTTACCCAGTTGTTTTCATATAGTACTAGTTCCCCAAGACTGCATTGCATCTGAGATATGTTCAATAGTTTCCTTTTGTTCAATAAGATAGGTGATATGTTCCCACCGATCTCAACAATAGATCCGCCTTCCATAGTCTTAGTTAGGCGTCCATATTTTTTTTTGTCTCTAGACCCTGAACTTGGGCTGGGGACCTAGAGCGAACACTTACTTGTCGTAATCATTTTATGATATGGCAGTATCAATCACTCGAAATATTAAAATATACAAAAGAAATGCTTTCATTCTTACCAGAATTCAGAATTGAGAACACAGATAATATCTAGCAAAACTCAGCTGAGCTGCTGGCTATCTGATGGCGTCCCACTAAATGTATAGAAATACTTCTGGAAACAACACCACAGGCAATAAACCACTGTGTCTCTGGACAGTCTTGTAACGAATGGCAAAATGTGTGCCTCTACCTCGCTACTATGATTTCATTCATCCAATCACAGACTCCCCCCCCCCCTAACTTTCAAATCTACAACCAAAAGTCAAATTTCAGTCAGCTCTCAGTCAAGTATGTATTACGGTCTGTTGGTCCGTCTGTCTCTACTTGTTTTTTCATAAAAAACACGCTTGGTTCTTGGACCAACGCCATGCAATACCCTACACACTTCTGCCACCGAAGTTATTTTTAGCTACAATTCTCCACCTTACCCCTCTCTTTAATTACTGCTCGATTTTTGCATCTGCGTGCCTCAAGGACGCAAATTTGAAACTTTAGTGAAATTTTTTTAACAGTGCAGTCGCTAGTCTGATATGAACAACACAGTCTTTTGTCAATATCTTCTTTATTATCTATCCGTCTGTATAATTTAAAGTATATTAGTTCTCTGCTCAAGACGGGCTATCAAACTAGCTAGGTTTTATATTCATAACATTATTATTAAGAAAAAGTTACTTTTTCAAGGTTAGTTTTTTTTTTTTTGAAATTTGTTTGCGAGCCTTTCCCCGCTGAATTCAAATAATAACCAAGTATCGGAAAACGTCCAAGAAATGACTGTTTCGAATACGATCCAAGGTCTTTTTGTGTCCATTTCCTTACATTGTGTCAACTAGTGACGTGAATTTTTTTTTCTTTTACTACCAATTGCGTCTTTTAGCCTTGCTATATTCAAACACGTGTTCAGTCATATTTTTCCTTTTGTGTTCTCCGTTATCCTCCCGTCTACAAAGGGTAAACCGTTTCGTCTGCACGTCTAACTAGATAGTTTTAAATGGCGGTAGGAAATTCGGGCGTGGGCGATCATGTCTCCTAGTATCTTACGCATTATTTTTAACCCTACATTTTATCGTTATTTTTGGAGATATTTTAACGTTGTATCATGGTAAATTCATCACACATCTCCCCAACTGAGAACATGCACTACGGCAAGTTCCAAAACCAGTGATACACATAGATAAAATTACTCCTCACGCCTGCCACTATCTAATCTTGATCACTGAGGAAATCTGCACCGACATTCAATGACCCCGGGATGTATTCGATAATAAACTGATAAGGTTGCAGTAATAAAGACCATCTCAACAATCTTGCGTTTTCATGCTTAGCCTGAGATAAGAACACCAGGGGCTGATGATCCGTCTGGACCACAAAAGTCCTACCATACAGATAGATTTGAAACTTTTTTATTGCCCAGATTAACGCTAAACATTCTTTTTCGCTTGTGGAATATCCTTGCTCCGCTTTATTCAATTTGCGGCTTGCATAAGCGACTGGGTTCAGTTCCCCATCGGGTGAAGATGACCTTTGCAACAGAGCCGCCGCGAGGCCTACATTACTTGCATCTGTTCTCACCACGAAGTCCTGTGTCAAATCAGGCAATTTGAGAATAGGTTTGCTAGTGAGTTTATCCTTTAACTCTTGAAAAGCCAATTCACATTGCGCAGTCCAAACAATTTTATCTGGATGTCCCTTGCGAGTCAGATCAGTCAGAGGAGCACAAATAGAGTTAAAATTTTTGATATATTTTTGGTAAAATCCACATAACGACACGAATGATCGCACATTCTTTTTTGTTTGTGGTCTAGGTGCTCTCTGCAGTTTTTCCAAGTTCTTGGGGTCAGAGGTCATGTTACCCTGATATACAGTGTGTCCCAAGAATTCCAACTCTTTGCATCCAATACAACATTTTGTTGGCCTAGCAGTTAAATTCGCCTCCCTAAGTCTATCAAATAACATTTTTAGAGAGTTAATGTGTTCTTCAAAGGTCTCTGTGGCGACGAGAATATCATCCATGAAATTCGTGATACATGGGTTATTCAAGGGATCTACAATTTGCGCATCATCCTTGAAAATACACTCGGAGCATTTTTCGATCCGAATGGTAGCATGTTGAATTCATAATGTCCTTCCGAGGTGCTAAAAGCTAAATAAGGTCTCACCTCAAGCTTCACTGGAATCTGGTAATAGCCTTTACTAAGATCCACTTTTGAAAAGTATTTTGCCTTGTTTAATCTGGCAAATAACTGTTTTGTGTCTGGTAATGGATCCACTTGTCCTTCTGTGACAGCATTCAGTTTCCTGTAATCTATGCACAGTCTGTGTTCCCCAGACGGTTTCCTCAACAAAACTACACTGGAGCTAAAAGATGATTCACTGTGTGAAATAATCCCCTCCTTCAACAAATAATCTATTTCTTCTTTCAATGCCTTCTCCTTCGCGAACGGAATAGAATAGGCTCTCATACAGATTGGGTTTGAGTCTACCAGTTTCATGTCATACTGTAGCAAATTTGTATGGCCTGGTTTATCTGTTAATACATCTGTATGTTCCTCCAGAACCTGTTGAACTCTCTCCCTCTGATTTTTTAGTCAGGTTTGTGCTTACTGACTTTTAAACCCCTTGTGTCGCGGTTTCACAAGGATGTAATGGGCATTCATGTGAGGTGAGTGGTTCTTTTTGCATCTGGGTTGCAATAGCCAAGGTCAATAAGGGGGTGCTTTCCTGGAGTGGTCTGTCCAGATACTTCTTTAACAGGTTTACATGATAAACTTTCTCCTTCCCCTTTTTGTCACTTTTATAGTTTGTTCTAGACACCTTCTTCTCAAGAACCGAAATAGAGTACCTTCTTTGCCATCCCCAAGAGGGTTTGGTAATGAATTCTTTTGGTGTTCCTGGCTGGCCAGGGAAGTAAGAAGAAGCACCTTCATTCTCACAGTAGTTCTCTGTCCGGTGTGCCTTCTCATTACAAATATGGCTGCAGCGTATTGCTTTCCAATGCTTTGGCTCAAATTGTCACTTGTGGGAAGTTTCTCATACTCTCCCACACCATCTAGTTGTTATGTGGATTCTGTTAATCAGGAGTTGATTATTCACATATTGGTTATACGATAAAGCTAAAATATGCTGCAAATCCTCCTTCAATACTGGGGTTCTCATGTTGACATGTCTACAGTTTAATTATGCAATTCCACATGGCCAGCCAGCTATTCCATGACAGCTTTCCCAGAAATAGTTCCCAGATCGGTTAGGAGCTAGGGGCCTGCAGTGAAATTTCAGGCGGTACCTTGGTTGATTACCATGTGGTAACAGTGGGGTCTTCTCCCGTCTACGCTTATTGGCTCGCGGCGGGAAGTAACCAGCCTCATCCTCTTGAGGGTAAAAGTCTTAGCGGCCTTCCCTGGCATAGAAATTAGTTGAATTCCACCATTAATTCCGAACCTCTCTACACTGCCTCTTCCAGTCCTTGATTAAGAAGCCGTGCCGGACTGCGACTTTCACAGCCTCCCCTCAGAAGTTCATCCTTCAAACCATCTTGAAAACACTTCTCAATCACCTTAGTTTTCCCACATACGTGTGAGCCTACTCCCCCATAAACGGCAGTCAACAGTGCCACACCCCGGGAGCCATCCTGCCATCGGTTGTTCTCTCCACTTCCCCCCAGTAACCCCACCCCGTCTGCTCTTCATCCCTTGACATACTATCAAAAAGTCTCCGCAGCAGAGGCACCGCCTGCTCCCCAACATACCCGCGAGAAAGTCCAACCGTGTGCCAGTCAACCTCAGGGCAGGAATGTCGACTCCCATTGCGAACCTTTCCACTATTGGGGGTCCGTTAACCCAACTTGAGACCACACGCCTCAATGAAAACACTCCCCACTAGGCTTGAAATAAAGTCTCAACAAACAACCCCCAGGAAGGCACCCAATCATTCCAACGCCATTTTCCCCCCGCACGACGGACGGCGCCAACCCCACCAAAGTGAACACACCACCCCCCAGTCCAAGATTGGCGGGTGTACCTCTATCTAAATCTGGACAGGGTATGACGTATCGGTTTAGTAGTGCCCCTACTCGTGTACACCTGGGGTGTATATGAAGTCAATGATGGCAAGGCTATACCTTCCTCCACCCCCCATGTCGACCCCAACCCAACACACCCTCAGTTCCATCACCCCCCCCCCAACCCAATATGTAAGTGGGGAAGAACCGTTCCTCAAAGTTAGTCCACCATTTGTTCCAGATTCCTGTTCCCCCACCCCCCAAATAATTTGTCCGAGTAAACAAAAAAATCCACTCTCCCTCTCATCAAACCAGGTGTGATGGCACCAAATCCGCTCCAATTCCCCTAACTAAACACCGGCTCCCTCCAGAGTCCCACATCACATCCCCACCTACACACACCACCTTTGACTCATCTTTGCGACAGGATTTTGAGTCCATTAATAGATTTATTCAACCCAGTTCCAACTTCAACTTCCAATTTCAGTGTGACCTGGTCACGCATCCCATACGCCCATGTTTCACCAAGATGGCACTCCCCCATTTCCCCATTTGAATTAAGCGGACACTCACCCCAATTCCAATCCCTATCAAGAAGTAAAGATAGCTGGTTGTGACCATTATTGCTATAATTCCACATTACCGATCTCACCCGATTCACGAACACCACCGCCAACTAAATTTTTGTTCTTCACCAACACCCCCCCACCTTGGCAGGTGTCATGGCACTTGGGAAATGTCCCTTAAAACAGCCCCAGTGTATTTCCAATCCTCTAACCCACACCTTGTGGTCCACTAAAGTACATCCAAACTCCACCATGACCCAAACAGGGCCAAAAAAACATCCTCCTTTTCTTCTTTTTTTTTTTTTTTTTTTTTCTGTGACACAACAACCCCAAAAATCAAACTCTCCTCTCTACCCATTTCATTCCCCAAGTTGGCTAAAAGACCTACCATTACAAAAAACATACCTCACTACAACACAACTAGTGGGGTGCAAAAAAATCACAAAACCACGCACACCTACAACAACAGGTGCTGACAAACAAACACACAGACACACACACATAATATCAGGCAAAAGTCCAACACAGTTCAAAGGTTAAGTAGTAGGGTATAACCTACAACTAACCTACAAAAATCTGGGTAACCTACACACAACAACAATACACCATAATCAACCCTAAAAACACAAACAACTTGGTATTAACGGTTTTTTCAAACCATAATATCCATCCCAAATCAGATGAACTGGTGAGATTGTTCCGATAGCTACAATCACTTGGCCTATCAAAGTTGCTCAGTCCTGAATTCTCTTCTTACTCCTGTTCTTTCTTCTTTATCAAATTTTTTCACCGTTTAATCCTTGGCTGATGGGAATGCTTTAAAAATATAGGAAAATGTCCTTAGACACCCGGCCCCCCAAGTTAGCGCCGGCTTACAAATCGGCCCCTTTGATACCTTCCCTCTAGTCGACAGGTTTAAATAAAAAAATGTACACATTACCACCCAACCCAGACTCTGCACACCTTTGGGTTCCATGAGAAATTGGCGCAAAAGCCATTGTCAATTTGTGAAGCAGCCTTATGATAAGACCCAAACATTACAAAATAAATCATCCCCAACAAAAGCTCCAAAACTGGGTGGGGGTGATCAAGGAATACCCTGTGGTCATTCCGCCAGAGCACGTTACAACATCAAACCGAAAAGCTACCACACCCTGCCAACCTAGAATCTCGAGGTCCCCAAGAAATCTCCCCAACCACACGAACAGTACATACTCACCAATTTCGAACCGGCACGTACATTTAAAAACTCATTTTTTTCGTATAGTTAACCTTGTAGCAACCCCACCGCGTGCTGACATGCCGGTCGTAGTTTGCGGATTTCTATTGATCACCATCCTCTATTTACCCATCTCCTTCTGGAGGGGTTTTAAAACGTTACCCTTAATTCTAAATCAATCTTTTCTATTAACTTTTTGGTACACTGAACTGAAGCCCGGATGTACAGTTTCTCAAAAAAAAACGGAGCTTATTATTGTCAAGAAACGTTAGTAGGCATCTTCGCGCGTTCCGCATGCTGCCCCTCGTATCAAAAAGTTCTCTGGGTACTAACACACCGCCCGCCAACTTACATTAATCCGCCCTTACGCCCCCGTTCTACATAATTGGCAGTCAAATTTTAAAACAGAATCGGCATCAGGAGGCGGTACAAGAAGCCGGATTTTCGGTCGCAGTCTATTTAGTAGTGCCAAGTACTAGCAAACAGACTGTATCTGCCTGTGCTCCCGATAGGTGAGTCTTGCGCCAATTTTTTTTTTTAAAAAGCGCTGAAAACGGATCTCAGATATGTTAGATGCCTCTCATTTTCATGCAAAATCTGCTCGTCTGCAAAAACCTGGGGCCATTCCACCATGAAAGTAATAGAATTTCCGGCCTCCTGGCCATTTAACCCTCAATCGGGACTTTTCTAATATTTATTATAAAATAATTTCACGGCTAAAAAATAATACTTTATGCTTTAAGGTTATGATGGTTTTAACTTTAAGATCTTTAGGATTTATTGTCTTGCTCTAGAGGTCAAATATTAACTTTCACAACTGAAAAGCAAATATGGTTTCCGTAGTCCCTGCCATCTTTAGAAATTTTTTCTTTAATGTCCAAACATCCCACCAGAAATTGCAAATTTGTGGTCCATTTTTTTTAACTATCCGGTCCCCAACATGTTGTTTACCACCATAACAATTCAAAACAAATTGCCCCAAAGAGCACCTCGTACTCAATCTCAATTAACAAAGGCCCCGCTTTAGCATCGTTCAGCCATCGCAATTGGTCGAGGGGCGACGTGGGTCTAGTTTGCATAAATTCCTTCAAATTATCCCCCCCTTGACTCATCTTTACATTTAGCAAAAAGACTTTCATTACACCCCAAGTACCCCCAATCCCCCCATCTTCTAACTCAATTTCATAGACCGTACTTCCTATAGGAAAAATGATTAATCAAAAACTCTATTTCTGAAATTTTTATGCTAATTCTTCTAAAGGTTGAAAACTAAAAAGCTCAGCTTTAGCATCTCTAACTAACCCATATGTAGGTCTTCTCTGTTCATAAAACTCAAAAACTGGTCACTGTCCGGTACCCAGTGGCAACGACACCAACAGTCCCGAGTAGTAAAAAAAAAAAATCCTCTGTCTTATGCATAATCTCCTGCCAGTCTATGACGGCAAAATCGAACGCGGGTCTAATCACCGCCAGGGCGCAAAACACTGAGTTACCCCTGCAGGCGTGAGTTTGAAGGTCAATCGGCCGAGGCAAAATGGATGGCTAGGATCGAAGGGCCAACCCTACTATAAATTAGATTTGCCCGGGCAGTACTGCAGGTCCCAATGGGCTGCATACAACTAAGGCAAAAGGGCAAGTAAAGCCATTTTCAGAGCATGGCCTTTGTGTAATTCCATCCAGCTCCCTTAGTCATAATTCGATGCTCCACCTTTGCAACCTCTATCTTCCAAAACACTCCCTTTCGCACCCAGTCCCATTTTATCTTTTTTTTCTGCCTCCCTTTCGGCCCTTCAATCTTTTTTTCTTCTGCTTCCCTTCTCTTATCTTCTGCCTCCCTTTGCTGTCGTTTTTCTTATCTGCCCTCAATCTGCAGCCTCCTTTTCATTTAAGTTCTCCCTATCAGTCCTCAATTTGTAACCTCTTCTAACGACGCTTTGCTAACCTCCTATCTTCCCTTTTTCAATATACTTGTCACATTCAGAAGTCACAACATACTGAATTAAAGCCTGACCCACCTATGTTCATCTCCATCTCCCTCGCCGTTAGCACAGCATAGCTGATCTGAATTTTGCCAGGTCAGCCTTCAGACAAAATAACAATGACCCCCAGGTAAATCTAATTACTAATGACAGGTAATTCTAATTATCAAATGAACAGGTAATTCTAAATTAATAAATAGACCAAGGTAATTCTAATTAATTAAATTGGCCAAGGCCAATTCTAATTATTAATTTAATTTTTAATTAATCAATTACCAAATTATTAACTGAGCTGTGAAGATTCACCAACTTTGATTTTTCCACTTTTATATTTTAAGGGACAACTTTTAAAATTTTTACAATTTGTTCCCCCTAGTTATTTATTCTCCCACCAGGAGATCCTAATATTTATGATAAACTAATTATCCTCTACTATTTTATCCCTGGACAAGACCCCCAATATTTTGTAGTGGATTTGATGGTATTGTAATGGTGGTTGTTGCTACCTAGTGTGATGTGTGAGCTGTGAGTCAGCTGTTGGATATGTAGAGCTTGGCTCCTGAGATTAAATGTAGATGTGAATACAGAAGGACCCTTCTAATACATCTACCACTTACGACCTCAAACATATCTCTTTTTTACTTTTATGAATGTAGCTACGTTAAAAGTCTAGGGTACTGAAATGTAATGTGTTGTATTAGAATACACACACACAGAGATATTTAATAAGTCTAATAATAATAATAATAAAATTTAATACAACACACTGAACTAACTCAGGCTGTTTTAGTTTTAAATATTAAATCTTTTGTTAAATTTATTTGTTCTGAACCAATGTTTGTTGGTCAGAACATATGAAACATCATGGAGTTATAAATGGAATGCAGAAATATATGACATAATAAAATGGATGTGTGCACATAAGTATTTTAAAAGACTGGTTAATATTTATTATATTAGATTGTCCCAGGAGAACTATTACTGAATGTACTGTTGGGGTGGTATCATCACGCCCAATCTGTGACTACCAAAACATTGTCCATTGACTTAGGGGATGAATACATGGTTTATTTTCCCACAATGGTATGTCTTTATTAGATGGTGAATTAGTTGGTGAATTAGTTGGTGAATTTCCAGCAGGCCAGAATCTCACGTAATCTCGACTGCGTCGATCTTGTTACAGGAGTCTGGTGGCCCCTCCTCTCCGTTGCTGGAGTACAATATTCGGCTGCTCTGGCACACTCCTCCAATGTTAAGACTGTTACTGGTCCACGCTTGTGTATTTCACAACAGCATTTGGCACCTCTTCGGTTGCCAAACAGAAACTCACAATTCTGAAATAAAAGTTTTGTGGCATGGGTCAGAACTCTTACCTACTGAGCCACTTCAATGCACACAACACTACACACAACAACACCACACAGGACTGGGTCAGATCTCTCTGACCAACACAGTACATCTTACCCAGTTGTTTTCATATAGTACTAGTTCCCCAAGACTGCATTGCATCTGAGATATGTTCAATAGTTTCCTTTTGTTCAATAAGATAGGTGATATGTTCCCACCGATCTCAACAATAGATCCGCCTTCCATAGTCGTAGTTAGGCGTCCATATATTTTATTTGTCTCTAGACCCTGAACTTGGGCTGGGGACCTAGAGCGAACACTTACTTGTCGTAATCATTTTATGATATGGCAGTATCAATCACTCGAAATATTAAAATATACAAAAGAAATGCTTTCATTCTTACCAGAATTCAGAATTGAGAACACAGTTAATATCTAGCAAAACTCAGCTGAGCTGCTGGCTATCTGATGGCGTCCCACTAAATGTATAGAAATACTTCTGGAAACAACACCACAGGCAGTAAACCACTGTGTCTCTGGATAGTCTTGTAACGAATGGCAAAATGTGTGCCTCTACCTCGCTACTATGATTTCATTCATCCAATCACAGACCCCCCCCCCCCCCCTAACTTTCAAATCTACAACCAAAAGTCAAATTTCAGTCAGCTCTCAGTCAAGTATGTATTACGGTCTATTGGTCCGTCTGTCTCTACTTGTTTTTTCATAAAAAACACGCTTGGTTCTTGGACCAACGCCATGCAATACCCTACACACTTCTGCCACCGAAGTTATTTTTAGCTACAATTCTCCACCTTACCCCTCTCTTTAATTACAGCTCGATTTTTGCATCTGCGTGCCTCAAGGACGCAAATTTGAAACTTTAGTGAAATTTTTTTAACAGTGCAGTCGCTAGTCTGATATGAACAACACAGTCTTTTGTCAATATCTTCTTTATTATCTATCCGTCTGTATAATTTAAAGTATATTAGTTCTCTGCTCAAGACGGGCTATCAAACTAGCTAGGTTTTATATTCATAACATTATTATTAAGAAAAAGTTACTTTTTCAAGGTTAGTTTTTTTTTTTGAAATTTGTTTGCGAGCCTTTCCCCGCTGAATTCAAATAATAACCAAGTATCGGAAAACGTCCAAGAAATGACTGTTTCGAATACGATCCACGGTCTTTTTGTGTCCATTTCCTTACATTGTGTCAACTAGTGACGTGAATTTTTTTTTCTTTTACTACCAATTGCGTCTTTTAGCCTTGCTATATTCAAACACGTGTTCAGTCATATTTTTCCTTTTGTGTTCTCCGATATCCTCCCGTCTACAAAGGGTAAACCGTTTCGTCTGCACGTCTAACTAGATAGTTTTAAATGGCGGTAGGAAATTCGGGCGTGGGCGATCATGTCTCCTAGTATCTTACGCATTATTTTTAACCCTACATTTTATCGTTATTTTTGGAGATATTTTAACGTTGTATCATGGTAAATTCATCACAATATGCTGTTACTTTCTACAAAAAGAAGATGAATTTTTTTTCTTTTTGTTACAGGAAAAACAAAGCAAACAATAATCAACTATTCAGGTGTTCAAAAGATGTTTTCACAATACAGATTAAACCATCTTATTATGCATCTTTTCTTTTTCTTCATGACCTCAATAAAAATATTGCTCACAATTTATAAATCAAATCTAATTATGTATGTTCTGATAACCAATAGACTAAGATCAGTTTGCTAGAAAGAGTAGGCTGATAAGATGTGCACCATCATCATTATTTCCAGTTTTTGCTCCTCATGGAGCATGGATGTGGCAGTTTTTGACTTCTCTGCTCCACAGTAGTGGGTCCAACAATGGCCAAACTTATGAGTATAATGATGAGGGTATTAAAAGGTATCAACCTTTGCTCAAGATTTACTCTTGCCAGAGAAATAAATAGAAGAATGATGATGCTTCTATTTCAGGAGCCTCACCGGAATGTGAAGGAATCAAGCATGACAACTGAGATCTTCTAAGCCATCATGAATTTTGTATCTTCCTGCCCCTTCTGTGTAGTAAACATAGCTTTTTTGCTTTCTTTTTTTGAGCCCCCAGCTGAAGGTGATTCAGCAATTATTAATTGTATAGTTCTATATGTTTAGGTTACTTAACACAATATGAGTTATCTGGGTGCAGACATAAAATTCATTCAATAGGGATTAATTCAACTATAGCTTTAAAGTTATATATCAACAGGTTTAATAATCACTTATAGTTTAACAATATTTAAAATAAATAACTTTGTTAAGGAAACAATGATATTGATCATCATAGGATGATTTAACTTAGTGGTGAAAACTCTGGGGAAAGAGTTCATAGATTTCACTTGTTTGCTATGCTGCTTTCAGTATGGAGTCAGACTGTTGATGTCTGCTTCAGCCGTTGTTGGGTCCTACAGGTGTTTTGGACTGCACTTCTTTCTTGTCGATAGTCAAATCTTGTGGTTGCAGCACGTCTCTTGCACACGGCATAGGTAACTGCTAAGGTTGTCTAGTTAAGCGTAGACTGCTGGCACTTGTACCACAAACTTGTACCACAAACTAAGAGGAAAACAAATGCTTCTTTTGAGTACTGGCACCCTGATATGCGCATTATCCGCCTGCCATTTCCATCCACTACTTCCATTTTCCTCAGGTTAATTTACCCTCCCTGAGTGTTAATGTTAACCCCAGTGAGTCAGACAAAAATATATATATATATATATATATATGTATATATATATATATATATATATATATATATATATATATATATATATATATATATATATATATATATATATATATGTGTGTGTGTGTGTGAAATTTACAAAAGTTCTTGTATAAGAACTATGTAAAGCATGACATCATCATCCACTACCTGCTCTTTATGGAGCCTGGGGCAACCTCTGCTGTTGGTTCATTATTAAGAAACCCGCATGAAGCAGTCACCAGCTCTTGAAGTGGTGGTTCATGTGTCACATTATTTACAGTGATGAGGTTACTAGCCTCATATGCCACTGTACATGCATAAGCAAATTGTACCTGTACAAAATGCAAATATAAAATGATAAAATACATATTACAACTTACCCCAAGTTTTTCAGGCGAATTAAACACAGACTTTCTGCACTGGTAACCTCCGATTATTGTCGGGCAACTAATTTAAGATGCCTTCTTTTCAGGTGAGTTAGGTGCCTAACTTTCAGCACTTGAACTAGCATCCTAGAACTTAAAGCACAAAATGATTTCACCAAGGTTACTCTCTTCTAATTATAGAATTTACGTCCGGTCCTCTGGCCTGTCCAATATTTGGGTCCTGATATTCCGTTTTCCTGGCTGTCTATGATTTCTCCTTGAAGAAATTTGAAGTCAGTGGAGTAGGCTTACAAGTTGCTAGTTTAAAACAAATATTTTTGCTCACCCACCCATATTGCTGCGTGGACGAGAAGTCCAATCAAGAGCAGCCTATATTTGCATCTCAAATGCCAAACCAATGGTAAATAACTTGCTAATGTTGGTAGGGTTTTTATCCCCCACTATCCTCTTTTATACAGAACATTTTACATGACAACATAAGATGTGATTTTCAAACACCATAACCATATAAAGTCTTGCTACTTCAGTGGGTATTTATTATGTTTACAACTCACTACCTCATAGATTTATTACTGATAATCTCTTTCAAGATTGTCATTTTATCGTAATTATTAATCACAACAAGTCTGGGTGGAAACGATTACACCGTTTTCCATGCACCAACATCACCTGTGTTATCTTATTGTCGGTATCTTAATCTTTAACCAGATTGTCACTGACTGCGTTTTTTGGCACTGCATATTTGCTAAGTGCCGCCTTATCTCCAAATAACACCTGTCCATCCATATTGGACCACTGTGCACATGTTTTCTTGTTTCTTCCCAGACAAGAAGTCTGGATTCACAGTAGGGATGTTGCTCAGTGTAGACTTTTACTCCGTCTGGAGCCGCAATAAGACAAAAGTCAATGTGGCAACTTCGCTTGGCACAAAGAAAGTCAATGTGGTTTCAGAAATAGGCCACACGCTCAGGTAAAATTTAGGGAGTTACAAATTAAACCAAGATGTGACAAGAAAACCTTGAACTTTGAAAGTGTAAACAATAAATATAGGAAGAATTAGCACGTTGAAAGAGTGGTAGATAATAATACCAAAGTGGAAAGACCAGAAAAAAAGAACGAACGTATTTTGTGGCACAAACAACAGGGGAATTGTAGGCACTGGTTTAAAAAAAATGAATGAACATACTTGGCAACAGAGCAGAAATAGAAGCAAGGGGCACTCAGAAGATCTGAGACAAGTTCATGTAAAGTGACATCATCTCGCTGCCAGAAGTAAACTTCTTAAGAAGATTATCAGCTAAACGCTTCAAAGAAGTGCTATCACTGGGGGAACTTTTAACCAGCAACTCACAACTATGGATTTAGATTGGATTGATCCATACATTTTTAAAATAGACTATTACTTTCAATCTGTCCTACTAACAAGTATAAAAAGGTAAAGATAGTCCCATAGCAGATAACTGATACTGGGGAGTGAAATGTTGGAGACTTCACTATAGTAGGTCTCAGCTTCATGACCTGAGGTGACTGGTTTTCAACTTTTGTCTTACCTAATTCAAGAGAAGAATTATATAACCATTTACAACTGCATAGATTGCAGCATGATCTTACCTGGTCTTGAAACTGATAACATTACCTCGAGAAGCACTCTAACCACTCTGATACTCAGCACTTACTCACAAGTACAGGTTTAATAATACATAAGATTTTTTTTTTTTTTTTTTTTTTTTTTTTTTTTTGCGTTCGCCCGCTAATACTCGAGGCGAAATCTCAGGTTATTATTTTTATGTCTAACCTGACATTGATTTTACGTGAGTATCCCTTTATTTCTTGTACAGAGACAGGTGTCCCTCGCCATTCTGGCAAATACTCGCCGATTTCGGAGGTACCCATTGCAGCTGGGTCGGCTCAGGAGCCGCCAGTCCCTGGTCGACGACACTCCTTCAAATGTCCTCGCCAGGTCTCGAGTTAATCCAGTCCAAATCCCGGTCGACGAAAAATCCTCAAATGCTCATCAAGTACGGTGTTTAATAACTACGCTAGCGCGGCGCCCTATACATAAGATGAAGGCTGTAACATTCATGTTTAGTAGATCACAGTACACTATGAATAACAGAGAACGGAACTGGTTGGTTTCAGTAAAAAAATGTGTAAACGCTGGAAAAAAAATTAGAGGGAAAACCTGAAGCCTAAGAGTCATAAATATATAATGAAAAAAAGATAAATTAAAGGTAATCAAAAGAAAGACAGGAGTACAGTAGATTAAAGAAAGAGAAAGAGAAGTAACAGGCAATTCAGTGATTCCATCCTGGCCTATCTCAGTAAGGCTCCCCTTGCTGCAAGAAGTGAATCTGTTAAAAACAGATAAGCACTCCAAAAAAATAAAACGAGGTATTACTGGAGTTCTCACGCCACAAATTGCATCTATGGACCTTTAATAAAAACATTTGGAACAAATATGTGTCGATAAAAATGTCTGGTTCGTTCAGGTCTAAATCCCATTGTAGTGAGTTGTAACATGAAAGAAACATTTTTGAAGTTCGTATCTAACCTTCTTTCTTAATACGTTCACTTCTCGCAGCAAGGCGATGACATCATTTGGGCAATCCTGGATCAAACTTCGGAGTGCTTATTACTTCTGTTGCCCAGAGTAATCAGTCTTTCTTTCTTACGAGTGTCTATAATAACCTATTTTTGTTTTCTGTTTACACATCTATTCTCACAAACTCAAGCAGATAAAGTTCAGTGCATTTACTCTCATTAAGTCAACTGATAAGTTCAATGGCCCCATTCACAAAGTCAATATGATCAAGTTCAATGGCCCCATTCCCAAAGCCAATATGATCAAGTTCAGTGGCCCCATTCCCAAAGTTAGTATTATCAAACTCAGTGGTCACATTCACAAAGTTAGTTCTATTATCAACTTCGATGGTCCCATTCACAAAGTTAGTATTATTACATTCAATGGTCACAATCACAGTTAGTATTATCAAGTTCAGTGGCCCCATTCACAAAGTTAGTATTATCACATTCACTGGTCCCATTCAAAAAGTTAGTACTGTCAAGTCCAGTGCCTCTTAATCACAAAGGGTGATCAGTTAGTGCACGGATAGGCAAGATGTTGACTGTTGTTCAGCGGTGGACCGCCTGATACACAAAAGTTCCCTCTGTTGCATGAAGCAGATCTTGCGGCAGAGAAAAGAGCTACATATAGGCTGGATTTATTCCACATTCCAGATACTCTGAAACTTTAAAACAGAAACGATTTTATGAAGGTGAATCTTTACAAAGCTTAGTGTTTTTAAAGTGGATCACTACACTTTCTGGGTTGCCTACCCTTGGTCTACAGTATCTGTAACCAAACAATTTCACGTGACTGTTCTGTGACAGCTAAAACACCACAATGGCCCTAATCCCTAATGAAGCAGGGATATAAAGAATGGGCTACGTTTCGTGACGTGCATAATTTTTTTAAGCAGCTGAAGAGTTCTGTAAAAGGACAGAATACTTTACCCTTTTTTTTTTTTAAATTGCTTTATCTGACTACATGGACAAAACACTTCTGTTGAAGATCCTCATAGGAAGACATTTTTATCTCTGCCTTACATGCCCCAGTGCTTGACAAGATCTGATGATCGTGTTGATGATAAGGAGAAAGAAGAAGATGAAGCTACTATCTAGCTATAAAAAGGATATTACATAACACAACACAACCAGTAGGGACACGAAAGTATTCGCTAATTGACTTTGTGCTTTCATCCGATGGTGAGGAAGAATCTGAAGTTGCAATGTATGCTGCTGTTTGTTTTTAGTTGTTTTCTCCCTTGTATCCTGGTTTACTGCACATGATTGTATACTGAGCTTCTACTTGTTAAGAGTGTGTTTGTCACTACATTTAAACTCTTAGTTAGAACCTCGAGTATCACAGTTAGCTGATATTGTAGATAACACCTGCCAACATTTATCTCACAGTAAAAAAGGGATGTAACCCAAAATAAATCCATAGGGCAACATAACTCTAATTAATATCACCAAGACAATTCAAATATACATGGCTGCATTGGTTAACTTTTGCAACTGTGTGACTTAAACAGCAATTCCTTATAAGACTTTCAAAACGTAGGTCATATCTAACTTACTCTAGTTGCAAGCAGCCTGTTCAGGCTCCTAAACCTAGGACTGGTCACCAGTCTCACCACATTAGTGCAACAGGTTCGGATTCGTTTCTGTCCAGGTACATCCTTATAGTCTTCATGTATTTGTTCTCGAATATGGTTGAGCAGACCTTGGCCTTGAAATTTGCTTTTAACCCTCGCTGAACGAGTCATAAGGGTGTTGTTATCATCAATTAGAGAAACACCTTCAAATGCTGCCTGTGGATATAGAATTATATCGTTATCGATACATTAAAAGTTTTCTTATGAACTAAGTGACACATCGACACATTTCCACCTACTTTTTCAGGAAAAGTGTGCCCTGCGCTGTGAAAACTAAACTGAATGCCCACAGACAAAAACTTGCAGGCCTAACAATTTTTTTTGCGGTGCTATATTCATACTATACAATATTTCCTCGCAAAAAAGTATGTATAAATATGTATGTCTATCTAAGATTTACACATACAGTAACAGTAGAGAACGAACATAGTTCATAACAATTTGCTGTTAAACGGATCTATGCAATAAAATATACATTGCAGTAGGTAAGAAACCATCACAGCCAATAGTTTTAGGAGGATGAAATGAATTTTAGCGGGGCATATGTCCATTTGGCCAAAATAATTATTGATACGTAGCAATTTAGTCCCCCAAGTCGATACACCCGTAAATAATTATTCGAAGATGAGTAATGAAAGGTTTACCTGAAATTTTTGTTACATACCAAGGCAAGATTGTAAAAGATATCTGTACATTTATAAGGCTTTCGAGTATAAATGTTATAGAAGAATTTTGTGCATTTGCTTAAAGAGCACAAAACAAATGTCTGTGTTAGAGAGAAAATAAACACGTATGCAGGCCACCAAGAACCACTTTTTGGAAACGTCGAAGGCTTGCCTGGTTTGGGCATTGTCGTAGATTTTATTGAGATAGGTTGAAGATGTTTAAGGTCCCGTCTGAGCAGAGGTGATAATGGTAAACTATGTGAGAATAAGGGGTGAGAAATAGCTTTGTTTTTCACAAGGGGGTGAGAGTGTAAGAGAAAGGACAGTCTCTGGGTTGAGTAATTGCTCTAACCGCAGCCTATCTCACGACAATATTTAACTAGACTCCCTTTCTCTCCTGGTACATATATATATACGAGTTACACTCCACTTACATATACACAATTCTGTGACATAATACGTACAGACGTGAACCAAGCTATGGATAACATATACTGGGCAGGGGTTTGACCAACACGATAACTTAGGTTTATTATGTTTATTATCTTAAATAAATCACATACAACAATATTATCTATCAGAAGGTATAGTTTACAGACATAAAAAATGCAAGAAAATGTATTAACCCAATAGGCTCTCCTCTACTGTAAAGGAATCCCAAAGTAGATCCTGACAGAGGTAATTAACCCAAAATATTACAGTTAATAATAATATATATAGGGATAGACGATAAAGTAAAAGAACCAAGTCTCTAGTTAAGGCAAACGTGCAAGGGGAAGACAGCGCTATAAGTGGGAAGATAACATCAAGAGATGGACGGGAAAGAGTCTATCAGAGTGTACCACCAAGACAAGAGACAGAAGACGTTGGAGATCCATTACAGCCAACCTTCGTTGTGGAGATGGCAACTGATGATGATGATGAAACAAAGAAGACAAGAAAATGATATAACAGTAGTTGCGTACCCGAAAAGACTGAAGTGAGTATAATGATTATACAAAATATGAAATATTCATTTCTCTTTCTTACAGTCTGTCAGTCTGATAATGATTATACAAAATATGAAATATTCATTTCTCTTTCTTACAGTCTGTCAGTCTGTGGTCACAAGCAATCAGCAATCACACTTACCTACTACTCTTTAACACATCTGTGTATCTTTGACATATTTCAGGGTGGTGCTATCCAAGGGACCCCAGTGCCTCCAAGAATGATTAATTTTTCCTAATGGGGAACGTCCGCTTAAGTAATGCTAATATTATGTGTCAAAAAGTTCACGTCAGGTAGTGCAGGAAAATATATATTGCGATCAAAAATGTTCACCATGGGCAGCACACAGATGTCCGATATTTAAGGAAAATGTCTGGTGGGTACACTGTTAGAAAACCAATAAGGATAAGCAAAGGATCTCCTATCTGTTTTTATCTCTCACTCTGGGGTTGGGTGCCGGTTACACTGGCTAACAAAAAAAAAATTTTTTTTTCTTTCTCTAACATTTCTATGTTTTTCTGGTCAATTTTAATGCGCTGTTTTTAAATCTGCAAACCGTTTTTCTCTATCAGGTCGGGATCTCGAGAAATACGCAATTGAAGTTTTTTAACAACGCATACAGTATTATAACATCATTCGTACAAGAAGTATAACAGTTATGTAGGCTTGAATTTCTTTGCAGTCGACTTTCGTCGGTGAATGGCATGTGGTACATCGCGATGAAACATCCAACAATAATCGGCAAGCATGGTCACACTCCACCGTCCTTGATAACGTGACTCTATTACGGCGATATCTTGATGGAATCGTTCTCCATGTTCATCGCTGACTTCGCCAAGGTTGTCAGGGAAAAAGTCAAGATGCGAATCGAGCAAATGGATTTTGAGGGACATGTTACAGCCCATAATTCTGTATTCATCTATGCACTGCTTAACAATATGCACATAGTCGACAGATTTGTGATTTCCCAGAAAGTTATCGACGATCGATTTGAATGCCATCCATGCGTGAAGTTCACTACCATGTAACAAGTTCTCGAATTGTTTGTCTGCAATAACTTTCCTAATATGAGGTCCTACAAAGATACCTTCCTTTATCTTTGCATCGCTAACTTGCGGAAACTTTTCTCGAAGATAAGTGAAAGCTTTGCTCATTTTATCTAATGCTTTTACGAAATTCTTCATGAGCCCCAACTTTATATGTAACGGTGTTAAAATGATGCTGTCTTTGTTAACTAATGGCTCGTGTATTACATTTTTATGCCCGAGCTGCATACGATCCCTGATAGGCCACACCTTTCTTGCATAATGTTCCTGTCTGTTGCGGCTGTCCCATTCACATAGGAAGCAACAAAATTTAGTATACCCAGTCTGCATGCCCGTGAGAATTGCAATGACCTTTAGGTCTCCACAAATCCGCCATTGGTAGTCATTGTACTTTATTTTTGCCAAAAGTATAGCCATATTGTCATAAGTTTCTTTCATATGAACAGAGTAGGCGACTGGAATTTTTGCAATAGCAAATGTCATCATCCATCTCAAAGTATTGAACAAGTTCTCTGTGTCTATGACGAAATTTAGATATCAAAGTATTGGGCGCTAAAAGATTCCATTCTTTGAGTCGCGAACCGAGTAATTCCACTTGTCCTTTGGTAAGAGCGAGATCACGTATTAGATCTGAAAGGTTAATTAAGTGAACACCATCATTCACCGGTATATAATCCGAGTCAGAATTAGTTTCTGAAGCAGGTAAACTATCACTTTCTGATGGTTCATTCACGTCCAACGGATATTGTTCTGGTGGAACTGGGATCGGACACGTGATTGGATCACGAGACACTGGTTTCGAAACCGATTCAATATTTGGATAAACCACAGACTTTCTAGTTTTAAAAGTGAAACCATGGATATTTGTCAAGCAGAAGTAACAATCAGTAGCGTAATTTGTCTTGTTCATGCCATATTACTGGCACTCCAAAAGGCATCGACTTATGCTTCGGCGATTTTCGTAACCAACCTGCCAATGTATTTGCACAAAGTCGAACAAACTGCATTTGGCTTCCAAGATTTATTTGCATCATCAACTTTCGAATCGAAATAAAGTTCATATGCTTTCTTTAGTAATGGTGTAAAGTTTTTCTGGTGAACACGATCGGTAAAATATCCGCACACGTAACAGAACAGATCAGCCGAATTTCTACAACTTCTAGAAGCCATATTTCGCTCAGAATTATTTCAAAATACAGTAACTATTGGAAAAAAAGCGTAACATATGTCATGCATCTTTTAGCAGTATAAAAAGTGGAATTATTTTGCATTTTATTAATTTTTAATAAGTTATGTAGTAAAAATGAAACGGAGCACATAACGGTTTCCCAAAAATATATGTATTCACAAATATCTTAAAAACCTGACGTGATAGAGATAAACGGATTTCAAATTTGAAATCAGCGCAAAAAAACTGACATAAGAACACTTATTCTTATATAAGAAAGAAAAATGTTGTTTGTCAGTGTTATGGACCCAAGTATTCCTTGTACTGGATAAATCCACTTGAGAAAAGAAAAAAAAACTACGATAGTCAATATTCTGGAAACAATGTTTATATATATAGATATTTGGCCACCACAGGCGGATCAGATTTGCTGTGAACAATCTGGGTACTTTCTTGTCCAGTTCTGATGTTTTATTCTTTAAATGTTTATATGTGGGGACTCTCTCTCTGTAAGAAGACAAGAGAACCGCACAGGTCCAAATTTAAGACCCAATAATATTTTAAGAATGTTTTTCTGGAGCTATTCAGACCGCTAGATCACAGGGTTGATCGCCTAGATGTAGAAAAAACAAACATTTTAACAATGATATCATTATTATATTCTACACTCGTTAGGTAAAACCTCTAGATCACTCCGGTATTAAATTATATTTAAAACCCACAAAACTCTAGTAATTCGCAAAATTATGGATGATGAATAAAAGTATATTTATCTCTAATTATCAGTCGCCTAGCGTATATTAATTAATTTAAAGCGTCTCTTACTGGGGGAATAGCAAGAAATTAAATTTACTTATTACAGCTGGAACTATTTAATATGCTTATTTAATAAACACAAAATCCCAGTGAAAACATTAACTCGTTAAGGCACTCAAAATTCTAATATATATATGATTACCGCCACACAAGGAAAATGACACTCTCCGTGAATCTCAGAAATTCTTTTTATATAAAACTCCAAGATTCGCGCTAGCAGATATCACCAATTCCTGGGGCAGACTGATGATAAATTTTCTAAAACTGCGCTAATATACTGAATCGGCCCATGTCCCCATGACTGGCAAACGCACCTGCGACTTCTTCGTCCATTCTATTATCAGGTGTTAAACAGAGGGTGCTGATCTCGGCTCTTGACATTGTAACCTGATCTCCGGGGATCTGCCTCTCTGTGGGAATGTCAGTAAGAGATACCACCGCGAGAGAAGACAACAAAAGGGCGAATGTCCAGATAACTTATGGCATACCAAACCAGCAATCGTGGGAATGACTCGAGTTGTTTAGATGTAATTAAAGAAAAGGGGGACTGAGGGATTAAAGAAAGAGAGGCCCGATTTTCATACGTCACAGTCGTCCCCTCTTAAAGACATGAAACCATTTCATGTTTCATTTATGACAATGGAGCTCTCTTGATCAGTAACTTGCAGGTGATTGTTGTTTTCGCTTTCCACCTCCTCTTCCATGCTCCAATTTCTACTCATAAAATCTGCTCCCACGTTCTGTTTTCCCGGAATGTATTCCACTTTGAAAGAGTACACGCTTAGTAGCAAGGCCCAGCGCATGATCCTCGCGTTGAATTCCTTATTCGCCCCAAGAAAAGCTAAAGGAGCGTGGTCTGTTTGCACCGTGAATGTTACTCCGTAAAGATATTCATGGTATTTCCTTATGCCATGAACAAGTGCTAGACACTCTCTTTCGACGGTGGAATAGTTACGTTCTGCAGAATTCAGTTTACGGCTGCCATACGCAACTGGAAATAACAGATTCGGATCGGTGTCATCTGCTTGGAGCAGGGTTGACCCGATGCCCTCACCCGAAGCGTCGACCCGCAATATAAAAGGTTTCTTGAGGTCAGGTAGTCTCAAAATGGGGTATTCAGACAATTGACCTTTTAAAGTGACGTAAGCTTGTTCGCACTTCGAATCCCAAATAACCTTGTCCGGTCGCCCTTTTTTTGTAAGGTCAGTAAGGGGTGCCGTTAGCCCGTTGAAATTCTTGACAAATTTCTGATAGTAAGCACACAGTGATAGAAAAGAACGGGTGTCTTTCTTCGTTCGGGGTCTTTTTGCTGCAACTATTTTCTCAATGTTCTTGGTAACTGGCCACATGCAGCCTTGAGAAATGGTATGTCCCAGGAAGTCTAGCTTTTGAAATCCGATGAGACATTTGCTAGGTCTGGCTGTGAGACCAGTTTCCTGTAGTCGCCTGAAGAGCATAGCAACCGTAGCAATATGTTCATCATAGTTTTCCGATGCAATTAATATGTCATCCATGAAATTATGGATATGGGGACTTTGCAAGGGTTCTAAAAGCTTCCTCATCATTCTGGTGAAGACTCCTGGTGCGTTGTGCAATCCGAACGGCATTACGTTGAAAGTGTAGTGTCCTTCACTGGTGCTAAAAGCTAACAAAGGCTTAACTTCCTCCTTGACTGGTATTTGGTAGTAACCTTTACTCAAGTCAATCTTTGAGAAAATTCTTGCCTTGCTAAGCTTAGTGAACAGCTCAGAAGCGCTCGGTAGAGGTTCGGCTGGAATTCCGTTACTGTGTTAAGTAAACGGTAATCTATGCACAGCCGAACTTCCTTATTGGGCTTCTGTAACAGTACTACACTCGAACTGTAAGGAGAGGTAGACTCACTGATAATTTCGGCTTGACATAGCTTGTCTATCTCTCCGCGTAGTGCATCAGCTTTAGCGTACAGAATGGGGTAAACTCTGGTTCGAACAGGGGTCTCGTTGGTCAGTTTCATATCGAATTCTATGAGATTTGTTCGACCAGGTACATCCGTTAAGACTGCAGTGTACTGTTTCAGTAGCGCCCTGGTTTCTGTCTGTTGTGCTTCCGAGAGATTGTCGCCGAATTTGACATCTTTGAAAGATTCCGTTTGTTGCAATGGATACTCCATGCAACTATCGTCATCTTCCTCATCTATCGTCGCTATGGCGACCGCCAGGAGATGTTCGGAGGACGGCACCGGTCTTTCCAACTATTTCTTTAGCAGATTTACGTGGTAGACCTTCTCCTTTCCTTTAATAGAGATCTTGTAGTTAGTGCGGGAGATCTTTTTAAGGACGGTAAACGGCCCTTGCCATCCGATGCGAAGTTTGTTGTTTCCGGTTGGAAGTAGCAACAAAACTTTCTCCCCTGGTTGGAGTTCTCTCTCTTTCGCTGCTTTATTGTATCGTTGAGCGTGCTTTGCGCGTGCTTTCTTAAGGTTGGTTGTTGCTAGGTCCCATCCTAGTTGTAACCTTTCCTTGAGCTCCAATACATATTTGCTTGCTGAGACGACTGTTTCATCAGCCTTCTGGTCTGTCAGGGACCGAAGTAAGGCTTCTAGCGGCCCCTTAATAGGTCTGCCGAATAAAAGTGTAGCTGGGGGAAATCCTGTAGATGCCTGGGGAACCTCCCTGTAGGCGAATAAGGCTGCAGGAATGAAAAGGTCCCAATCTTCAGGTTTCTCTTGTCCCAGCTTACGTAACATCATGGCGAGGCTGCCGTTAAAACGTTCCACGAGCCCATTTCCGGCCGGATGGTAGGGACTTGTGTGGATGTGTTTGGCCCTCAAGATCTTAAAGATCTCCTCCATTAACAGGCTACGGAATTGGGATCCGTTATCCGTCAAAACTTGTTGAGGGAATCCCAACCGTGTAAAGATTTGCACGAGGGCTTCTGCGACATGCTTGGAATCCGTGCATGTTAGCGGTATAGCTTCTGCCCACATAGTGCATGTGTCGACTAAGGTCAGGATAAACCTGTTCCTTCGTTTAGTCCTTTCTAAGGGTCCTACAATGTCGACAGCAACCCGTTCAAATGGAGTCCCCACTACTGGCATTTCACCCATAGGAACCGGGGGTGTCCAATGCTTGGGTGCCACACGTTGGCACTGGGCGCAGGATTTCACGTACCTGATAATATCAGAGTTCATTCCTGGCCACCAGTAGTGAGTCTGTATTCGCTGAATAGTGGCGTTTTGTCCCATATGTCCGCTAAAGGGAAGAGAGTGCCCCATTTCTAAGATTTGGTCTCTGTACTGTTTCGGTACTAGGAGCTGGTTATGCCCTTGATCAGGTTTGCCCGTTCTGCGATACAGTACACCATCCTTAGAGAAGATGTCTCCGTTGTGTCTGGGGTCCTTAGCCATGGGCAGTTTCCTAAAGCAGGGCTCTAAGGTAGGGTCCTTTTGTTGCGCCTCTTTTAGTTCCACAGGTAACAAATTTGGCGCAGGCTCCCGTTCCTTCTGGGCTTGCCCTCTTGTGGTTACTGCTGCCACAATCGGCTCTTTCGGTCTCCCAATAAACACGTATCTATATCAAAGTATAACTGGGTAGATAGGATCATCCATAGTGACCGCTTTGATAACACCTCTGGCAAAATCTGAGTGTATTTCCACCAGTGCGATAGGAAGCGTCCTGGGTGCATAACTCTTGAAAACTCCACATAGTTTGACGGTGTCTTCTGTCTCTTGACCGGGTTTGACCAGGTGCCTTGCGACTATACAGTCAAAGGATAAACCCGTGTCAAAAAGACAAGATGTTGAAGTCCCGTTCAAAATAACAGTTCCTCGCGTTGAGGGCCTCTCCCCCTCAGGTTGAGAATCACTGACATTGATTCTTCCTTGCGAGGCTGTTTGCAAGCATCCGATGCGATTTGGCCCGGTGTGCTTGCCCTGATCAGATGTCCCGTGCGCAGGGGTTTTCCCTTTGTCACCCTGTCCTTTCTGGCCGCGCTGCCACGTAGGACGGTGGGGTTGATCAGGATTGTTGTGGGTGGGATATCTGGTTTTGAAGAATTTCGATTTTTCCTGTGGAGGATGTTGGGGTACGGCTTCTCGTTGGTTATGGTGATGGGAAGAATGGGAAGACTGCTCTAGATTATTTTTTTCGAGCAGGCTCATCTGTCGGTTTGCGTTTGGTGCTGGGAAGCTCGGCCATAGCATTTATGTACCGTTCAGACTTACTGAGAATGTCATCTAACTTGACTGCGCCTTGTTCAGCCAGGAATCTACGGGTTTCACTTGACAAAGTGGTTTTTATTTGTTCTATAAGAACGAACTCCTCAAGACCTTCGTAGGTGAGAGGGAGCTCGGAAAGCTCCATGCACTTTGTCAAATATCCCTTCAGCCGTGAAGAAAACTGCTGAAATGTTTCAGTGCTCTCCTTTCTGCTGTTTCTGAACATTTGTAGAAACTTACGAGCGTTCATTTCGAAACGCTCCAGTAAAGCCTTCTTTAGCATGTCGTAGTTGTCTTGACTGCTTCCCAGTTTCATGTAGACTTCATAAGCACTACCTTTCAAAGCCTGTGAAAGCTTTAGGCACCACCGGGAACTCTCTAACCCGTACAGATTTGCCATTCTCTCAAATTTTTCTAGAAACGAGTCAATTTTCTCATTGGGGCTTGGGAAGGGTTCCAGGGCGAAAGACATAGCTGTGAGTTGGGGAGAATGAGTGCTGGAGTGATCAGTTAACGATGAATGGGGAGATGACGGCTCTCCATTGCTGGAAGTAGAGGCAGCCCCGCGACTTTGGACTTCTAGAGCCTTAAGCGCCAACTCGTGCTGTCTCTCCTTCTCTCGTTCCTCGTATTGTCTCTCCTTCTCTCTTTCTTTCGTTTGCCCTGCGAGCTTCCATCTCTGCCTCAATTTTCTTCTGCTCTAATAGAGATTGACGCTCTTCCGCTTCTTTCCTATCCGCTTTATCTTCCTTCTCTCTAGCTTCTGCTACTTTCTGCTCCGCGTCATATCGGTCAAGTTCTGTGTTGACGAACGCGGTCACTTCCTCTCCTTGCAATCCTGTCTCCCTTGCTTCCTCTCTCAGCATAGTCCTAAGTTTTACACGCTCAGCCATGTTAGAGAACTGAATGCCACTCACCCGAGGAAAAAAGAAGGAAAGAAGGAGAAAAACTATATCCTTAGCCGCTTACGAGAAAAAACCAACAAAGATGTTATTCTTTACCCTGAGATACCTCCTCCTGTTATCAGTTTACTAATCTATCGCTGTTATCTCTGGCACTTAGGCTCCTAATACAGACGACTTAATCCAAAAGTGGTAGATCAGATAACCTGGAAAAACTACTATTACTAACGGTGGAGAAAAACATTTTTTTATTTAAAAAAAAAAACAATTTAGGAGAAAAAAAAATTCCTTAAAAAAATTAAACTCCACCCCAAAACTCGCCCACTGAAGTCAGTTAAGAGAAGGGACGTTATTAACTTGACTAAAAAGTCAGAACAAGCCGTCCTTTGCTTAGCTCAACTCTGCTGCTTCAAAAAAAAACCCTAGTGATTGATAAACAATCACGCGAAATAGCGGTCTGTTACAAAATTACCAAATATCATATATTCAACAAAGATTATTATCAAAACAAGTTTCCCGTAACTATTGCTGTGGAAAGAAACAAATCCTATATGTGTGTATGGTCAAACACCCAGTAACTAAGAGCGTTGTCTAGGGGGTAATTATTTATTCCTTAAATCACAAGACAAACTCACAACACACTCTATCTAGATGAAACTTCTGATTCAGTATCAGACTTTAGACATTTATCTAGACTCAAACTTGGATCTTAATCCCGGACGAGCCCCCATTTATGTCGTAGATTTTATTGAGATAGGTTGAAGATGTTTAAGGTCCCGTCTGAGCAGAGGTGATAATGGTAAACTATGTGAGAATAAGGGGTAAGAAATAGCTTTATTTTTCACAAGGGGGTGAGAGTGTAAGAGAAAGGACAGTCTCTGGATTGAGTAATTGCTCTAATCCCAGCCTATCTCACGACAATATTTAACTAGACTCCCTTTCTCTCCTGGTACATATATATATACGAGTTACACTCCACTTACATATACACAATTCTGTGACATAATACGTACAGACGTGAACCAAGCTATGGATAACATATACTGGGCAGGGGTTTGACCAACACGATAACTTAGGTTTATTATGTTTATTATCTTAAATAAATCACATACAACAATATTATCTATCAGAAGGTATAGTTTACAGACATAAAAAATGCAAGAAAATGTATTAACCCAATAGGCTCTCCTCTACTGTAAAGGAATCCCAAAGTAGATCCTGACAGAGGTAATTAACCCAAAAGATTACAGTTAATAATAATATATATAGGGATAGACGATAAAGTAAAAGAACCAAGTCTCTAGTTAATCTATCCTGAAACAAAGAAGACAAGAAAATGATATAAAAGTATTTGCGAACCCGAAAAGACTGAAGTGAGTATAATGATTATACAAAATATGAAATATTCATTTCTCTTTCTTACAGTCTGTCAGTCTGTGGCCACAAGCAATCAGCAATCACACTTACCTACTACTCTTTAACACATCTGTGTATCTTTGACATATTTCAGGGTGGTGCTATCCAAGGGACCCCAGTTCCTCCAAGAATGATTAATTTTTCCTAATGGGGAACGTCCGCTTAAATAATGCTAATATTATGTGTCAAAAAGTTCACGTCAGGTAGTGCAGGTAAATATATATTGCGATCAAAAATGTTCACCATGGGCAGCACACAGATGTCCGATATTTAAGGAAAATGTCTGGTGGGTACACTGTTAGAAAACCAATAAGGATAAGCAAAGGATCTCCTATCTGTTTTTATCTCTCACTCTGGGGTTGGGTGCCGGTTATGGACCCAAGTATTCCTTTTTTCTGGATAAATCCACTTGAGAAAAGAAAAAAAAAAAACTACGATAGTCAATATTCTGGAAACAATGTTTATATATATAGATATTTGGCCACCACAGGCGGATCAGATTTGCTGTGAACAATCTGGGTACTTTCTTGTCCAGTTCTGATGTTTTATTCTTTAAATGTTTATATGTGGGGACTCTCTCTGTAAGAAGACAAGAGAACCGCACAGGTCCAAATTTAAGACCCAATAATATTTTAAGAATGTTTTTCTGGAGCTATTCAGACCGCTAGATCACAGGGTTGATCGCCTAGATGTAGAAAAAAACAAACATTTTAACAATGATATCATTATTATATTCTACACTCGTTAGGTAAGACCTCTAGATCACTCCGGTATTAAATTATATTTAAAACCCACAAAACTCTAGTAATTCGCAAAATTACGCATGATGAATAAAAGTATATTTATCTCTAATTATCAGTCGCCTAGCGTATATTAATTAATTTAAAGCGTCTCTTACTGGGGGAATAGCAAGAAATTAAATTTACTTATTACAGCTGGAACTATTTAATATGCTTATTTAATAAACACAAAATCCCAGTGAAAACATTAACTCGTTAAGGCACTCAAAATTCTAATATATATATGATTACCGCCACACAAGGAAAATGACACTCTCCGTGAATCTCAGAAATTCTTTTTATATAAAACTCCAAGATTCGCGCTAGCAGATATCACCAATTCCTGGGGCAGACTGATGATAAATTTTCTAAAACTGCGCTAATATACTGAATCGGCCCATGTCCCCATGACTGGCAAACGCACCTGCGACTTCTTCGTCCATTCTATTATCAGGTGTTAAACAGAGGGTGCTGATCTCGGCTCTTGACATTGTAACCTGATCTCCGGGGATCTGCCTCTCTGTGGGAATGTCAGTAAGAGATACCACCGCGAGAGAAGACAACAAAAGGGCGAATGTCCAGATAACTTATGGCATACCAAACCAGCAATCGTGGGAATGACTCGAGTTGTTTAGATGTAATTAAAGAAAAGGGGGACTGAGGGATTAAAGAAAGAGAGGCCCGATTTTCATACGTCACACGCATGTAACTCGTCATGACTCCCTTTCGAAAGCGATCCTCTAGGGAACATTCAAAGGTAAACGGAGAAGAGGAAGGCAAAGAAAATCCTGGGCTGATAACATTAAAGAATGGGCAGGGCATGGTTTTTCCACACTTGTACGCATTGCTGAGGATAGAGAGCAGTGGATGTCACATAGAGATTATGATGAATAAACTTTCTATTTTTCTCTTCTTTCTCTACCCGTGTCCTCTATTTTATTATCGCTCTGATATCCTTTTCCGGTGTTTTTCGCATTCGTACGTTTGCGACTATAATCATTACTATTTTCCCATTCTAACGTTTACCTGTTTCCTTTCTCATACTGAGTTCGCATGTTATGACATAATGTGTCAGTCACTGCATTAGACGCAGAACTGTGAATATATTCGTCTGGCCAGACATAGGAGCAGACATATGTCTACAGCATTCCCTGCACCAGACGAAATACTGTGAGAAAATTCGCTCTCGAGAGACCGAATGGCAGACATGCGTCTCGTGTTTTTTCATGACACTCACGCTCCCACGGTTAAGTTTCTCGGGGAGGTGTGAAAACTGCCTCTGCATTGGAGACGGGTCGTCTGAGATTCCATCTGACATGGCACTCACTGTTGGCCCTGGTCAGCGTGAGGCGTGAAGACGAGAAGTGGCAGTTACGGCATGCGTCTAAGGTAACGTAGGTGTTAAGAGAGTGAAGGGGAGAGACCGGCGCTTTTTCGGGTTTGAAAATTAGCGCACGGCCTTTGTCTATTTCCAGATATCTAGAGCAGTAGCTTAGAATATTCACTCATTCTCCAAGTGCAGTAGACGTGGTCACTTCGATCTAGATACTTAAACTTATAAGTGAAACCCCTAGTTTCGTTGTGATACCGTAGTTCTGTGTTGAGGTAAATATTATATTAAGTAGCTAGTAATTTGTGAGTGATTAAGTGTTAAATCGCTTATTTTATTTCCCGAGTTCTTTTGTGCAGAGTGAATAATTTATAAGTCTGGTATATTCTCTAGCTGATGAGTTTCAGTGGAAAGCAGAATAAATTATAATTTCTAGCTTATAAATCATGTAGCTAAAATGAATTAAATTTAACTTCTAAATAATCAGACGAGAGAATATATTTTAAAACTAACTTATAAATGCTAGATGCCTCATGAGTGTTGACGGAATACGTATGTATTCCTAATTCGTGATGTTTGATTTTTATATATAACTTATTTCACGGGAAAGTTTAAACGTCAAGTCCAGCTCTATGCTTGCAGTTCAAAACGTAAGTTATATTGAGTACATAATATGTAAAATATTTCATATGTGTTTTTTTCTTTATTCAGTGAATACTGGGGTAACCCAACTTTGCCGGCATTTAGTACAGAGACATACCTGTGAGAAACATAAACATTTTATATCTTTAACCACGTGGGTTTTCAAGTAACACCTGTCTGACAGGGCGTGTGCCTTCAGAGATAGACAGAATACCAATCCCACTAACGGGTTTCTTTTAAAGAATAAATGCTTATACTGGGCCTTGGAGCCAGATCATATTTTCTCTTCGAACTCTAATGTACATGCTGCCTTGTGGCGAGAATAATTACATAAAATAAACATTAACTTTTCCGACATTATTTGACCAAGTGGGTGGTGAACCAAGATTATCTGTTGAGAGAAGTTGTCCACCGGTCATCTTCCTAATTAAGGGAAACCTTGTGTGCTGATATTGTGTGCCCGTTTAAGCCTAATCCTTACCTCGTGAGTCAAGTGACACTAACTTTAGTCTGAAATAACTATCGCATAAAGCAAACGCTCCCTGGATCCATTTTGATGAAACCAACAAACAAATCTGCAAAACTGGGATCCGCTTCATTAAACGACAGTAACAGATAAAAAGTGTGTGAGTGTCCCAAAGTTTGCGCCAGACGGCGAACAACAGCACGATTGTAAGTATATCAGGGCCCTGATGAAAGAACCGAGTGAAAGTAGACTGAAGGATGTTCTTTGTTGATTCACCCCCGTTGTAACTTTCTTTATGCAAGTTATTGCTAAAAATATTTTCCCTTAGAATAGAGCAGAATATCAAGTCTGTCCATACCTTAAAAAGGGGGAAATATTAAACCTAATCATATGTACCCTTGATTCCTTGGGGCTATCACTTTCTTCTAACAGGACGGTGGGCATACCTTGAGGGATAAGATCATACGGTGGGTCTATCATTTTGTAGCATTTGTATTGACTGTATGACTATTTGTATATGCTTTTTGATGTAATTTTATAAGTTGTGAGATAAGTTTGTTATGATAATTAAACTACTCAATAATTATTCCAGCGTGTGGGTCAGTTTCGTTCCAAAGTATCTGTATAATCATTATTATAGTTTTCCCACGTCTGTGTGTCTCACTGTCGTCAATTGTGTGTGTGCATGTGAGTGGTAATAAATATATATATATATTAATATATGTATAGGTGTTAGACTGTCTGACTACTCTAAATCTGTCGTAGAAGATAGGTGAGAGAGAGAGAAGATTTCTCGATCTCAGAGACAGCCTCTATCACATTCTACCATCTCACTCGTGGAAATCTATTGCTATTACTATCTATCACTGTGACTATCACTTATTCAAATCTATTCAGAAAGGACCAACCCACGTCTTAATTTTCCTATCAAAAATCTACGACAAATGTGGTCTCGTCTGAAGGATTTTTTTTTTAACTTAGAATAGGAAGACGAGACGGCAAATATCAACTCGTCTGTAAGATTCTTTATTCTGTAATAGAGTAAGAGTGTGATGTCTTGTGAGTTTTGTATCTCTTAAAAATAATTTATCCACTAGACAAATCGATCTGTTTATGGGCGTGCTGACCATACAATTAATAATTGTTTTTCCACAGCATTATTGAGCATTATACATTTGAATTACAGGTTGATTTTGTCGGAATATATGTTAATTGTTAAATTTTGTAATACTAAACGCTGGTAAAGTTTGTGAGTGTATACAGGCCTCGGGTTACCCTCCCTTATGTGTAATAAATGTTTATACAATACCAAACCTACCCACTATCCTGTTCTCACTGTTCTAGTCTACTATCCTTTACTGGACACAGTATTAAGGTCCTTGTCTTGTTGGATTCGGCCTATACTGCTTGATAGAAATACAACAGAAGTGATTGCGTCATTAATAGGCTGAACTGCCCATGGTGGACTTCTGGTGTCATGTATTGTGGTTCGCACTGTTGACCTGCCATTGAAACATCATTTTTTGATGATGCGTAGATGGCAGGGCGGATAGTGTGATTCGCTTGCATGGCTAGGCGGGGTTGTCGCACGGAAGGTCCAGTGTTCAAATCCTGGGTAAGCCACTCATGTCTGTTGTTTTTCTGTTGTCTGGTGTTCTACTTCTTTATTTCCTGCGAGTGCCTGATAACATACCTTTATATTTGTTTCATATTAATATAATATCCCAGCTTTTTCTGTCTGTAAATAACGCCCGAAAATAGTAAAACTCGACAAATAAAAGTGCGCAAAGCACGGTGTGCAAGCGCAATTTGAACGGGCGTGCATGTTCGGACTTTTTTAAACCTCGGATGTAAAACAAATATTTTGATTTTTTTAATAGTTACACTCGACAATTGGGATTAAACAATGTGCAAGAGCTAAGAGGAGTGGCGTCACAACTTACAACCTGGAGAGCACTGGTTTCTGCCTTATGCGCCGTGTTTGGTGCTTAAAGAATTTATTATTATTATTATTAATACTCGACAAACAAAAGTGCGCAAGTGTTGGTGTGCATGCGCCAATAACATCTCACTGAACGGCTTGCACGTTCAGACTTTAACACCGGATTTTAAAACAAAATTGTTGTAAAATTTCCACGTGTTTCCTCCAAAAAAGTTGAGTGTAAGTAAAGAAAATGGACAACGAAACACCCCTAGAGCGTCGTATGCGGTTGAATCGTAAACGTCAGCAAAGATGGCGCAGTCGCCAAAGTCAAAAACACTTCAACGAGTGCAACAAGAAATTGCTGCTCGAGTGTCGCAAATAAGAGCACGTGAAACTCATGAAAAAATTCGAACCAGACATGCAGTGGATCTGACTGCTAAGCGACAATGCTGAGCTCGAGAGATTGGTAAACAAACCCAAGCCAGACGCGCTGCAGATCTGGCGGCACACCATCAACACCAAACTGTAGAGACTCTTGAGCTGACTCAAGCCAGACAAGCAGCAAGTTTAGCAGCATACCGACAATTGCAAGAAGCAATTAGTGAAAGTATTCGTGACGAGTTTCGACAGGCAAACGAAAATCATATTTGTGTTCATAGTTGTGGCTCGATAAATGCAATTTGCCAATTTTGTGGTTCTCATAATTTTGTCCAGGAACGCCTATCAAATGGAAGGTTCAATAGCTATTTTCACAAAGGGAAAGTAAAATTGGAGAAGCCAAAAGATGCCAATGGACACTCCTTAGAATATCTGGCATTTCTGCAGCAACTCATGTGTAATCCAATTCATCCTCACTACAACAATTTCCGTGAAAACATTCGCTCATAAAACAGTTCTGTGTCATTCGCTTCAATGGGAGGAAAATTAGCATCTCTCCCAGGACGCGGTCCGTACGTTTTTCGTGTTCACGGACAAATATATCACCGCACTTCTGATCTTCATCCACAACAAGGTAAACCACGCAAGTTTGCTCAACTGTACGTCATGGACAGCAGACAGGCTACAGCAGAACGGATGACCTTGCCGGAAAATAGCAATTGCTTGCCTGAAGTCATTTGTGAGATTGATAGATTTCTTCGTGCAAACAATAGAATCGCCGACAGCTTTCGCATGCTGAAGGATATCGAATGTGAGGAGATCCAGAAGGCTGATCAAGAAGGAAGACAGCTCCCTGTCATCAGTATGGTCCTGCGTAGAGATCGTCGGTCGTATCAAAGGCGTTACAACACGCCTACATCGAATAAAATTGCAATGGTGTTTATCAATGCTGATGGCGCGCTACCATTTGAAAGGGACATTCGCATTTATCCGATCAATCCTCGAAATCCAGATCAGCGATTCGTTCACATCAACATTCTCAGCCCTAATTTGGATCCAATGATGTAATCTATTTTGTATCCTTACGGAGAGCCCGGATGGCAGCCGAAAATGCAAAATGAAGGCTACGCAGAGAACAACAAGCACATACGAAAAAACATCACCATGCTTCAGTACAAAGTCGCACAAACAGCAATTAGAGACAGTTTCAATCCAATCATCAGCGCCGGGAAGTTGACTCAACAATGGATTGTAGATTCATATCTACAGGTTGAAGCAAACAATCTCAACTACGTGCGCTATCGCCAGGACACTTTGAGAGCAGAGCTCTATCAAGGTCTTGCTGATTATATCGCGAACAACGCTGCAAATCTTGGCGTCCAACCTGGTGTTCCAGTCATTTTGCCCTCATCGTTTGAAGGTTCCCCGAGAAATATGAGAGAGCGCTGCAACGATGCCATGTCGATTTTTGCAAAATTTGGTTCCATTGATCTGTTTGTGACCGTAACAGCAAATCCTAAGTGGCCAGAAATTGAGGAGAATCTTCAGACAGGTGAAATTGCATCAGACCGTCCGGACTTGGTAGCACGCGTATTTAAATTAAAGCTGAAAGCCATTATGGAAAATTTGACGAAGCATGATGTTCTTGGCAAAAGCATGGCTCAAATCTACATCATCGAGTTCCACAAACGTGGCTTGCCACACGCTCACATCTTGATTGTTCTACAAAATGATGATAAATTCATGACAGCTTTTGCAATCGATTGCATTGTGTCTGATGAGCTTCCGGACATTCAAGCAAAGCCAAGAATTTTTAAGATCGTCACTCGCTGCATGATGCACGGTCCTTGCGGTTCTGCAAACACTGGAGCACCATGCATGGAGAACAAAGACTTTCAAATCGAAACACAAGTCAATGTAAATGGATATCCCTTGTACCGTCGACGTCCAGGAGTTACAGCAGTTGTTAGAGGAGTTGAATTGGATAATCGCTCTGTGGTCCCTTACAACAAATACTTGCACTTAAAATATAACTGCCATATAAATGTTGAGATTTGCTCGTCAGTGAAGGCTGTTAAATATATTTATAAGTCTATTTACAAAGGATATGACTGTGCAAATGTCGAGATAATGGAGGGGGAACAAAGAGTTGCACACGATGAGATTACCAACTATATTGATGCTCGAAATGTAACTGCATGTGAAGCAATGTAGCGCTTACTGGAATTTCTGATGCACGACAAATCTCATGCGGTCATAAGATTGCCTGTTCATCTTCCACAACACCGGAGAATAATATTTGAAGAGGGACGTGGGGAAGAAGCTTTAGCAGCGGCAAGATCAAGCATCACCAAACTTACAGCTTGGTTTGCATTATATTCTGCAAATCCAGATTCTCGAAAATTCCTCTACATTGAAATTCCAATTCATTACGTCTTCAAAAGTGGACATTGGAATCAAAGACAACGTGGAGCCAATACAGTGATAGCAAGAATGTACACGGTTGCCGCGAATGATCGAGACAGATTTTACTTGCGTTTGCTTTATGTGCATGTTGCTGGTGCTTCTTCATTTGACGATCTGCATACAGTTTATGGAGTTATTTATGTAACCTTCAAGGAAGCAGAATTTCATCTACATTTATTGTCCTCTGATGAAGAATGGGTTAAATGTTTGGACGAAGCTGTGATTTTTCAAATGCCATATCAGATGAGCCAATCTTTTGCTTTAATTTGTTCACCAACAAAAGCATTCTTGCTTTGGTAAACATTCAAGTTGGATCTGGCGTTAGATTTTCTGAAGAATCATCAAAATGAAGCAGCTTTAAACTTGGCTTTAAACGACATCGATTATGTATTTCAGCAGCACAGATTCCATTGCAGTTCATTCCATTTACTACAACCTACTGGAAAGTACAACGATCCGATTTAATTCAACGCTGTTGAAGAGCAACAAGAAAATGAGTGTCTTATCATGAGTCTCAATGCTCAACAGATGGCTGCATTTGAAAGAATAATGCAAACGATCAGTTGTAAGAACAGTCCTGATCGTTGTATTTTTCCTGGATGGTCCTGGTCGTTCTGGGAAAACGTTACCTATACAACACGTTGATGTGCTTTATTAGAGGTAAAGGAGAAATAGTTCTTCCATTTGCTTCAACTGGGATTGCTGCAACTCTGATGAAAGGCGGTCACACTGTTCACAATAGATTCAAGTACCAGTTAGAGACTTCCGTCTCTAATATGAAGCAAAAATCTGAGGCAGCTGATGAAATTCGACAAGCAAAGCTCATTATTATTGACGTAGTAACAATGTTACCAAAGAATGGACTGAAATGCATTGATTTGCTGCAACGCGAGCTTATGCAAAATGGTAATACGTTTGGCGGTAAAGTAGTTGTCATTGGTGGCGATTTTCGCCAAACGCTTCCAGCTGTTCCGCGAGGAAAGCAGACAGACATAATCGAAGCAAGCTTCAAATCAAGTGAGCTGTCGCAACACTTCGCAAAGATCTCATTAGTCTCAAACATGCGAAGTGAAGGACGAGACGCTTTCAATAAGTGTTTGCTTGACTATATATCACTTAGAGTTTAACAATATTTTCTTGATCGAGTCCGTTTTCTCTCACGGACAGCTGTACGTCGCTGTAGTGGTGTTGATGGTATTGTATGATGTTGATATTACTAAATGTAATTGTATGAGGCCAGCTGTGAAGGCTCCTGAGATAAAATGTAGTTGAGAATTGTCAGAAGGCCTTTCTTGCTACCACTACGACCTCCCACTTAATTTTTTTTTAATGAATGTGGCTACGTAAAGTGTCTAGGGTTATGATATGTAGTGTGGTGTAATAGGTTATAGATATACCCACAGATATTTAACAAGACTAATAATATTAATAAATGTTAAAATACACTGAACTAACTCACGTGTGTAAAATTTTTGATAAAATTATATTACATTTATTTTGTTCTGGATCAATTTTTTAGGTTGACCAGAACTTAAAAGGATTTAGATATTATGAAAGAAATGCATGGAATATTATATCATAAATGCAATAGTGTACATATATATGTACTACACACTAGTAGTATTATTAAAAAATGTTCTTAGTCATTACTTGGGAGGATAGTTAATGTTTGTGCTGTTGGGGTGGCCTCATCACACCTGTCTATATTGACTACACAGTGTCCAGAAAATGGTGGGAAACTATTAGTAAAAACTTAAAACGTAGCAGACCAGAGGCTCACTCATCTTTTAGTTGTAGCTCTGGTGCTGAAATCAGAACCTCTCCGTGCTGGCGGGCAATCTCTCTTCACAAGTACAGCGATACACTCGAGTAAAGTCTCCCACTGAATAGTCGCTGCTTGGTTGACGACAGAAACTCGCACTCTGATTATGAATAAATAACACAGAATTGCTAGCAAAAAAACTCAGCTGAGCGCTGGCTATAGTAACGTCCCTAAATTTATTACACTAGGAAATCACCACACTTTAAAATCTGTGTCTATCACTGAACAACTATTGAAGAATGGCCCCACTTTCGCGTCTGAGCGCTAATGATATGATTGTCGTGGCCAATCACTGCCTAGGTTTATTTTAAATTCAAATTTCCTACCATAAAGTCATTTCAGTCATGCTTCAGTCAAGTATGGATGGTTATCTGTTAGTCTGTCCGTCTCTACTTGTGTTTCTACAAAATGTACTCGATTTTTGAACCAACCTTTCTCTCCCCTCCAAAATTTTGTCGTTAAAAGTTATTTTTAGACACAGCCACCACAAATATCCCTTCTCTTCCATACTACGTAGATTTGAACGTTGAACACCTGCGTTTCGAGGGCGTGTTTTTTTGTGCAATTAGCGACACTTTTAGATTCAATACAGTCTGTCGATGATGTGAACAACACTGTCTTTTGTCATTATCTTCAATATTATCTATCCGTCTGTAAAATTAAGAACATATTAGTTCACTGCTCAGAATAGGCCATCCGGCCAGCTAATTTTTATATTCCTAACATTAATATTAAGAAAAAAGTACTTTTTAATTTTTGTAATATTCCTAACATCTGCGTTTAGCCGCTGAATTCAAATCAAGGCCTTGGTATCGCGCAAAAGCGTCCAACAAATGACTGTGGCGTAACATATCTATGGTCCCTTCTGTCGAGTTGCTTACTTTTTATGTCAACTTGGGAAACGTGACTTTTCTCCGTTTCCCCCCCAATTGCGTCTCCTTAGCCTTTCTAGTCTCACGCAATCTTTCCAGTCATATTTTTTTCCTTTTTTGATCCGCCGTTCCCCTCCTGTCTAGCAAGTCAATTATTATGGAGGATGATGACCCGCGGTCTAGGCGATCATGTACATCAGCAGCCTACGCATTATGTTTTTATCCTTAAATGTTATCCTTGGAGGGATTTTACCGTTGTATCTCTGTCAATTTCACTACAGTCGCATTGTCTCGATCAAGAAATCACAACAATGCAAAATTAGAAATTAAAACAACAGAAAATCTGTGTACTCTTCTGATGAACAATCGGATATTCACACGTAACATTATTTTTCACAAGTATTTGAATTAGTAAAATTGCCGTTAAGTATTGGTGCTTTTGGATTTAATTCCAGTCTTATGACGGGCTTTCACACTAGTTAATATATAAAATGGTTGTGTCAAATTTTCAGGGTGTAATATTGTCACCAAGCTTAGCTAAAGATAATACAGTAAGAAACAGAGCTTCATGGACATCATCATCATTATCCTTCAGCTCCCCAAGGAGCATAGGCCTTCAACAAACGTATGCCAAGTCTTCCTGTCACGTGCCACCAACTCAATGTTTTTCCATGTCTTTGTTATGCCCTTCATGTCTGTCTCCAGTTATCTTCTCCATGTGTTCCTTTGACTCCCTCTACCTCTCTTACACTGTGGTTTTGAGAACAAGGACTACCTGGTAATGCTATCAACAGGTTTTTTTCCGTGTGTCTCCTATCCATCTCCAGCGTCTTCTTCTCATCTGTTGTTCCACGGGCACGTGTTTGGTTCTTGTCATCAGTTCCACGGGCACGTGTCTGGTTCTTGTCATCAGTTCCACACTAGTGATCTTGTCATACCACTTTAATCCTTCTCTTCTACGCAAGCACACATTTATGAAAGTCTGTAGCTTTTTAATTGTTGTTTTTGTTGTTCTCCACATTTTAGAGCCATACAACAGGATTGACTTGACATATGAATTGAAAATTCTGATGTTTGTGTTAGAGTTGACTTCTCTTGATCTCCATATATTTCCCAATGTAATAAAATCTCCTCTAGCCTTTTATATTCTTACTTTGACATCCTTGTAGGGTGATATTGGCAAATGAGACAAAAACAGTGCGACTAAAGATACTCACCACCTCCCCGTCAACTTCACATACATAGTAGGAAGAATCTAGATCATTGATCAACTCTTTGTACTGAAAATAAATATAGTCAGCTCCCATGTTGAAGTTGTCGGTGATGTTCAACACTGCTTCATAATCCTCCTCTCTTGCTTTCCGAACTGTAATTTTTTGTGTCGCTGCCATCGTGGAAAACTTTAGCTTAAAGAGAAAACAAGATGAAATTTCTTATTCAAACATTTGTCCATATTTTTTAAATTGAGAAATGGTATCTTTAATGATGACAATGTCTGCTGTTTCTAACCCATGTGACAAGCAGCACACAAGCAAAGTTAACATGTCATCAATTCTCTTTTTGTTCCTTATGGATCTTGGACCCATCATGCCAGCTGTTTCCCCCCCCCCCCCCCACCCCTCCATGCAGGAATCCTGCATCAAAGTCCCAATGCTCATGTAGTTGTGGGTCTGCAGCAACGTTTTTTGCATAATAAAGTTGCCAGCTTCATGCACAACCTCATATTAGTCACCTCTTATGACTAAGTCATCATCATCATCATCATCATCACTTTCCTCTTTGCTCCCTATGAGGCATGGGGGCCATCAGTGTATCTGGTCCCCCTATAGGAACCTGCACTAAGCCTTCACATGCTCTTGCAGCAGTGGTTTCTGTAAGAATGTGTTTTACGTGATAAGGTTGCCAGCCTCATGCATGATTATCCATAAATACCAACAGTATCACAGAAAGGGGCAACAGGAGATGAGCAGAAGTAGTCACCCACACCAAGCAAGTGCTTTAGTCCTTTAGCTTGTCGACACTGCACATGTGTATGAGTGTGTGTGCATGAAAAATGTGGAGATGGGGTAACAATGTGGGTCATGACACAGAAGCATCAGCCGCTTGTTGATTAATTGGCATATTGCTACCAGATTTTGAACCCGGAGCCTGGTAACTCTGTCATGACAGGAACATACTCTAACCGGGTTCCAGTCTATCCAGCTGTAAATGTGTGGCTGATTCTGCTACTGAGTTAGGAAGGGCAAAGGCAGTGAAGATGGGAACTGGTCATCTAACCTCACATAGCTGATCTACTACAATGAAGTCTCTAACACTTCACTTCACAACAGTAATATCTGCTTTGAGACTACCTTTTTTTTATATTTCAAATTTCACTTGGAAGATGAATCTATAGTATTTACCAAACGGGATGTCAGGGACAACACAGAAATATAGGGTGATTGACAAGTCACGTCGTATTTTTTAAACTGTTATTTCTCACTCCTATCCAATTAATTGATAAGAAACACACTAAGCTTGGGGGAATCACATGAGTCCCAGATTTAAGTACGGATTTTACCTAGTTGGCTGCTTGTAAAAGAATCTCAAAATGGACAGATGAGAGGCAAAGGGAGTTTGGTAAGTGATTCTGTGCATGACGTGACAATTTCTTTGGACAGGCCAGAGCCAGGGCATGGTATTTTAAGCTCTGCATATTTGAACAGCCCAGCTGGATGGTGGGTGATGCACAGTATGCAAACCCCCCCCCCCCCCCCCCCCCAAACAAGGCTATCATGCAGACTTGAAGAATACTGCCCAAAATAGAAACTGGTAGTAAGCAATAGTTGTAGCTTATGTTCTGTAGCCCTATGTTCTATTTGTGATGAAAAGAACTGACATGATGCTGTTTACGACTTCTGACGCTGTATTTTTTCCACTGCATGATATTAAACTGTCATATACCTTCTAATAAATAAGTAAATAAGTAAATAAAGGTAATTAACAGGTACTCGTTGGACATAATGGATAACACATATCACTTATATTTTCTTTTCTGTTGTCTGGACAATGATAGAAGATATATGAATAATGGAGGAAACCTGAGTCCTGTGAACAGTAAATAAATAAGTAAATAAAGGTAATTGACAGGTACTCGTTGGACATAATGGATAACACCTATCACTTATATTTTCTTTTCTGTTGTCTGTGGTTTTCATCATCTACTTAGCCAGTAAGAAGACAAATGGTGAAAAGAAATTGTATCTAGGTTGAAGGAGACCAGGGCTGGATTTAGCCATAAGCTAAAGCTTAGGACCTCACAATTTGAAGGGGACTCTTTTGCCAAGTTCAGTTGTTACACGGCCTTGTTCTGTTACTGATTGCCAAATAGGACCTCCACAACTTCCCATAGCTTAGGGCCTTACCATGAAAGAGACAATACTACTTTTTTTTTTACAAATATGGCAATTTAAAAAAAAAACAAGACTACAAGGTCGTTTATATTTGTGTCTAAGTTGAATGAGGCGTGCCGAGACAACGTTAAGATAAATGTTGGCAAATAGGACACGATTTATGCTTGTCCTCGGATCTAACATTGAACTTAACTTCTGGCCATGTCTAACTGATCAGATTGCCTTCAGCTGTAACACTGCGTATGGAGTTTCCTTTCACTCTCTCTTTTTTTTTTTTTTGCCTTCTTCTGGCGAGGCGCGTTCCTTTCAACCTATGTGGTTATATCAGAGCGCATTTACCATCCAAAAAAATAAAAGTCAACTCTATTGACTGCTAACCCGATCAGCGTTGATAGATACTAAGTCCTGAAAAAGGACCAACCTTATCTATCTGCTAGCATAAAGCCCTAAAAAGGACTCTCCAGCTACGCCAACGCCCGAGCTAGTGAGTTAAAAAAAAAAAATTATCTTGTTTCCTTTCACAGGAGTTTCATGCTACATATACTGGCATGATTAAAATAGCGGAATGGAGAAAATAAGAGAAAAAAAAAAAAAAATCACATAACATACGTAGCAATGAAAGTACAGTAGACTTACAAACAAGTGGATTTACTGGATCTATCCGAATAAATTCTTTCGTTTCAGCATAAGGCCCATGGTGCGCCTTGTTGAAAAGCCTTTTTGTTCTGTTTTGTTTGCTATAGATAACATTAAATCACATCAGATAGGCACGTTTTGGCCAAAGCGTGGAAAAAAAAAAAAAACCAGTGGAAGAAGTTTGGTTTTTTATTTGTTTCTGGAGCAGGTCAAGTCACGGCCTTTTAAAGTTCCACTGTCTTATGCAAACCCTTAGTATGATTTTTTTTTTTTTTTATTGATAAAGAAAAATAATCCATTTAACCTCATTTGGAGTTATAATTAAGATATAGAAGTATTGTGTCTCAAATATGCATGTATTATGTTCAGTTGCCGTACGCAAACGTGGCATCCTATCTCCTGAGCACTTATTGTAAACACAGTAAATTTTGACTTTCAAATTGTGTGTTATGTGTATATGTGTGTCTGTCCTTAGCCCTGAAATGGTAGTTTTGTCATACTTGTCATTGCGCGGCACAAAAACAACAAGTAAGAAAAACTAAAAAAACAAACAAAAAAAAAGAACAAACAAACAAAAAGGGGCAGGGGAGAGGTGTAAAAGCTTGAGATGTTAGGTTTAATATTTAACTGACTTTCATTTGTCATAAGTAATATAATTTGTAAGAACCACAATATACTGTCACTTGCCGTATCCTCAATAATATATATATATATATATATATATATATATATATATATATATATATATATATATATATATATATATATATATATAATCCCAGCTTTTTCTGTCAGAAACGCTAAGGGATGCAACTTTGGTTGAAAGTTAGACATTAATTGTATTGTTTCCCTTATAAGTACTTATGTACTCTCCCGAAAATAGTATATTACTTTGAGTTCTTGATAAATACTGCTTGACTATAGTTCCCATTTAGTTTTTTTTTTTCTTTTTAATAAAGAATCCCGTTCAACCCTTGGTGGGTTATAATATTGGACATGGTGTACTAATTCAAGAAAATAAAGTCAGATTTCCAATACCCAAACATGGTACCTTTTCCCCCCCTCCACTCAGTCCAAATAGAGTAAATCAAAACCAAATTTGTGTGAATATTTTAGTGTGTGACCTCCCCTTTCCAAGAAACAAACAAACAGTAAAAATAAAAAACAAATGAATAAAATAAACAAACTAAAATGAAGTCCTGTTGTTAACAAGGTGAAAAGGGGTGAGAAAGCCCGAGGGTGTCCGAGATTACATGAAATTCACCAATTATCTGCCATCAGCCATACAAGCACCTCATCAGACTACCCCTTTTCCTCACACCATCATTGATCCTTATACATTAATTTTAGTTCTTGTTATATACAGTTTTACTACATTGTGCGATTATCTAGGTCTGTCTATTCTCAACACCTGTTCCACTGTTATGGATGAATTGCATGCCTGTAAATAACACTGACAAACAACATTTTTCTTTCTTAAATAAGAATAAGTGTTCTTAGGTCAGTTTCTTGCGCTGATTTCAAATTTGAAATCCGTTTATCTCTATCACATCGGGTTCTTAAGATATTTGTGAATAAATATATTTTTGGGAAACCGTTATTTGCTCCGTTTCATTTTTACTATATAACTTATTAAAAATTAATAAAATGCAAAATAATTCTACTTTTTATACTGCTAAAAGATGCATGACATATGTTACGCTATTTTTCAAATAGTTACTGTATTTTGAAATAATTCTGAGCGAAATATGGCTTCTGGAAGTTGTAGAAATTCGGCTGATCTTTTCTGTTATGTGTGCGGATATTTTACCGATCGTGTTCACCAGAAAAAACTTTACACTAAAGAAAGCATATGAACTTTATTTCGATTCGAAAGTTGATGATGTAAATAAATCTTGGAAGCCAAATGCAGTTTGTTTGACTTGTGCAAATACATTGGCAGGTTGGTTACGAAAATCGCCAAATCATAAGTCGATGCCTTTTGGAGTGCCAGTAATATGGCGTGAACCGACAAATCACGTTACTGATTGTTACTTCTGCTTGACACATATCCATGGTTTCACTTTTAAAACTAGAAAATCTGTGGTTTATCCAAATATTGAATCGGTTTCGAAACCAATGCCTCATGATCCAATCACGAGTCCGATCCCAATTCCACCAGAACAATATCCGTTGGACTTGAATAAACTATCAGAAAGTGATAGTTTACCTGCTTTAGAAACTAATTCTGACTCGGATTATTTACCGGTGAATGATGGTGTTCACTTAATTAACCATTCAGAACTTTCAGATCTAATACGTGATCTCGCTCTTACCAAAGGACAAGCGGAATTACTCGGTTCGCGACTCAAAGAATGGAATCTTTTAGCGCCCAATACTCCTATATCTAAATTTCGTCATAGACACAGAGAACTTGTTCAATACTTTGAGATGGATGATGACATTTGCTATTGCAAAGATGTAAACGGTCTAATGGTGCACCTCGGTCATGAGCACATAGTCAACGAATGGCGACTTTTCATCAACTCTTCCAAGACTAGCCTAAAAGCCGTGTTATTGCATAACGGAAATTTATTTTCATCAATTCCAGTCGCCTACTCTGGTCATATGAAAGAAACTTATGACAATATGGCTATACTTTTGGCAAAAATAAAGTACAATGACTACCAATGGCGGATTTGTGGAGACCTAAAAGTCATTGCAATTCTCACGGGCATGCAGACTGGGTATACTAAATTTTGTTGCTTCCTATGTGAATGGGACAGCCGCAACAGACAGGAACATTATGCAAGAAAGGTGTGGCCTATCAGGGATCGTATGCAGCTCGGGCATAAAAATGTAATACACGAGCCATTAGTTAACAAAGACAGCATCATTTTACCACCGTTACATTTAAAGTTGGGGCTCATGAAGAATTTCGTAAAAGCGTTAGATAAAACGAGCAAAGCTTTCAATTATCTTCGAGAAAAGTTTCCGCAAGTTAGCGATGCAAAGATAAAGGAAGGTATCTTTGTAGGACCTCAGATTAGGAAAGTTATTGCAGACAAACAATTCGAGAACTTGTTACATGGTAGTGAACTTCGCGCATGGATGGCATTTAAATCGATCGTCGATAACTTTCTGGGAAATCACAAATCTGTCGACTATGTGCATATTGATAAGCAGTGCATAGATGCATACAGAATTATGGGCTGTAACATGTCCCTCAAAATCCATTTGCTCGATTCGCATCTTGACTTTTCCCCTGAAAACCTTGGCGAAATCAGCGATGAACATGGAGAGCGATTCCATCAAGATATCGCCGTAATGGAGTCACGTTATCAAGGACGGTGGAGTGTGACCATGCTTGCCGATTATTGTTGGATCCTTCATCGCTATGTACCACATGCCATTCACCGACGAAAGTCGACTGCAAAGAAATTCAAGCCTACATAACTGTTATACTTCTTGTACGAATGATGTTGTAATACTGTATGCGTTGTTGAAAAACTTCAATTGCGTATTTCTAGAGATCCCGACCTGATAGAGAAAAACGGTTTGCAGATTTAAAAACAGCGCATTAAAATTGACCAGAAAAACATAGAAATGTTAGAGAAAGAAAAAAAAATTTTTTTTTGTTAGCCAGTGTAATCTAATATTGGTTTTCTCTGTTGTTCATACTTTCTACATTTTAATAGGAAATGCTCTATATTATTATTATTATTTTTTTTTTTTTTTGTAGACACACTGTACAGTAAGGTTCTTCTATTCTAAAATAGCCCATTCCTAGTTGCAGTCTAAGAAGTTTCTTATTGCTAGGAATTTTTAGTTCTCTAGGTACCTGACACCGTCTTGTTTGAGCATTGGACAATTGATAGGCATGTCTGCAATTCAGACTTCCATTCCACTCTACTGTCCATTCCTCAGTTATTATTCTTTTAATTAAGCTTTTGATCTGTTTTACTCATCCCCACATTTATTTGGCTTCTATTATTTCTACTTTTCTTAGCTTCTTTATCCGCCGTTTCATTTCCTTCTATGCCAACATATGTGAAGGTATCCAAGCTATTAGAACAGAACATCCTCTGGAGCATAGGTAAGTATTTGCCAGTAATATCTATTCTGCTATATCAGGTCTACTGCATTCTCGTAAGTATCTTATAGCTTGAATAGCAGAAAGTGAGTCTGGTAATACTTTCAATTTATGAGGAGGATTGCAAGAGAAAATTTCCAGAGCTTTCAGAATTGCAATCCTCTCTGCTGTGAAAACATATGTATTATCTGTTATACTATATCCTTTCACCATTTGCCACATGGGAACATAAATTCCTATTCCCAGTTTGTTATCATCTCCTTTAGATCCATCTGTGCACACTGTAATACTGTCCTTTGATATTTGTTGAATATATTTCCTGGCTTTGTTTTTGAAAGTAGCCATATCAGTTGTTTTATTAATTATGCCTGCCAGGAGGTAGTCTGTATCTGGTTTCTTGAGTTCCCAAGGTGGTACCACCGGCTTGTATATACTACTGTTATTAACTGAAGCATTTAGGGCATCCAAATGTACTAGGTCCTCCATGCATTTCCAGCCTGTCCGGTATCCACTGGTATTCATGAACATGTTCTGAGTTGTTGTTAATTGATACCTAGCAAATGCTGGAAAAGCTAGATGAGTCTTGTCCAACATAACTTTAGTCATGTAATTTAGTCTTAGTTCCTTTCTCTGAAGCTTCAAAGGGAGGACTCCTAAGGCCACCTCCAGAGCACCCCTCGATATTGATCTGATTGCACCCGCAATTGTATATAATGCTTGGTGCTGAATTCTATCTAATTTAAATAGTTCCCAGGTCTGCCTTTTCTGAACACCTGTTCTATTGTTACGGGTGAATTTGATGCTTACAAATAATCCAACATTGGGATTCTCTTACATTTTGATAAGAAATGTTCTACAGTGGCGTACTAAGTAGAGTGCGAGGGTGTTGTCCGCCTCGGGTGTCAGCCAAGACGAGGGTGCCATCAGATGCTATTATGGTAGTACTTATTGTATAAAGTATACTTGAAATCGTGTTTCTATAAAGGGGAAGGGGTGCCAAAGGCACGATCCGCCCCGTGTGCAAAATACTTTTAAGTACGCTCCTGGCTCTATATTACAAACAGCATACCTGCCATAATATGGCGAGAACTAATTATGTTATGATCTTTCTGCTACATACATGCCCTGATTCTGGCACTAATTCTCCTGTAGTCATTTCTCTGGATGCATTGTTTATTAAACATTGGGTAACGCTTCAAAGAAAAATGTCATGAGAAGTGAAAAAAAGCAAAGGAAATGAAATTTGTCTAATTAATTAACAGCTGCTTAATCACCATAGCGTCCGATTGACAGAGTGGTTAGAGCACTGGTCTCTCGCGGCGAAGGTGCCCGGTTCGAATCAAGGTACGACACGCTCCAGACTATCCAGATGTAAATGGGTACTGACTCTTTGAGTTAGGGAAGGAAAAGGCAGCGAAGAAGGGAACTGGTCAACCCATCTCTCCATGCTGGACCTAGTGTGGTGAAATCTTCACTCCGCTACGGCAGTATCTGCTACATTTACCTTCTTTAGTTTGTAATCACAATGCGTTTGGTAAATGTACATATTTTTAAAAATCTTACCCTTGAATATATTTTGTTTCAAAACCCACAAAATTCAAAATTAAACTTCATATTACTCCGTTTCCGAATCATTATTTAAGTTAAATTTATTTAAATTACGGAAAATTACTATGCTTTGTCAGTGTGAGCAGAATGAGAGAAGATCGGCTACCACGACAAATATGAGAAACCAAGAGCCAGGTATCCAGACTTCCAAGACGACCCAGAGTTAGCTGAGAGGACAACATTAGACCAGAGGTTTTCAAACTGTGCGTCGCGGCTCCCAGAGGCGTCGCGGCCCTCGGCTATGGGCGTCGCGGTGGCTTGGGAAAAGTGTTGGGCTCGATATTATGAGCCAAGGTCCATCAATATATAGTATCGAGGAGCCGCTGTGATTTATGCACAGGTCAAGGGAGCCGCGGACCAAAAAAGTTTGAAAACCTCTGCATTAAACGATCCCTGAAAAACCGAGGACCAGATTGGAATCAGGCCAGGAGGAAGACTGCCGATAAGATAGTATGGCGTTCTCTCTGGCAATGCTCTACACCTCAGGGTAGAAGAGGAACGACTAAGTAAGTAGGTCATGAATCACAGCGGAACGCTGTAAAGTGCCAGATTACGTATGTAATAATGTTCATTACGTATTTTCAACATACCACTGTTTCCAAACCGTGACACATTCTATGAAAATGACATCCAAGCTCATAACTGTGACCGAATGAATGTTGAACTCCAGTTCTGACACTCATTAAGTTTTGCTTCCGAAAAATCAGTCGCACAAATCGATAGCCTTCGGCGGTACGGGACCGTACATCTTCTAAATGTATGGCCAAATTTATCAAATTTCATTCCATTAGATCTATATTATTTCTCCCTATGTCATTTTTGAAAGGTTGCACTATGGCTTCATATTAAATGAATCCACATAATATTTACTACAAAGATCTAATGACGGTGACCTGTAATGTAAATATATTAAATGACCAAAGTAGAACATGGATAACCATCCCTCTCCTCTCCAGCTCTTCCCTTCAGACCTGCTGGTCGGACTTAAATGTGCCGCTGACTCTGCAATCAGGGCAACATCGTCGGTAAATGCCAGCTCTGAAATAGTACCCGACGGAATACTTTTTGGTCCTCCCCCTACATGCTCCGACGATATCATCGGGGCGATTCATGGCAATGTCTTAAAACTTCGGCATCTGTAGTACAAAGTAAGGCAATCCTTTGGTAGTACAAAATCCTTTGGAAGTACAAAGGCAATCCTTTGGCTCCATGTGATGGTGAAATCTCTAACACTTCTCTCCTACGACAGTATCTGCTACCTTTACCTTTCTTAGGTTTTAATCACAAAGCGTTTGGTAAATGTACAGATTTTTACTATACATTTAATATCTGTGCTATTTATCAAAATCTGCAGCTCGACGTAATGTGACATCTTTCGGTGTTTCTGTTGCTTGGTTTCGATTGACGCAAGTCTTGTTCTTTCTGCACCTGAAGTTCGGCGTAATACAGCTTATTCCGGTGTCTTGTTCATTCTGCATCTACAGCTCGACTTGAAGCAGCAGCATCTTCCGAGGTTTAGATGGCTTGCTTCGACTGAGGCCAGTCTTTTCTCTTTCTGCACCTGCGTCATGGCTTACATCAGCATCTTGTAACGAATAAAGAACTCGCTTTCTTACTTCCACTGACAAAGAGTTGTTGCATATTTTCCTTCTTCTTCTTCTTCTTCTTCTTCTTCTTCTGCGTTCGTCCTGAAAAGGACGCTTGTTACGTTGTGTCGCTGTTTACAGCGAAGCTGCGATATTTGCGCCTTTCACGGCTGTTTGCTAGCGATCTTTTAGTTATTTCCCCTTTTTCCCCCGACCGCGCTATTTATAGCCCACTTGACAGAGGTCACGTGGTCAGCTTCCTAATGATAAAAACATGTGGCGATGTTTACTTTTGATAGGGCTTAATTAATGCTTTTAGGCTACTTTTTTATTATAAATACCGGCTTAAATTTTGCGTAAAGCTAGACTAGAAATGTTAGAGTAAATTTTAGAACAAGAACAAACATTTTATCACAATTAGAACAGTCTAAAATAGTGTAAAATTTACGTTTTTTATATATTTTGTTATGGTTTGTTTATAATGCAATTTTCACTCAATCGGTCACAATCAACATGCATAACAAATTACAGAAATCAAAAGTAGAAAACATGCAGAAAATGGATATCAAAGATTTGTTTTGGTTTCATGCGTCAAACATTAATTATTGAAAGTTTAAATTGCAAGTCCACATTTATTACCTTAAAATAACACACCCAATTGTCCCCAAAACATGTTTGAATTGCTTTTATGCTACTTTATTATTATAAATACCGGCTTTAATTTTGCGTAAAGCTAGACTAGAAATGTTAGAGTAAATTTTAGAACAAGAACAAACATTGTATCACAATTAGAACCGAAGATATAATAGTCTGAAATAGTGTAAAATTTACGTTTTTTTTTTTTTTACATTTTGTTATGGTTTGTTTCTAATTCAATTTACACTAAAACGGTCACAATCAACATGGTTAACAAATTACAGAAATCAAAAGAAGAAAACCTGCAGAAAATGGATATCAAAGTTTTGTTTTGGTTTCATGCGTCAAACATTAATTATTGAAAGTTTAAATTGCATGTCCACATTTATAACCTTAAAATAACACACCCAATTGTCCCCAGAACATGAGAGCTAACAATTATCTCAATCATACATCATGAGTTCTGATCCAGTCTGCGCAATGTTTTTCTAATATGTGCTGTTTATGAATTGTCTTACTAGGGAATAGCTTTCTGAACAAAGACATATAAGTCTCTATCGATGCTGTTATTGATTCTTTACTAATTGGTTTACTGTGTGATATTTTGTTGTGTACTTTCTCAAATGCTTCTTTCAGTGAGTTGAATTGTTCTTGGGCAATAAAAGCTATGTTAGTTATATCTTGTTTGTCTGTAATTTTCAGTGTTTGTGTAATGATTGCTCTTGTAAGATCTTTATAAACTTTTTGTGTGAGATATCTGTGGCAGTGATTCCCTATAAATGCTCTGCTATTATAAGCCTGTTGTATGATTTTGTGTTTGGCTAGTACCTTGTCCATGTGTGAGCAAACTGGACCAGACCTAGTACACAGATCTTGAAACTGAAGTTTGGCCAGCGCATCTTGTGCATTTTCAAGTCTAACTTTAAAATTATCTGTCTCCTCCTTATCCTCACAAAGTTCAATACCTACCTGAAAAATTCAATTTTAGCTCCTAATTCTTCTGCCTATTTCCAGTTCCTACTAAATCTCTTCAAGTTCTTAAAAGTACTAATGTTTGCATGTATCTCTTGCGAATTCTCAAATATCTTTGCGTCTATTGTATCAGCTACCTGTTCTAGAAGTCTGTGGTGTTTCAAAACAATGCCTAATAAAATATGAAGGTAAGGAGGAGCTACATCTATCTGAGCTTTCATGCCATTCATAAATATTTCTAAATTATCATATGTATCTCTGACTCTAGCCATTGATAAAAGGATGGTATTAGATTTAGAATTTGGTTTCTCTAAATTTACTACCTGCATTGTAACTTTGAATGAAAGAAGATATACAAACAGTTACTTAGAATTCGCTGGCAGCCGTCGTGTGCACAGGATTGTCTACCAAAGAACACCAATGGAACAGTCCTTATCTCACACACAATAAAAAAAAAAAATTCATATTATAAATAGAAGATTAACAAGACTTGAAAGATAGATCAAATTATGTGGAAGTAATCTATCTATAGCTTTACATGTTTTCTGACGCTTATATACGTAGCTAAATATCATTATAAATGAATGAAAATGCAAAAACAGATGGTGCTTTACAAAAAGTTATTTTTTTACTACCTTATTTAAGATTTGTGGGTATCAGGAATGCGTTTAACGGGATTTAAATGCTATAAAATCTGGTGACAATATGCTTGTTCTTGTAATGCCACACTCACAAAACTGACTACCACACATTCCCAAGATATGAAACCAAAAAAAAAAAAAGTATGTGGAAATAATCTTTAGCTTCCCTTCGAGAAGTCTTTATAATTATAAACTCAAACGAATGGGCCGATTTTTAGATATTAAATTAATAAAAAGATTACTTATTTTATGAATTTCCTTAAATGATGACGCTGTTTTCAAAAGTTTGTAACTCCGTCAAAACTAATTTCAAACAAATAAAAATGCAATCAAAAATAGAACACAGAACAAAGTTATAGTACACAAAAGAATTTTAGCGCTGTGTTTATCCAGAACGAGTGTGTAATGATTTATATTTTACTGATTTTACTCACACATCAGCTGATTTTCCCCACCAAAAACTTAAATAGTCTTTTACGGTGCACACAAAATTTTATACCCGGTGTCAGAATTCCGGTCACCGAAACTAAAAGAGCGCTCTGGTATAGGCCACAAACAGCCGTGCTTTCGGCTCGACACATCCGTTTTCAGCATGACATTTTTGGGACCGGGTTTGCCATCCCTCTTCGATCCCTACTCTCTCGGCCAGGCTGCAGTGATGCAGCCTGTTTCCAGGACCACCACTTGGAGGTGGAGTGGGGTCTTGGTCAGCTGTGGTTCACTGACCCTGACGCAAGCAGTCAAGCTATGGGTCGCTGACTGCATTCATCTCGTTTGCTGCGTCTTCGGTTTATAGAATGCTGCTTTCCCCTTAGCTATTCTACTCTTATGTATTATACTACGCTTAGCCACTCCGATCGGAGGTAAGTCGTCCGCCTCTAATTCTATAGGTGCCAGGTTCGCTTCCCAGCACAGGGAATATAATTTATGGAATTATTTTTTTTTTCAGACCCAGTTGTTCCTAATGATGTCATACTCTCTTCGGACCTCCTGGGTATTGAGATCCGATGCCTAGCCTTCTCTGATAAGGGAAAAAATATAAATACAAATAGGAGGGCCCTTTCGCAAGTTGCAAACGTTAAAAATCCTCGGCAGTTGGAAATCGTAAAGATTAGGTCATATGGCCGTCGCCCTGGAAAAATAAAAAAATTAGGAAACCTACACACCACATAAATATTTATAGACAGTATAGTATAATATATAGTATAGTATAATATATAGTGCCCTGGCTCCCTAGCTCGGTGGTCCATGGTTCGATCCAAGTCATTTAAATATCCAACTGTCGTAAAATTCGAATCTGTCTTCCACCACGCTCAAATTCCCCGCCCCAAATTAACTATAGTATTTGAAGCAGTCTAAGAACCCAGTCAAATTTACCGCCAAAAATTATCTAATGTATTTGAATTTGTCTAGGAACCAAGTCAAAAGTTACCGCCCAACAAAAATTATCTAAGAGTATAGTACAAATTTAACAACCAATCAAATTGTTTCCTTTTCTTGTAGTGATAAGAAAATTTTGGTTGACGTGACAATAGAGGCTATTTTGTGTTTTTGACCAAACGAAGATATTTTATTTCTTAACAACTAAAGATAGTTAAACAGAAAGAGATATCTAAAATTATAGCGCTGATATTGCTTAACACGTAAGCATAAAGATTCTCTCATAATAAAATTATATTGACTCAGAAAAATTGATTTTAGTGATATTTTCATATCGGGGTAATGCCTAAATTAATTACTTAAAAATTACCCAGATGGATATGCAAAGTAATAATTAAGGGAAAACTATATAGAACGATAGAGAGAAATTGGCCGTTTAATTATCACTTTGGATAATTAAAATCGGTCCAATAATAACGGTAATATAAAATATTAAAATTTAGTAAGATTATACAGACACGCCCAGATTTGCTTCAGTCACTAGTCTCTAAAAATAATTTTGACTGTCTGTCCGATTGGGCGGATGTATTTCTATGAATAGTAACAAGGTAGTACGATCTGGGCCATTTAATTCAAAAATCTGCACCGAGCTGACAGAAACTAAAAGACAGAACGACCAAGTCTTTGCCTTCTGATCTGAGAGCAGTTCTAAGATCTCTTAGAAGGCCAGTTCAGCTTGTGTGTGTGTGAATATATTTGCCTGAGGGTAAGAAAGATATATTTATTTGCATATTTTGTTAATTATTAACCTGTGTATAGCCAGAGTATGTGTTAATGCTAAGTGGAAAATGAAACTAATGTGTTGTGCCATACTGACCAATTTATGAATGTGTGTAATTTTGCAGACGTGTTCGAAATGAAAAAAAATGTATATAGTGTTTGCAAATATGGCAACAAATTACGACCGTAAGTGTTAGTAGTGATTTTAATTGGTATTTTCTTCTGGAGTGACACACTGTTCAAAGATCATGTGATAAACGTACAGGAAAGGTTAGAATGAAGTAATCAATATGTCACATGCTGTTTTGTACTTAACCTGATTATTGTACGGAAGCCAAGCATGGACTAAGGACACTAACAGTGAATCAATACAGAGAAAGAATGATCACATGGAACGGACTGTAGGCAAAGAAATTCTAGGTCTTGTGCAACTTGTTAGCACAATAACTGAAAAAGGGTAAGACTTAGTGTTGTTTGTGGTTGAGTGAATTGAGGCAGACTTCTACATGGAATGTGGTTGTCCTTTTATTCCAGGTTATATCACGAAATTACCTCGTGGCTGCATTCCCCTGAGAGGAAGTTTGTGGGAGATGAGAGTTCCTTATATGTCTGGAGCCAGACCCCATCTTCTCAGTCAGGAGCTATAAAGTTTGTGGTCCTGACTTATGTATATGAGAATCAGCAGCAACATTCTAAGATAGGTCCTTTATGAAGGCCCGTGACAATTCATTTCCCAATTCACTAAATAGTAATCAAACTAGGATTACAACCCTTTTTAGGATGAATAGATAAGACCATCAAAATAATAAAGAGAACTTACAGCATAGTAATAGCAGACGTTATCACTCATATGAACAGAAACTGTATGTGTAGTTATTCCAGTGAACACTCTACAAAAATGGAACAGTTTTTCCAACATATTTATTTTGATGTGTAAATATCATTTTATTGCTTTTGAGTATTCCTGACCTGTAAAGATTGAGGTTCAGGACAATTAAATTATACATAAAATTTCATACAGTCTTGCTTAATAATTTTATTAAAGTTAAAGTCTGTGGTGAAATTAATAACTGTTATATTAGATAAATTACCCTAGACGTAGCCAAATAAAATAACACAGTTAATCATTTACCAAATTGGGATCTTAAGAGGTAGCAGTTAGGGACTCAGAGTACATCATCATCATCATCTTCTCTGAGAACTTACATAGCTTGACCCCACTTTGATGTCTATACACCCTTGCTCTTTTCAGAGAAGGGGGTATTACTTTTAAGACCAGTCTCTTATCTGGAACTATCCTGGTATCCTCTGATACACTATTTGTCCAGGATAGCCTATACTTTTATTAACATCAAAACCTCTTATGACACCAACTAAACACACTAGGCCTTTTTTTTTTTTTTTTTTTTTTTTAAATACTTTGCCACTTTCACGTATCATTAAATATTCATATTATTTGGAATTGAAAACAATATATATATATATTCTAATTATAACCAATCAGATTTTGAGCGGGATATTTCACATTATCAAATTAACAAAATATATATTTTACGCTTCATTTATGAGATGCATCATCCATCCAACAGAAATGGAATCCAGTGGAATCTGACTAAACAGCTTGATGATCTGGATTTTGCAGATGACTTTGCTCTTCTGTCCCATAACCATAATCAGATGCAAGAGAAAATGAATATTCTCTATGAGAGGTCACTACAAGTGGGCCTGAAAATACACAGGGAAAAGACAAAGATTATGAGAATAAATGCAAGAAATGATAACACGGTTGAACTTGAAGAAACACCACTAAAAGATGTAGAAACGTACACATATCTTGGAAGTAATATAGACAAAGTTGGAGGGACAGACAGTGATATCAAAATAAGAATACAAAACGCAAGAGGAGCTTTCATTGCATTGGGAAACATATGGAGAACGAGAGAAATCAAGTCCAATACGAAAACAAGAATCTTCAACTCAAATGTGAAGTCAGTCCTATTGTATGGCTCAGAGACATGGAGAACAACAAAGACAACAACCAAAAAGCTACAGACTTTTATAAACGGGTGCTTGCGTAGAATAGGACTGAAATGGTATGACAAAGTCACAAATGTGGAATTGATGACAAGAACCAGACAAGTGCCAGTGGAACAAGAGTTGAGAAGAAGACGCTGGCGATGGATAGGACACACATTAAGGAAACCTGTTGATAGCATTACAATGCAGTCCTTGTTCTGGAATCCACAGGGTAAGAGAGGCAGAGGTAGACCAAAAAACATATGGAGAAGAGAACTGGAAACAGAGGTGAAAATGATGAGGAAAACATGGACAGAACTTGAGCGGATGGCACAGGACAGGAAGACTTGGCATGTGTTTGTTGAAGGCCTATGCTCCTTGGGGAGCTAAAGGGTATTGATTGATGATTGATCATCCATCCAATGTTATTAACGTGCCCAGGTGTTTGAATCTATTGACTTCTTTATTTCTTACGAGGATTAGTCTTGAATTCTTTCCAACTGATGTTCATGAGTTTTCTAAGACATTTGTTCTCGAATGTATTCAGCTTTCTCCAATGATTTTGTTATTTTCCAACTCTCACAGCCGTATGTTAACACTGAGATAACATTTGAATTAAACAGACGAAGCTTGGTATGTATATTTCAATGATCGTAATTTCCAAATGTTAGATAATCTATTGAAGGCGCTAGCTGCCAAAGCAATTCTAGTATGGATTTCTCTTGTTGTGTCACCATCCTGAGTCATTTTACTGCCTAAATAATTGAAACTTTCAACTTTCTGTAGTTTTTCCCCGTTCAAGATGATATCAAAGGTCTCGTTAGAAAAGTTCATACTGAACAATATTAGCAAGAAAAACGCGCTATTTCAGGGGTCGTGCAAATTAGTGCAATGGCCAGAAGTACACCACCTTTAGGCAAGTTCCAGACTGCAACTTTGGTGGGGAAAAAGTTAATGCTGGTTTTTTTTTTTTTTCAGGGATGTAATTTATCCTCTGTCAAAGGGAAAAAAATAAAACTACAAAATAATAATAATAACAATAAAATATTTTGTAGATTTTGGACACTTTACCGACATTTTTTTACCGACTTCGACTCTACTAAAAAAAAAAAAAGTGACCGACTCCACGACTCCGACTCCACATCCCTGCATTTATGAAAGAAGCGATCCTTACATGTATTTTTAGTGTGACGTCACATTTCTTTAACCACTCCCTCTATCATCGCACTTCGTCACAAAACTACTATACTAGTATCTTACTTACTTAGTTAATCGTTCCCCTTCTACCGTGAGGTGTAGAGGTTTGGAAGAGAGAGCGCCAGACTATCCTATCGGCTGTCTTCCTTCTGGCCTGGTTCCATTCTAGTCCTCGGTCCTTCAAAGATTGTCTAATGTGGTCCTCCCAGCGGACTCTGGGGGTCTGGATCTCTGGCTCTTTGTTTCCCATGCTTGTCGTGGTAGCCGATCTCCTCCCATTCTGCAGACGTGGCCAAACCATCTTAGTTGGGACTGTTCTACTTGGGTCTGCAGGGGGTGGCATTTTAGGCCTTGACGTATCGTCTGGTTGCGGACCATGTCTTTTCTTGTTACTTCAACCACCTTCCTCAGATACCTCATTTCTGAGGTTTGGATCTGGCTTTTGTGGGTTGTAGTCATTGCCCATGACACACATCCATATGTCAAGACTGGGACATAGGTGGAGCGGTATATAGCCATCTTCGTTTTCTTACCAACCTCTCTCTTGCCGAGGAATCCTCGATTTATGGCCTGAAAAGGTCTCCCGGCTGCTGCTTTTCGCGTGGCCAGCTCTTCTTTGATGCCTCCCTTTCGGTCTATAATAGCTCCGAGATATTTAAAGTGGTCGACCTGCTCCAGGACCTGTTCTCCCAGCTTAATCTGATGTCTTCTTTCTTCTCGTAATATCACAATGGATTTTGTTTTAGAGCTGCTTATGACCATCCCTCTCTTCTCCAGCTCTTCCTTCCAGACTTGCATGTTGGATTGGAGATGTGCCCCTGATTTAGCAATCAGGGCAACATCATCAGCAAATGCCAGCTCTGAAATAAATACATGTCTCATCTTCCAGTACCCCACTGAATACTTTCTTGTTCTCTCTTTACATGACTTGATAACATCGTCCATGAGGAGTATGAAAAGATAAGGTGACAGGATATCACCTTGTCTTACACCAGTGGTGGTCCTGAACTCTTCTGACTTATGGTTTGCTGTCCTAACATAATTTCTGCAAGACTTGTAGAAGCTCTGTATAGCATGAATCAGAGGTGCTGGAATGTTCTTCCTTGCCAAACAATCCCAAAGTTTGCTCCAGGGGACCCTGTCAAATGCCTTTTCCAGATCTATGAAACAAAGATGGATCTCACTCTTATACTCAAGGGCCTTTTCACTCAGCTGTCTGAGTGTGAAGATTAGGTCTTGAGTACTTTGGTTTGCTCGGAATCTGCACTGGACCTCATCCAATTGTGGCGCAGCTAGGCGTCGGAGTCTCTGCTCTAGGATTCTAGAGTAGATTTTACCAGGGACACTGAGAAGGGATATGCCTCTATAGTTTCCACATTGTCGATTGTCACCCTTTTTGAAAATTGGTGTTATGATGGCAATCTCCCAGTCCTTTGGTATGGTCTTGTTGCACCACGCTTCCTGTATGACCCTTAAGGGTAATAGGTCGCCTGATGCCCCCATGTACTTAACCATTTCTGGTATTATACCATTATGCCCTGCTGCTTTGCCCATCTTGATTTTCTCCAGTGCTGCCTTTAGTTCTTCCATCTTTATGTCATCTTCATCACCATTGTTTCCTCTTCTGTGCTAGAAGTTATCATCTCTGATGCTTGACCTTGCTCACCATCAAGGAGTTCTGAGAAATATTCTTTCCATCTTTCCATTACTTCCTTCAGGGCAGTAAGCAATTTTCCTTGCTTGTCCTTTATAAATTTGAGAGGGCGTTGTTTTTCCTTCCTCGTGTTCTTTAGGGTCTTATAGAACAATTTCTAATTTTCATGCCCATCTTTTTCTAGCTTTTCTCCAAATTCTTCCCAGGACTTTTGTTTTGCTGCTAGCACCTTGTTCTTTGCTTCTGTTCTGAGTATCACATATTCTCTATATTTCTCTATTTGTCCTGCTGTGTTTTTAGCTCCTAAGTGTTGTTTCCATGCCATTTTCTTCTCTCTTATTTTCTCTTTGACTTCCTCTGTCCACCAAGGTGTCCTGTTTCTCTTGTTCCCAAGTCGGACTTCACTACATGCTTCTGCAGCAGCTGTCTTTATGATGTCCTTGAATTTAAGCCAGGGTTTCCAAGTCATTAGCTTTTTCTTCTGCGTTTCTCACCGCTGTAGCAATAAGCCCCTGATATCTGGTCTTAATTTCTGGCTCTCTCAGCTTGTAGGTCTTAATGCTCATTTCTTCTGTTCGTTTACTTCGTTTCTTGCGTGATGTTGGGCAGTTCCTAGGCTGAGCAACTCTTTCAGTTGTTCTTTTGATTGTAAGCAGGTAGTGATCACTTCCAATCTCTGGCCCCCTCCAGACTCTAGCATCCCGGACATATTTGAATGAGCTCCTCCTTAACAATGGCATAGTCGATCACTGACTTCTCATTTTTTGTTGGTTCACATCTAGTGTATACATGTATGCGCTTATGGGGGAACTTTGTGTTGGTAATGATCAGATTCTGCTCACTGCAGAATCTGAGGAGTCGCTTTCCATTGTCATTGAGAGTATCTTCTCCATATCTTCCGATAACTCCACCCCATCTAGCATGGTCATTTCCAACTCTGGCATTAAAATCTCCGAACATGATAATTTCATCAAGGCAGTCATCCACTGTCCTTTGAAGCAGCTCGAAGAATTCAACCTTGACCTCTGCTCTCTCATCCTCATTTTTCTCATACACTATGACCAGGTTGACTATGGTTTCTCCTTCTTTTAGTTTAACAACCATAATGCGCTCCGAGACAAAGTTCCATCCCTTGATACTATCTTTCTGGTTTTTGGCCACAATGCAACCCACGCCCCCTTTAGCTCTTTCAGATGTGGGTACACCACTGTAGAGCGGCGTGTTGCCATCGAGATCCATGACTCCTTGTCCCTTTTTCTTTGTTTCCGTAATAGCCAGGATTTCTAGTTTTGCTTTCCTCATCTCTTCCACCAGCTCCTCTTATTTCCCATTTATACTTCTTGTGTTCCAAGTTCCATAAGTCGTAGTCCGTTCCAGTTCGTCGCCTTTAGAATCAGTCCGGTTTTCTCTCTTGTAGTTCGCGTAATCATGTTTTAAAGCAAACAGGTGATTGGCCTGTTGTGCCTTTGCATGGTGGAGGGGCTGCCTCCTTACGGCCTCCATGCAGGAGGTGCTGGAATATCCTTTTTCAGCCGGGCTTGGGACCGGCCTAGGCGGAGTTTTATACTAGTATCATATACTGTATAGTAAACATTTTTTTTTTTAAAAACAGCAACAAAGTTACTTCCAATCCATCCCCACGTTGCCAACTAGCTTGTAAACAACATGGCGCTCAATTGTAAAGTTACTAGCCGTAACAAGATATTCTTTATCGTTATTTATAAATGTTCCGGTGTTAAACTGTTTTCAACGAGCGTGTAACGTATTCATTATACTGTGTTGAAAATCTTAATAAAAATATGAAAGTTAATAACTGAACGGCGGTTGAAATGAAGAGTAGTAGGACGTATTATTCTATGCCATACAAAAAAGTCGGTAATGTCCTATCTTTCGTACCTTTTTGGTCCGCAGTGAATATATGTAGTTAAGTGTTGTTTCGTAGCAGTTAGGGTTAGGATTAGGGTTAGTATTATGGTTAACACAAACCCTAATTCTAATCCTAACCCTAAGCGCTACGAAACAACACTTAACTACATACATTCACTGCGGAGCAAAAAGGTACAAAAGATAGGAAATTACCAAAAAGTCGTTATGGTTAAAGGTAGGGTTTAAGGTTAGGTTTAGGATTCCTAAGCCTCAACTTACCCTTTATTACTGTGTCTCTGAATTTGTTGTTTATCCAATATACGTCCCACTGTTCATTTCAACCCTGAACATTTAACATGCTTATTGTTGCTTACAGAAGCTGGCATAAAGACCCGGCAAACATGTATTTGCAGTGCCAATTAAATAAGATGATAGTTTATTAATGTAAAATGCTAACACGTCATTACATCTAGCCCAAAATGAGACACATGCTTCTGTCTGAAGATTGACAACGATTACATTTTCAATGCCAGTTTTCGCGTTTCATCTTGGAGAATTTGAAGATGATGGGCAGACAATCGAAGGGCCCCATAAGGTTTGAAGCCCAATTTGTAACAAGCCGTTATATGCATTTTGCATTTTATGCATTTGAATACCCAGTATTTTTTTCCCTTGTCACTTGATACATACATTTTCTTTTGGCATTTTTCATTCAATTTATTAAGTGTTTTTTTTTTTTAGCTTAATGGAGAAAAATATTCTGTTTAACCCCTGATGGGTTATAATTAGAATATATAGCATCTATAATTTTAGATAGTAGGCCTTATATTTAGTGCATTATTGTTATTGTTTTTGTTAAACAGAATCAACATCATTGCACTCCGGGTAAACCCATAGGTGCTCAGTCTCCCTCAGTATGTGTCGAAGAGTGTGAATGCTAACTGTTCCTGTAGCTTGCTGGTTGTATACACGATGGATGTACCCTCTCATACATCCATCTCTACTAGCCTTACGTTTGATGCCAAATTCCAACTTTTAACCTTGATGATTCATCTATTGCATTGTCATTCTCTAACAGGCGATCATTAATTGTTCTCAGTATCTCTCTCTTATCCATATCTAGTGTCCCTACTATGGGTGCTATTGATGCTGGTCTGTCAGCTCTCTCATTACCACATACCCCTGCATGACCAGGACAGTAGATCCACACCAGCTCTTGTAGACTCGAAGCTTCTATGAATGTTTTCCATTCATGCCGCAACCAACCACTTTGAACCTTTCGAAGCATGGACTGAGAGTCTAACACAATGCCGGCCTTTGTTAATAAAGTTTCAGTTAGCCACCTTAAGGCTGCAGTAACAGCCTCGACCTCCATTCTCATGCTGGAAGTTGTTATCTTGTAAGCCCCGCTATGTTCGGCGACGATTCTGCCCTGTACCCTAGCAGAGAAGCCCCAACCTGATTTCTCACCACGGATCACAGACACATCTGTATAAACAATGGCATCATTATTCCCGGCATGATCATGTATCTGTTGATTAATTTTCAGTTCTGCTTTTCCATTGCCCCAAGTTCTACACTCTCTGCCAAGGCTGATGATGATTTGCTGGTAGTTAATCCAGTTCTCATCTGACATACTCCACTCTTCCCCTTTGAATATATTTTAAACTGTGGCCACCTGCTTGATCGTTGTCTCAGCCTGTGCCATCCATGACATTCCTCTCTTTATTCTTGCTCCCTTAATGACAGCTATCATCTGTCTTCCTTTTGGCCTGGTTTCAATCTAGTCCTCATTCCTTCAGAGATTGCATAAAAATACTAAAACTAGTTATTATTATTCTTCATTATTATTTGTAGTGATCGATGTGATTGTTCGATAAAGTGCGATTGTGGCTATTAACAATTTTAGATAAAAAATGAGGCTCAACTTGAGACTCACCTAGAAAGCTAGTTTTAGGGACTTGCAACTCGACTTGAGACTTGTACTAAGAGGCTTGAGACTCATTAGAACAGACTTGAAGACACTTTGATAATTTTTTCAAAAAATGCATCATAAAATCATTGCAAGTTTGGTGGGAAAAAATGGAACAAGACTTTACCGCTGGGCAATTCTTTCTTTGGGTATTAGAGTTGATGTAAAATTACCTAAACTCCGCCTATGCCGGTCCCAAGCCCGGATGAAAAAGGAGGAGGGCGGCCTGCATGGAGGCCGTAAGGAGGCAGCCCCTCCACCATGCAAAGGCACAACAGGCCAATCACCTGTTTGCTTTAAATCATGATTACGCGAACTACAAGAGAGAAAACCGGACTGATTCTAAAGGCGACGAACTGGAACGGACTACGGACTACGACTTATGGAACTTGGAACACAAGAAGTATAAATGGGAAGGAAGAGGAGCTGGTGGAAGAGATGAGGAAAGCAAAACTAGAAATCCTGGCTATAACGGAAACGAAGAAAAAAGGACAAGGAGTCATGGATCTCGATGGCAACACGTTGCTCTACAGTGGTGTACCCATATCTGAAAGAGCTAAAGGGGGCGTGGGTTGCATTGTGGCCCAAAATCAAAAAGATAGTATCAAGGGATGGAACTTTGTCTCGGAGGGCATTATGGTTGTAAAACTAAAAGAAGGAGAAACCATAGTCAACCTGGTCATAGTGTATGGGCCAAATGAGGATGAGAGAGCAGAGGTCAAGGAGGAATTCTTCGAGCTGCTTCAAAGGACAGTGGATGACTGCCTAGATGAAGTTATTATGCTCGGAGATTTCAATGCCAGAGTTGGAAATGACCATGCTAGATGGGGTGGAGTTATCGGAAGATATGGAGAAGATACTCTCAATGACAATGGAAAGCGACTCCTTAGATTCTGCAGTGAGCAGAATCTGATCATTACAAACACAAAGTTCCCCCATAAGCGCATACATGCATACACTAGATGTGAACCAACCAAGAATGAGAAGTCAGTGATCGACTATGCCATTGTTCGGAGAAGCTCATTCAGATATGTCCGAGATGCAAGAGTCTGGAGGGGGCCAGAGATTGGAAGTGATCACTACCTGCTAACAATCAAACGAACAACTGAAAGAGTTGCTCAGCCTAGGAACTGCCCAACATCACGCAAGAAACCAAGTAAACGAGCAGGAGAAATGAGCATTAGGACCTACAAGCTGAGAGAGCCAGAAATTAAGACCAGATATCAGGGGCTTATTGCTACAGCAGTGAGCAACACAGAAGAACGACCTGATGACTTGGAAACCCTCTGGAATAAATTCAAGGATATCATAAAGACAGCTGCTGCAGAAGCATGCGGTGAAGTCCGACTTGGGAACCAGAGAAAGAGGACACCTTGGTGGACAGAGGAAGTCAAAGAGAAAATAAGAGAGAAGAAAATGGCATGGAAACAATACTTAGGAGCTAAAAACACAACAGGACAAATGGAAAAATATAGAGAATATGTGACACTCAGAACAGAAGCTAAGAACAAAGTGCTAGCAGCAAAACAGAAGTCCTGGAAGAATTTGGAGAAAAGCTAGAAAAAGATGCAAAGAAAACCAGAAATTGTTCTATAAGACCCTAAAGAACATGAGGAAAGAAAAACAATGCCCTCTCAAATTTATAAAGGACAAGCAAGGCAAATTGCTTACTGCCCCGAAGGAAGTAATGGAAAGATGGAAAGAATATTTCTCAGAACTCCTGGATGGTGAGCATGGTGAAGCATCAGAAATGATAACCACTAGCAAAGAAGAGAAAACCAATGATGGTAAAGATGACATAAAGATGGAAGAACTGAGGGCAGCACTAGAGAAAATCAAGATGGGCAAAGCAGCAGGGCATGATGGTATAACACCAGAAATGGTTAAGTACATGGGAGCATCAGGCGACCTATTACTCTTAAAGGTCCTACAGGCTGCGGCAACATGGTGCAACAAGACCATACCAAAGGATTGGGAGATTGCCATCATAACACCAATTTTCAAAAAGGGTGACAATCGACAATGTGGAAACCATAGAGGCATATCCCTTCTCAGTGTCCCTGGTAAAATCTACTCTAGAATCCTAGAGCAGAGACTCCGACGCCTAGCTGAGCCACAATTGGATGAGGCCCAGTACGGATTCCGAGCAAACCGAAGTACTCAAGACCTAATCTTCACACTCAGACAGCTGAGTGAAAAGGCCCTTGAGTATAAGAGTGAGATCCATCTTTGTTTCATAGATCTGGAAAAGGCGTTTGACAGGGTCCCCTGGAGCAAACTTTGGGACTGTTTGGCAAGGAAGAATATTCCAGCACCTCTGATTCATGCTATACAGAGCTTCTACAAGTCTTGCAGAAATTATGTGAGGACAGCAAACCATAAGTCAGAAGAGTTCAGGACCACCACTGGTGTAAGACAAGGTGATATCCTATCACCTTACCTCTTCATACTCCTTATGGACGATGTCATCAAGGCATGTAAGGAGAGAACAAGAAAGTATTCAGTGGGGTACTGGAAGATGAGACAGGTCTATATTTCGGAGCTGGCATTTGCTGATGATGTTGCCCTGATTGCTAAATCAGAGGCACATCTCCAATCCAACCTGCAAGTCTGGAAGGAAGAGCTGTAGAAGAGAGGGATGGTCATAAGCAGCTCTAAAACAAAATCCATGGTGATATCACGAGAAGAAAGAAAACATCAGATTAAGTTGGGAGAACAGGTCCTGGAGCAGGTCGACCACTTTAAATATCTCGGAGCTATTATAGACCGAAAGGGAGGCATCAAAGAAGAGTTGGCCACTCGAAAAGCAGCGGCTGGGAGACTTTTTCAGGCCATAAATCGTGGATTCCTCAGCAAGAGAGAGGTTGGTAAGAAAACGAAGATGGCTGTATACCGCTCCACCTATGTCCCAGTCTTGGCATATTGATGCGAGTCATGGGCAATGACTACAACCCACAAAAGCCAGATCCAAACCTCAGAAATGAGCTATCTGAGGAAGGTGGTTGAAGTAACAAGAAGAGACATGGTCCGCAACCAGACGATACGTCAAGGCCTAAAATGCCACCCCCTGCAGTCCCAAGTAGAACAGTCCCAACTAAGATGGTTTGGCCATGTCTGCAGAATGGGAGAAGATCGTCTACCACGACAAACATGGAAAACAAAGAGCCAGGGATCCAGACCCCCAGGACGACCCAGAGTCCGCTGGGAGGACAACATTAGACAATCTTTGAAGGACCGAGGACTAGAATGGAACCAGGCCAGGAAGAAGACAGCTGATAGAATGGTCTGGCGCTCTCTCTTCCAAACCTCTACACCTCACGGTAGAAGGGGAACGACTAAGTAAGTAAGTAAGTAAGTAAAATTACCTGAAGGGAAATTAATAATAAATACGATTTACATAAAGGACCAAAGAAATTTAAAAAAAAAATATAGTGCTCCGTTTTGTCCAAAAGTCAGTGCCTTGAGCGCTTAGGCCTGAAATGCATACTTGCATTCATCAAATCTTTGTGCCTTTCTTTGGTTGACAAAGTATATCTTTCATTTCTGTCATAGTGTCTGTTCTTTTTATGTTCCTTGGACTTCCTTTATTCCCTTTTCCATTTAGTGCTTGACAAGTTGCAGTAATTTTCATCAGTGTATCTTCAGTTAGTCTTTTTTTGCCATTAGCAAAATTATTTTGATTACAAGAAATACAGGTGAAGTTAAGTCTTGTGGAAAACGAATATAGTAGTTATTAAAGTTTAGTGACTTTCTTTATTTTCTATGCCATGATTCATTTAGCACTTAATTAACATTTTGTTTGTGTTACTTTTGAATGAGTTTATCTCTCATTGATACCAAATCAATGCATTCTCATTTTAATTTTGTTTGTATTTTTGTTGTTGTTTGTTTTGCACTTGTTTTTATTTCTTTATTAATAGTAACCAAACTTGTTAATATTTTTGCCAAATTCATGAGATGAGTTACAATAGCATTGACCAACTTCATGAATTTTGTTATATTAGTGCTGACCAACTTTGCTACAAAAACGGTTTATGAATACTTTGGCTTCCTGCAAGGTGACCAGCTGCAGTGGTAACTCAATGCTCTGTAAGGAGCATAAAAGGAGAAGAAATTGCTAACCAACTTCATGAAATGTGTTATATTATCACTGACCAGCTTTATGAAGTTTCTTTTATTAACATTAGCTACATTTGTTATTTCCAAGTATTAGATAAGTCATTATATTAACACTGACAAACTTCACTACTTCTAAGGACTGGCTCCGACCTGCAGCTGCTTCCATGGCTAAGCTCAGACATTTACAAGCTAGCATGCATAACATGGGATTCAAACCACCTTCCAGTGCACACAAGCTGACTGAGCAGCAATCACAAGGACTAACCAAGCAGAACAAAAATGGTATAAAGAGCAGGAATCTGTCGGCAAAGCTTGTTGATAAGCGTATGGTGAACCACAACAACATGGAAATTAGACCCCATTCTGCATCCTTGCTTCTTACACAGTAGGCTTATATAATTGTTGTCTTTGATTAGTCTTTATGTAATTGTTGTTTCTTTGTTTGTTAGGTCAGTGTAATCGTTTCATTGATTGGTAGGTTTGAAAGTAATTGCTATTTCTTTGATGAGTAGGTTTCTGCAATATGGACTTTGTTGTAACTTACACAAAAATTACAGCAATGCTCTTGAATAGGCATAATATTGCAGGAACATCAGTATGTCAGCAGGTAGGTCTAAACTTCAATCTAAAGAAGACAGAAGTCATGACACTCAATGTGGGCAATCCTGAGCCCATAATGATAAGGAACCAACATCAGACGGTGGAACAAGCAAAGACATCAACAATAGAATTAATAATTCGAGAAAAGCCTTTGCTGGTTTAAAGAACATCTGGAAGTCCTCTCAGTACAGCACAAACACCAAATTAAGATAATGTAAGAGCTGTGTACTTTCTGTGCTTCTCTATGGTGCAGAATGATGGAGTAACAGAGAAGGAAATGTCGAAAGTGTCCTCTTTCCATTCAATCTGCCTAAGGAAAACTCTCCAAATCTTTTGGCCGAATACCATCACCAACCAAGAACTGCTTACTCGGAGCAATCAAGAGGACATGCACACCACCACAGCTGGCAGACACTGAGTTGGGTTGGCTACGTCCTCAGAAGAGACCTTGATGCCATCACAAGAACAGCTATGCTGTGGACCCCTGAAGGAAAGCAAAAGAGGGGCAGACCAAAAACAACTTGGTGGAGAACTGTGGAGACTGAGATGCAAAGAATGAACCAGAGCTGGGGCACTGCACGAAGGATGGCCGCTGACTGAGCAAAGTGGAAGCAGTTTGCTGCTGCCCTACAAGATGTCACCAGGCGTGAAGGCCATTGATTGCTTTGACAGTCGGTGGCTAAGGCTCAAAGAAGAAGGAGATATCAGTATGTACAAATAGTTGGAGAAAAAAAGTAAAGAAAAGTCTTGAAATGTTAACAGAAATTTGTTAATTTAAGTAAAGAGAACAATATTAAGTAAGATGAGAGATAGCTTGACATGCATAGATGCAGCCAGACAAAGACGTCATGATCTTTTCAGTCTAAAGACTTAATCATCAAAGCAGTAACCAGACTTGTAATGTGCTATGTTATGCTCTTGAAGCATAAACCAGAACAGTTAATAGTACAATGATCAAATAAAATGTGGGGGGGGGGGGCCTAGAATGTTTAATTTGTGAAATTCAGAAGGTAATTCACAAATAGCACAACTGCTGAGGCTGGAAACCTTTGATTGGTGGACTTAAAGGATATAGCTCAAAAAAAAAAAAAAAGAGAGAGAGAGAGAGAATAGTGTTTAAAATCCTAGTTATTCAGAATACGTGCAACACGAAAATCTTAATAAATGCAGTAAAAGAAGAAATATTCTCTTTCTTTTTCTTGTTGTTATCCACTGTTTCCTGTTACAGACCATCTAGGGATCCAGTTGAATATTTTTGACATGAGTAATAGTTAAGCATTTTGTCTGTCATGTTTCAACGAATCCATCAAGCCTTCTTGTCCTGGTTTTTCTCCTGATGTCCTAGTATGGACGGTTCCTGCTACTGGTTGGTTTGGCTGTATTCTTGTCATTGTATCATCTGGATCTTGTGCTCGCATGGTGCTGCACTCATCTGAAAGTTTTGCATAAAAGTTATATCGTTGTTGTTAACTCATTAACTACCGCAAGCCGCTGTCAGCGGCTCGCAACATAATCACATTTGGACCGCAAGCCGCTCAGGGCGCCAATCTAATTTTAGTAATAAAACGAATGAAAAATGTACTGAAACACTCTCTGATCTGGTTCGAGATTTTAAGTTGCCACTGGAAAACAAATTCCCAAAGCATGGTTGTTGTAGAACACTGAAAAATTTATATTATGTTCATATTTTTCAGCGTTTTGGGTTAGTTACCAAATCGTGTAAAACTGTTTACAGTGGCAACTAGTGCTAGGACTACAAAAAAATGCGTGTACATCTCGTCTAACGGCTGAAAAGGATAGAAACATGTTTCAACAATTGACTGAAAGATCTAGCGACGAGGACAAGAGTGAAAACAGTGTGCACATTGATTGAAATTGTGATTTTGATAGAGATGGGGCGCAAGCAATTATAATTGTGAAAATATTGCAAGTCCACGGCCATCGGAGGGCCGTTAAATAGCAACAACCTCTATTAGAGTTGCAACCAATGTTTATTGTAATAGTACATTTATTTATCTTTAAAATGACGTGTAATTCATAAAAATCTGTAAACAATTACGAAAACTACAGCTTACTTTGTGCAAACACCTACAGGATGAAAATGGGAAAAAAATTTAATTCGGCCACAGTGTGTTTTTTAATTCGGTAGTTAATGTGTTAAACTGAAGCTGCTGAGCTTGTCGCTTTTTTACAGCCAATGCCAAGTAGATTTTGTTGCAGTTACCTACATTGTAGATCTAGTGCTTTTCTGCCAATTAGCAACTTGCTGAACTGGAGTCAAGAATTCTAGTTTCTTTTCAGGGCTTTCTGTCCTGGCTGACAATGCATTTAAAGAATCATCAAACCTGGTTTTAGCTAATGGGGAGAAAGAGATAGGAGCAGCATATCTTGCATATCCCATTACCCATGTTGCCAGCTGCCAGAAACATTGTACAGCCGTAATACTGTACAAAGAGCTTTTTGTCTGCAATAGGTTAATGCTAGTCTGTTAGTGCATTTCTATTAGTGCTTGTTTATGGAGGCTTGTCTGTTAGTGCCTGTCCATTAGTGCATTCCTGTTGGTACTTGCCAGTTAGTGCTTGTCTGTTAATACTTGTCTGTAGTTAATACCTGTTAGTACTGGTCTATTTACTTTAGCCATGTGTTCACGTCAAGCTTCATTAATAGTCAATTTTGTCTAAACAGAGGAAGCACTTCTTCCATCTCACAATTAAAAGCAAGACATGAAAAGTTAAACATGTGCCAGTCATCCGGTCCAAAATTACAGACTAATCCTGAGTCTAGCTTAATGTTGAAGAAGCAACAGTTGTTGGGACGAAATTCATTTAATGCAGGAGAATCACACATCACACATTCTCATGCAGGTGAGATTTCATCAGCTAATATCTTGCAAGTACATTGACAAATAAACGTTACCTATTTCATCATAAGTCCTGTGATTTATTATTTAATATTTACAGCTGTCGGCAACTGCCCTCCAATGTAAATTGAAATATAAAATTATTTTACCGTCATTACCCTTCTGCTCCCTTTGGAGCTCAGGCCTTCAACAAACACACCCCAAGATTTTCTATCCTGTTTCATTCATTGAAGGCCTTTCCATGTCTTCTTTATTCTCTGATCATTTCTATATCCAGTTCTCTTCCCCGTATGTTTTTTTGGTCTTCGATTTCATATGATCACTAGCTTTAGTTGACATGTGGTGAACTTTGTTATGAAAGTATTTTTAATGTTAATTTAATTTATTTTATAAAATAGATCTGTGAGTTTTGTTATTCATTTATCATTAATTAATTAATTAATTAATTAATTCATTCATTTATTCATTCATTCATTCATTCATTCATTCATTCATTCATTCACTCACTCACTCATCATTCATTACTTCATCATTCATTCATTCATCATTTGTTCATTCAATCATTAATTTATTATTCATTCATTAATGCATCATTCATTCATCATTCATTTGTTCATTCATTCATTAATTCTTCATTTATTCATTCATCATTCATTAATTCGTTATTTATTCATTCAACATTCATTTATAATTCATTCATTCATTATTTCTTCATTCATCATTCATTCATAATTCGTTCATTAATTCATCATTCATTCATCATTTATTCATTTATCATTCATTCATTTATCATTCATTCATCATTCATTCTTTCATCATTCATTCATTCATCGTTCATTCATTCATTACCCTTCAGCTTCTTGTGCAGCATAGGCCTTCAACAAATTCACGCCAAGCCTTCCTATCTTGTGCCATCAGATCAAGGTCTTTCCATGACCTCATCAACCCTTTCATTTTGTCTCCAGTTCTCTTCTCCATGTCTTTGTTCGGTCTCCCTCCCCTTCTCTTACCTTGGGGATTTAAGAATAAGGACTTCTTTATAATTTTTATCAACAGGTTACCTCAATGTGTGTCTTCTTTTAATCTCTTGTCTTCACTGGCACTAGTCTGGTTCTTGTCATCTTGCCAAAAATATTTAAGCTGTTCTATTCTGTGCAGGCACCCATTTATGAAAGTTTGTAACTTCTTGGTTGTTGTTATACAGTATTACTTATTTGTAGTTATATAAATTAAAAGTATCAAGTAGAAATATCAAAATGTAAAAAAAAAATTTCTTTTGAAAATGTCATCGGTGTGCTATACCTGAAAGGGGAACAGAGTACCGCAGTACCCAGCCATGCAAGAGAGGTGAAGACAGAAGTGAAAATGATGAAGAAGATGTGGAAAGAAATTTAACTGATGGCACGGGACAGAAGGACTTGGCATATGTTTGTTCAAGGCCTCCCTGGGGAGCTAAAGGGTATTGATTGATTGACTGATTGATTGATTGATTGATTGACTGACTGTGCTCTTTAGGTCTATGCTAAAGGTTAATGAACAAATGACTGAAAATGGGGAATGGAGGGGAGGGCGCCACATATTGCTATAAATACAGCACTGTAATAATTTAACTTATGGTCATTAATCTTGATGATCAGGTTCAGAGAATGTGACAGAGCCAAAGGTTCCCCACTGTTCTCTGGTGTCAGGCGATGAGGAGAATGAAACGTCATGGTAACTTAAGTGTGGTCTTGAATTCATTACCACATTCAAATGTTGACATACCTGCTTATGCATTTCTTTGTTTATTTAGTCATGCTGTATTTTAGTGGCAAAACTAGATTAATTCCCCCCCCCCCCCCCCCCCCCCCCCCCCCCCCCCCCCCCCCCCCCATCACCCCTTTATTTTTCTGTGTCAGTGCTTTTCTTGTCTCCCATTGCTGTTTGTTATAATCTAGTTTCATGTAAGAATATCAGCTTTTTTATAATTCTGCTATTGAAGATTGATAGCTCGCATGATTGCAGTGAAATAAATTAGGAAAAGGGAATTGATTATTGGCATGATTACAAGTAAATTGTCAAAAATTAATTGATTATTTACATGTTTACAAGCATGGTTTAAAACATGATTCCATTCATATTAGGGATAGTAACAGTAATCACAATAATTGTATCGTTTTTATTTTTATGGTTGTCTCATCTCATCTCATAATCGGAACCTCTTCTACCCCGTGAAACGAGGTGTAGAGGGTACCCAAGTGCACAAGGCCCATGGGCGGACATGTAATCGAAGTGACTTGGCAAACAGGTGATTAGCCCATTGTGCCCGAACTTGCCCTCATGTGTACTCATATTCGCTATAAAACCTCCGAACCATCGAGACGTCATTCCAGTTTATGGTTGTAAAATATGTAATAACCCCCACAATTTTAATGCTTATCTGTCCTACAATTTTCCAGCAGACCTCTTGCTTTGGTTCTCAAAATGAACAAAAGAAATTACAGATATTTAGGACGGGGGAGAGCAGGGAATATACTCCAACGCTGTACTCTCACCTTGCATAACACTATCCAACAGACTAGTTTCATGCCTAACTATTCTTTTTGACCCAGCAGTCTCACAAGAGATGTTATTTCTATCAATTTCACTACTTTAACCTTGCTATTCACAGAAGGCAGCAAATAAATATTATAGAATTACTTAAATGGATTTCCAGTTAGTAGCAGAATTTAAAAAAAAAACTACTGGTATTTTTTCCCCCAGTGCTAATTTTTTCTCCATTGGAACATGTGCTACCCTCAGAGTAAATGCCTTTCTTGTCTCCCCTCAATTCTTCTGGTCTTGCCAATGAATGTCAGTAATGACTGTTGATCCTTCATTGATCACTATAATAAGTTGTTTATTTGTTTAATAATGGTTGTGCATGCAAAATATTGTTTAGAATGATTGCCAGTCATTCATTTTAGAGGCATATTTGTCCACTAATAATACTATATCCAGTCTAACTTTACATCTTGCAGTATGAGCTCAATAAATGTCACTATTTCTTTTAATGTAGGCCAGAACTTTGACCTGTCTGCTTTTGGGACTGTTCATTCTTTGTTTTTTGTTTGTTTTTTTAATTTTAAATTGATGATGAAAAATATCCAGTTCAGCCTGTGGAGGGTTATTAATAAATAAAAAAATTATTGTATTGATCAATGAAGGATCAGCGGTCATTATTTCTTGTTCACCTGCAAAACTGTCTCCTATACCATTTGTCTGTTTTTTAACTTTATAAAATAAACTAGTATAACAAATTAATGAAGGAAGCTGCTATAGAACTGATAATTAATCAGTCAGTCAATATCCTTTAGCTCTCCCCAAGGAGCCTCCAATAAACAGATACTCCTGACACATGTCATCAGCTCAAGGTGTTTCCATATGCTTCTCATCATTTTCATTTCTTTCTGCAGTTCTCTTCTCCATGTAGACAATACTTCTCTTACCCTGGAGATTCATGCATGGTGGCATATCTGGAATCATCCTTATTTGACCGCCAGCTAAGCACAATGCTGTAGTATACATATGTGGAAATGAACTTGTCTTTGAGGCTAAATACATCCTCATTGACTCTTGAAATCATCCGCACACATCGAGGGATTCCCCCTGTGGTGAAACATGTTGAGACCCCAACATTGCACACTAATTTTAGAGGAGTCACGTGACCCCCAGACATAACTGTGGCTTTTAACTGGTTGGCTGCATGCAGGAGGATCTCACTGTGGATCCCATGACATACAAGGGGAGCTGAGAAGTGGCTCTGTGTAGGACATGACGATTCCTTGGGAGAGCCCAGAACCATAACACAAGATTTTAGCTCTGCATATTTGGAGATCCTCCCATTACAGCACAAACACTAAATTAAAAATATATGAGAACTGCATAGTTTCTGTTCATCTCTACGGTACAGAATGCTGGAGAGTAACAGAAAAGGAAATGCCCAAATTGTCCTATTTCCACACAACCTGACTAAGTAAAATTCCTTGAATTTTCTGGCAGAACACCATCATCAGCCAAGAACTGCTAACTCAGAGCCAGCAAGAAGACATTTGCACCATCATAGCTAGCGGGTAGACATCGGAGTTTTGTTGGCGACATCCTCAGAAGAGACCTTGACACCATCATCAGAACAGCCATGCTATGGACTCTGGAAGGAAAGCGAAAGCAAGGACGGCCAAAAGCCACTTGGAGAACGGTGGAGGCAGAGATGCTAAGCATGAACCAGAGCTGAGGCACCCACAAAGGATGGCTGTCAACCGAGCAAAGTTGAAACAGTTTGTTGCTGCCCTACAAGATACCACTTGGCAGAATGGTCACTGATTGCTTTGTCAGTCAGCGACCAAGAACCAAAGAAGAAGAGAAGATATTTAGAGAGCCCCCTTGGATAGTGGGGAATGCACAGTATGCCACATGCTTCTTCCTTCTAGCTTGGGACCAGATGTGATGAACCTTTAAATGCAAACCAAGCTGGAGAAACTGGAACTCATGATTTCAACTCAACACGTTTCAGAATGGCAGAAAAGTCACAGGAAATGCCTTGAACTACACTGTAGATAATACCAAGGAGTCTTCAACTTGGTATTGGCTGCAAAAGAGCAAGAAGCTCAGCAGCTCTAGTGAAACAACAACAAAACCCTGAAGATTTCAGAACAAGTACAGATAATGCTGTCAGCAGGTTTCCTCAGTGTGTGTCCAATCCATCACTACAGCTGCAGAGGTTTCCTCTCAACGCTTGTTTCACTGGTTCTTGTAATCAGTTCCACAGTGGTGCCCAAATGGGGAGGAAAGAATAATAATACTGTAACTTACAATGCATGTCCTAAGAAGCTGCTAAGGGGGATTGGGCATGGGACCAGCTTACCCCATCCTTTAAAAACTTTAAACCACAAAAACCTTAACAAAAACTGATAATAGAAGCTTTAATAAACTGAAAAAAGCATGTGAAGGAAAACTCGATACAGTGCATTACAACAGGAGGCAACATGATTATCAGAAGCAGTACCCCCATCAGATAAGTGTTTCAGCCCTTCTAGTATATTGTTTATTTGTAACTGTACCATTTGTCTTTGTTTAAAAACATTATAAAATAAATAATTCAGAATTTAGGGTTTTTACTGATGACAAATGTGAGATCAGCGATAGACTATAACCTCCCCCTCCAGACCATTGTGAGTACTAATACCATCTCAGCTCTGGACCGTGTGCAGAACCGAGCTCTCAGGTTAATTTGCGGAGGGATGAGATCAACACCCACAGCCGTATGTGAGATAGATGCCAATATAGAGCCGCTGGATATCAGGCGTAAAAGAGCATTGACTGAAGCTGTAGAAAGATACAGGAGACAAGAGAAAGACCACCCAAACAAAGTACTTATTGACACTTGGAAACAAACACGAAGACTGAAACAACTATCTCTCCTGGACATAGCCAAAGAGGAAAATGATAAACACCATCTCCCGCAAGAGAGAGAATTGGAAAACAAATACTTTGGATCGCCCCCTTGGGAAAACTTCCATCAACCAACTGTCAAAACACAACTGATAGATGAAACGGCCAACAAGGAAACACTACCGACAATCTTGAAGACGTGTGCCTCGGAGACCATAAACAGCTACCCAACGTCAGCAATACAGGCCTACACAGATGGTTCAGCTTTCAAGACCACCTCTTTTGCAGGATACGGCGTCTGCATATGGTACCTGGATGGATCCTCTTACGAGTTCTGCGACTCCTGTGGTGAGAATTGTTCAAATTATGAAGCGGAGGCTGAGGCCATCAAGACAGCCATTGAATTACTACACCAACAGTTTGACCTTATGGAACGAAAGCCATCAGATATAGTGATCTTCAGTGACTCCATGTCTGTTCTGGAAGCACTTAAACAGACTCCATATGAAAACAAAGACATTTTTCTTATAGGAAGAGCGGTTCACAACTTGATCACAGCCTACTCCATCAGTGTAACCCTACAGTGGATCCCTGGACACAGTGATCTAACTGGAAATGAGACAGCTGATAGACTTGCAAAAGCAGGAGCCTCTAAACAACAAAAGGACAGACCCTGCAGCATGAGAACAGTTAAACAGATTCTCAGAAACAACACAAGGGAAATCTGGCTGAACAGATGGGCGAACGGCCCGACTGGCCGAAATGTCTTTATTGAAATGACCTGCCCAAAAGACAACAACAACATAAACAGACTCAGCAGGAGAAATCAAAGTCTTATCTTTCAGTTCCGAACAGGACACGCCAGAGTCAATAGCCATCTAAACCGTATCAACCCTCAGCACCTACCCATGTGTAGACACTGCTCTCATCCCTATGAAACAACCAGACACCTCCTCATGGAGTGTCCATCACTCACAAACGCTAGGAAAAAACTTTTACAGACACCTCTGACAGTCACCAACTCACTATATGGAACGTTAACACAACTGCAGAAAACCTGCACTTTTTTAAGAATGGCATTGGGCTGCCAAGAGTAGACATGCTCAGCAGCTATGGGATATCGACAACAACAACAACAACTGATGACAAAGTAATGTGAATTAAGAACCAAAAATTTAATATGATGTGTCCTTCCAGTTATGTGCTTATCAGTATATGTTTTTTGTTATCATCACTATTACTTGCTGTTGGATTTTATATTGAGACAAAATTATTTCTTGAGAAATTCAAGAAAAATAATTGTGATTATTCATTTGTAGGATAGTAGCATGTGTATCATTTTTTAAATGCTTTTCTTTGAATGACCACTAAGAATATTCCAGTAATATCAAGTCAGTCCTGTTGTGTGGCTAAGGAACATGCAGAACAGCAAATATGAAAATCAGAATAATATTGACTGTCATAAACGACTTGTGCAGAATAGAAATATAATGGTATGACATGATCACTAAATGTAGAACTGGTGGAGAAAAACCCAGAAAAACAACAGTAGAATAGGAAATGCAGGAATTGGATAAGATATAGATTGATAAAAACCAGCTGATAGCATTATTACAAGCAGTCCCTGTTCTAGAATCCCAAGGGCAAGGCAAATAGAGGGAGACCAAAAAACACATTTAGAAGTAAACTGAAGATAAGACATAAAAGGAGGAAAAGAAGACATGGACAGACTTGCAATGGATGACACAGGACAAAAGGGCTTGTCATGTTTTTGTTTGAAGCAGTTCTCCATGGGGAGCTGAAAGGTATTATTTGATTGGTTGATTAGATCTGTTTTCATTATTTTTTTATCAATTTTTCTTAGCATCTTCCTTTGACCTTACAGTATGAATAATTATTTCCAGAAAGTACTCATATTTTGAGCACCTTGGTAATCTGTATGCACTGACCTTCATTTCTATGTATGTCAATATTAACATTTCTACTTATGGACATCACTTATGTACTGTAGGTTATCTACACTGGGGAACTTATTTTTACTCTGGGTAAACCTGCTTGTTTTTTTTTCTTTTGCCTGGTACTGAAAGAATCAAATATTCAGAACCTCTTCCTTATCCATTTATGAATTTACAGGTCCAAAGTGCCTAAATTGCAGCATCAGCGCTTACGAGAACACATCCATTTGAGTGTGCCGAATGCTTTTGTTGGAAGTGATGATGATGAAGATGAATTTGACGTACACAGGTTATGTGTTTGTTTTTATTACTTGATGAAAGAATTCTTTCAAGACAACGTGTCAAGTATTTTTAAAAATTGAGATTGTTATATATAAATGTGGGTATTACTACAATATTTCTTGTACATAGTCAATTTCTTAATTATGTCATTTTGATGAAGCAATTAAAAACCCCCTTATTGGTTTCCTGGATTGTCATCTTCTTACAATGAATTAGTGACCATATTGAATGTTAACATCACACAGAGTCCCATTAGTTAGTGATTATGCTGAATGTTAACATCACCTAAACCCCATAAGTTAGTGACTATATTGAAAATAACATCACCTGAACCCCAAAGGCTTCGGACTAAATTGAATATTAACATCACCAGAGCCCTATTAGTGGCTATTTAATGTTAACATCACCAGACTCCCATTAGTTAACGACTATATTGAATGCTAACATTACCAGAACCTTGTTAGTTAATGAGTATATTGAATGTTAAATTCACCAGAATCCCGTTAGTGACTATATTGAATGTTAGCAGCACCAGAACCCTGTTAGTTAGTGACTGCTGAATGCTAACATTACCAGACTCCCATTAGTTAGTGACTATATTGAATGCTAACATTACCAGAACCCTGTTAGTTAATGAGTATTTGAATGTTAAATTCACCAGAATCCCATTAGTTAGTGACTAAATTGAATGCTAACATTACCAAAACCCTGTTAGTTAATGAGTATATTGAATGTTAAATTCACCAGAATCCCATTAGTTAGTGACTATATTGAATGTTAGCAGCACCAGAACCCTGTTAGTGACTGTTTTTTTTTTTTTTTCGTACGCCCACTATTACTCGAGGCGAAATCTCAGGTTATTATTAATGTCTAACCTGACATTGATTTTACGTGAGTATCCCTTTTTCCTTGTACAGAGACAGGTGTCCCTCGCCATTCAGGCAGATACTCGCCGATTTCGGATGTACCCATTAGAGCTGGGTCGGCTCAGGAGCTGCCAATCCCTGGTCGACGACACTCCTTCAAATGTTCTCGCCAGGTCTCGAGTTAATCCAGTCCAAATCCGCTAACATCATAGAACACTGTTAGTTAATGACTATATTGAATGTTAACATCACCAAAATCCCATTAGTTAATGACCTGAATGTTAACATCACCATAGACCATTAGTTAAGGATCTGAATGTTAACAGCATCAGAGACCGTATGTGACAGTATGGATTGATTTAAAGTGAAGTGTCTGAGTAAGGCGCCATACTATGGACAAGACATTGTGAAAGATGAAATTTCGAGAACAATTTTTTGAAATAAAAGAAATAAATGGATTAGAATCATGAGTACCAGCATTAAAAACAGAATAGAAGTGGTGGGAAAAAGAGTTCAGTTTGGAAAAGATAAATGGGAAAGCCACACACATCTTGAAGATATACTAATCAGCCATCATTCCTTAACACTGGGCTGGAAGATGAAAACATACCCATTCTTTGTGATACCTGCAGCATAAACGACAGAGCAGAGAAAATATAGTTCTATGTGTTATTGACTACTAGTATCTGCAGACACAGATCTGTCTGTCTGTCTATGTATGTGTGTATTAGCACTCCCAAAGCATTTTTGGAACATATATTAATTACTACAGTTAATAGCTGAGGACAAGAAGAAAAAAATTCTTTTTGAATGTTTAAAAATTAGGTTGGTAAACAAAACAGTTAGTGACATTGTGTTATTATACATACATATATATATATATATATATATATATATATATATATATATATATATATATATATATATATATATATATATATATATATATATATATATATATATATATATATATATATATATATATATATATATATATATTTGTACACTAAAGGCACTGAAATTTCAAAGATCTTTAAGAAACCAATAACAGTGGAGCTTATGTGTATAAAGAGCTGAGAATGATATAACCTGAAAAAGCATATGGAGGAGATTGATTGGACGTGCACTGAGGAAATCAACGCCTAACATAACTTGTTAACTAGTAGTGTGAAACCCACAGGGAAAGCGAAAGAAAAGAAGAGAGTGAAACAAGTGTAGAAGAGACACTGACTGAACTGAAGGATGGAAAGTAACTGAAGATAGATGGAGAAATAACTTAGTCATGGCATGAAAGAAAGCATATAGTCGCCAATGAGTGTTCCACAGGGAGCCACATTTGTTATCTTATTGATTGATGGAAACGATCTGGAAGAACAAAAACTTGTAGACATAAAGAATATGAAATTGTTTAATATTGACACCTGCTAACATGGGAAGAAATAGTTTAATTGTCAGTAAAAAGGAAGAGAAAACGTTTATGAAGGAGAAGAAGAGAAAGTATCTAAAAGTTTGAGACTATTAACTCTTAGTATACGAGCTAATTTCATGACTACCTTTACAGATTTTGCAATAAACAATTTATTTATAAAGATAACATAAGTGTTATATATCAAAATGTGAAGAAATGAAACCCCTATATCATATGCACATAACTAAATTGTTCAGTGGTTTTAAACATGCATTCACCTATAAATTTTCGCTATTGACGGGGATCGATCATCGGCCTCTCTAAGAGGCCGCTCGTATACTAAGAGTTAATGAGACTACTTCACAAAAGCATACAGATTAATTAGAAATCATTCCTTTATTTAAAAGTTTGTATGCTCATGTTTTTAGACTGAACTGTAATGTTGCCATTGTTTTTGATTAAAAAGATTTTGTTAGAAATGTGCTCGCACAAAATAAATTCATTCATTTCCGTTTTGCAATTATGGTACGTGGAGCCACCGCAAAAGCTGGCCCCTTTGCAGGAAGTCTGTGGCAAAGGTCCTGTGCTCTGGTAGTGGTAGTTTCTGTAGGTTTGTTTTACTTAATGAGCTTGCCATCCTCATGCACATCCCTACATTAGTCGCCTGTATTGACATGCCTTGAGAAGCAGTAGTCCCATTCTTTCTTCTTCTCCTCAGAGACCCCACAGGACGCTATAAAGAATGTATTAATGCATCATATTCAAGAAAAATTGTTTTGTTTAATGTTACAGATTATCACAACTTGCTGATGGGTTGATGAATAGAAACACAGAAGAAGAGGATTGTGCAGTCAAGAACTTGGAAGTCATTAGATCTGCAACATCTGATCCCACTGATAATTTTACAGAGTACAGAAACACAAATGACATGGCTTTTCAAAGGCAGACATTAACCACAAGTTCAAAGATATTTCATTCAGGTGTTTCTGATGCTTGTGACCAAAATGGCCAGAACCAAAACAGAAAGCCCTTCATTAAGTCAACAACAAATCTTGTTTCCATGGACAGATGTGATTTGATATCAGGTGATCATTTTGCATCAGCAAAACCACGTTTTGACTCACACTCAGCTGATGGCAGCATAGATGACCACAAGGAAAACACAGAGTTGATTTCATCTGATATCACAGAAGTACATAATGCTGAAGGCAGAGGACATAACAGACAATGCGGCCCTGATATTGTTAATAACTTTAGTGAGTTATTACAGATTTCAAAAAGTCATGCCAAACCCAGATCAGACAACCTGTTGCACAATAATATTAAAATAAGGGATGACAAAGATATCACAGTCAATGTTACATCAAGAAATATAGGAAGGGAACTATTGAGAAAATCTGCTTACAAGAAATCACTCAGTGTGCAGAGTGAGTTAGAAAGCTGTTCAGGACATGAAGACTCCATGTGTCATTTGGAGCTTACTGCAGGGACTTCAGGCAAGAAATATATCAGTCATGGTGATACTCTCAATAATAGTTTGAGCCGCACAAATGATAAACTTAACTGCAAACAGATAACCACGGTAACAGTTGATTATGAAGATGATGACACAAAAGAACTAGTACCAAATTATTTGAGGAATAAGTCAAAGAATGATGAGGAAATAATTAATTCTGAACTATCCAGGGTAGATAATGATTCGCACACACTTGCTACTGTGCAGAAGTCCAGCAGAAATAAAAATTTTTATGAAATAGCACGTACTAATTTTAAAACTACACCTGCACAGGCCTCACTAAGAGAAAATGTTTATGGGCCTCAAGCGAAGGGTGATGAACAGGGCAATCCTCCACTGTTTAAGACAACTAAAACTATTGAGTTTAGTCCTCACATTCCACAGGAAATTACCTCCAAAAGTGTCATACAATCCAACAGTCGAAGAAAACAGTCCAAAGATGATTTGAACTACAAACAGCTTCAACGAACAGCTCCTGCACTATGGCATGGTGCAGGTAAAAGAAAGCAGGTGAGAATTAATTCTTCATGTTTTGTTTTAACTTGTTTTGGAGCAACATAGCACTGTCAGATTTTTTTTTCTTTTTGGATCTATCTTGTGAGAACTGGCACAGTTCATTCCAGGTTTAAGTATCTTCTTCATCGTTCACCCTCAGCATCTGTATCTGGTATCTCCATAAAGTTTGTCCAGGAGTGGAAATGAAACTGGTGATGGCTATATGTGCTATCAGTGTCATAGATTTTGTTGCAGTCTAAGGTGAAGTCGAGGGCAGATAGGACTAAGCAGTAAGAAAAGGGGCAAGATGAATATGTGCAAAGAGGGTGCGCATTTCGGACCTTCCAGAGGGTTCCTAGATTAGTCAATATAGTCGTGGTCCACGCTTCTTAGGGACAGTTCAGAAGCGATAGTCAGACTAAGCGAATTGCACGGGTTCTGTGCTGTGGTCAAGGAGATGGAGCAGCCATCTTGTGAGTTCTGTGCCGGTACATCATTTTGATGAAGGTGATGGTCAATGGTTTGCTAGACACAGACACTAGAGAGGAATGACAACCAGCTTAGTTGACCGAGGTAATATGTACAAATTTAAGGTAGTACATGTTAGAGGAGAAGATTCGTTCAGTCAGTGACATAGTGAATAGTGCTGATAGGTTGGCCAGTCAGTGAGGCCAATGGCAGTAACCTGTGGATAGGGAAAGTTTCATACCCCAGAGTTGCCCGGTTTATAATATCTATAACCTGTATGAACACAGCAGTAGAGAGAACTGGATAGAAGTAGATACATAAGTTAATAGAAGTGAAGGAAGCAGAAGAAAAAAGGTTACAGTGACTAGAACATTACAAGACCAGTGAGTCAAGATAACTTGTATTAGATGAGATGATGTGTGGGCAGGAAATTTTTACCCTGCATGAATTGTTCTAGAAGTTGACTGATAATTGCCACCTGTACAAAGTGTAAATAAACATCTAGTTGAGTCAAGGATTTGATGTCACCTATATATGTAGGAGTCTGTACCTGTGGTATAACCATTCTACATATAATAATATCTGTCGTTCAACACTGAAGAAAAGGAAACTGGCTGTTGATATGGTCTTTGTGTACATATGTCTCCATAGTTACTTTGTTTCCTACTAGAGTTACTCGCCCTTATGCTAACTACTTCCATCCTCTTTCTACTTCTAAACATGGCCGGTTAAATATGTCGTATGTATCCAGTGCGTTCAGCCTTCGTGATTATGCTTCATAACATGAGAATGTATGACAGCCAGCCACTTCTCATTATATTTAACAATATTTACTACACACAACAGTAAATATCAACATAGTGGCAGCGGTGTTTATTTCTACAGAATTCAAACTATTCTGCTGAACACGTGTGCTGACGTCATAGACTTGAGGTGGGAAACCAACCAAGTTTAACTCTTCTGTTGGTAGGTTATTGCTTGCATACCATTATTAGACATTTCGTCATGGCAGAACGGCCCATGTTTCGGTTACCACCCTGCCTAGACATAAATAACGTCGAACCAGACACATTTCGTAAATGGAGATGACAGTTAGAACTGTATATGGATGCAGCAGAAGTCGCCTCTAAACCTGATCCTGTTCGGGTGGCCATCATCCTTCACTGTGCTGGACCTCAAGCTGTTGAAGTTTTTGATCAACTTGCAGAGGAAGGAGACCGCTCTAATCCTAATAAAATTCTCGATTTGCTCCAGAACCATTGTAGCTCACGAAGCAATGAAGTATTACATACGTTCAGATTCTGGAACACACCTCTTCAAGAGCATTTTAATTCCTTTTTGACTGAGCTGAGAACTAAGGCAGATTTGTGCAACTTTAACAACAAGGATCGTATGATAAGAGACACAATTGTCTTTACTGTTAACAAAAGGTTACAAGAGAAGCTCTTGAGAGAAGCTGACCTCGATCTAAAGAAAGCCATTCACATATGCAGAGTCTTTGAGCAAACTGGAAAAGACATAAGAGAGATGAGTAATACAGTACAACCTTCTGAAGCAAGGGTTGAAAAGGTACAGAAAAAATCACTCAACCATAAACCTCCCAAGAGAGACACTGGGCATGCTGCTGGTAAAGCCTGTCAAAGTAACACTGACGGTGGGTACTTTGAACCTAGAAAGGAGTGTCATTACTGCGGACAGAAACATCCATTGATTAAGAAAAAGTGTCCTGCATGGGGGAAGTTTTGCTCAAACTGTGGGGAAAGAAACCATTTCAAAGTTAAATACAAGAGAGTTCACACTGTTCACACAGAGTCAGTGGAAGATTCTGAAGTTTTTCCTGCTTGTTTGAAGTCTAGCAAAGCTTGTACATCTGCACAACTCATTGTCAATGGAAAAATGGTAAAATTTCAGCTAGACACCGCAGCTGATGTGAATACAATCTGTCAACGCTTTGTGATGCAAGAACAATTGTTACCCACTAAACAAAGGCTTGTTATGTGGAATGGTACTAAGATGACTCCACTGGGAGAAGTTCTATTAACTGCTGAGAATCCTAAGACTGGGATAAAACACAATATAAGGTTTACTGTTGTGAAAAATAGATTCACATGTTTGCTGGGCAACAACACACTGCAGGATCTAAAGTTTGTGACAGTCAACACAAACAGATTTATTGATCATAACTCTGATAACCATCTAGGTGTCCTGGGTGAAGCTGTGTTGCATATTGATCCTAATATTCGCCAAAAGGCATGCCATGCAGAAAAATACCATTTTCACTTAAGAGCAAGGTAAAATCAGAGCTTCAAAATCAATGAACAGAGGTATATTAATACCAGTAGAGAAACTGACTGAATGGGTTAACCAAATGGCTGTTGTTGAAAAGTCTGATGGTTCTTTAAGAATATGCATTGATCCTAGACCCCTGAATGAGGCTTTGCAGAGAGAGCATTACAGATTACCAACTTTAGATGATGTATTGCGGAACGCAATAATGCCAAGATTTTCACAAAGCTGGATATCAAGGAAGATTCTGGCATATCAAACTTGATGAGAAATCTAGTAAACTTACAACAATGATTACACCTTTTGGTAGGTTCAGATGGTCTAGATTACCATTTGGTTTGAATGTAAGCAGTGAAATTTTCCAGAGGCATCTAGCACAAGCTCTTGAAGGTCTTCATGGTTGCATCAATGTTGCTGATGACATAGTTATTGCAGGTTGTGGATCAAACAGACAGCAAGCAATTAAAGACCATGATCTGAAGCTTAAAGCACTGAAACATAGGTGTAAAGAGAAAGGCATTAAACTGAATGAAGCTAAAGCTCAAGAGAAGAAAGAAGAAATTACCTTCATGGGTCACCTTATTACTGCTCGAGGTGTTGAACCAGACAAGAAAAAGGTTGAGACAATACTAAACATGCCCGTTCCTAAGGACTCATGAGGTTCACAGATTTTGCGGCATGATACAGTATCTAGCAAAGTTTCTGAACAATCTTTCAGAAGTTCTTCATCCAATAAGAGAACTTACCCGTAAGGATACTCCCTTTATCTGGTCTGCTGAATGTGAACAAGCTTTCAAGATAATCAAGAAGCTGATTACTTCTACTCCAGTACTCGCATACTATGATCCTGATGAATCTTTGTGTACTCAAGTTGATAGTAGCAGCTATGGACTTGGGGCTGTCCTCCTACAAAATTATCATCCAATAGAGTTTGCTTCAAGAGCTCTAACTGAAACAGAACAACGCTGGGCTCAAATTGAGAAGGAACTCTTAGCTGTTGTATATGGTTTGGAACGCTTTGACCAGTACACTTATGGAAGGAAAGTTACAGTCATCAACGACCATAAACCTTTGGCAGCCATCGTTAAGAAACCTCTGAGTCAAATTTCCCGAAGACTGCAGAATTTATTGATGCGCAGGAGCCGCGCTAGCGTAGTGGTTACCACACCGCTCTGGCGACCGGGTGATGCAGGATCAAACCCGGGCGACAGCATTTGAGGATTTTTCGTCGACCGGGATTTGGACTGGATTAACTCGAGACTTGGCGAGAACATTTGAAGGAGTGTCGTCGACCAGGGATTGGCGGCTCCTGAGCCGACCCAGCTCTAATGGGTACCTCCGAAATCGGCGAGTATCTGCCTGAATGGCGAGGGACACCAGTCTCTGTACAAGAAAAAAGGGATACTCACGTAAAATCAATGTCAGGCTAGACATTAATAATAACCTGAGATTTCGCCTCGAGTATTAGCGGGCATACGAAAAAAAAAAAAATTGATGCGCAGCCATCGATATGACTTTGAATTCCAATGGGTACAAGATTCCGATCTTCTTATAGCCGACACACTGTCCAGAGTTTGTATTCATAATGTCACATTGGATTCCTTAGCTGATAGAGAGAGCAATGCAGGAGCTGATGCACCTGTAAGATTACCTGAAATACCAGATGTGATGATGGAAAAGATTAAAGCTGAAACTCTCAAAGACAGCGTGCTTCAGAGGTTGAAGTCGACCATTTTGCCTGGGTGGCCTACAAAAAAGTCTGATGTACCAGCTGAGCTTATGCCTTATTTTGACATTCGTGATACTCTGACAACAGAACAAGGCATAATACTTAAAGGAGAGCATATTCTTATCCCAAAAGCACCGAGGCCTAAAATCAAGCAGAAGCTACATGCTGCTCATCTTGCATTTGACAGCATGATGCGCCGGGCCAGAAGTTGTCTGTTTTGGATCGGCATGACAGCTGAGATTCGACAGATAGCTGACAGTTGTCCAGAATGTCAAGAAACGAAGGCAAGGAATACTAAAGAACCTTTAAACCAACACTCAAGAGGTTTATCACCCTGGGAGAAAGTTGGCACTGACATCTTTATTATAGAAGGCTGATATTATTTAGTTCTGATTGACTACTTTTCCAACTTCATTGAAGTAGACTTTCTACCTACAATGACAGCACAGTTAGTCATCAGGAAATTGAAGTCTCATTTTGCTCGTTATGGTGTTCCTAAAGTTATTGTATCTGACTCAGGTACTCAGTTTACGTCTGCACAGTTCAGATCATTTACTGCTAGATGGGGAATACTTCATGTTAAATCAGCACCAGGTCATCATAAAGCCAATGGATTAGCTGAATCTGCTGTGAAACTCATTAAGGGTATGATGAGAAAGACTGTTCAAAACAATACAGATGCATATGAGGCACTACTTGAACTTCGTAATATGCCAAGACAAGGGTTTGATCAAAGTCCAGCAGAAATACTGTTCAACAGGTAACTGCGTACACTGATACCTTCTGCAGTGAAACCCGTTGCATCTCACAGTAGAGTTATTGAAAGTAGAGGCAAGAGAGACAGATCAGTGAAGAAGTATTATGATAAAACTGCTCATGATCTGACCAAGTTGTCTCACCAGCCAGTCTACTATCAAGACCCTGAACAACCAAACTGGCAACCTGGAAGGATTGATAAGAGGCTCTCTGAAAGATCTTATTTAGTTGAAGGGGAGAATGGAGGTCAATATGTCAGAAACAGAATTCATCTAAGACCTAAAACAGCACCTTTCACACCTGATCCCGTGGACCTGGAAATTGATTTCTCCTCTCCAGTTCTACCAGAGCAACAGGTTGTTTCGCCAGACATGGAGAACACTAGTGAAGTGAACAGTTCCAATCCTCCAGAAGATAATCCCTCAACCCCAGCTACTTCTAGTCCTGGGAAAGCTGGCAAAGAACAGAAACATCCTCTCCTACCATCTAGCCCTAAGAGACCTCAAAGAGATCGCAAGAAACCCTCTTGGATGAATGACTTTGTTCACTCATAAAGAAGGGGGGATGTTGATATGATCTTTGTGTACATATGTCTCCATAGTTACTTTGTTTCCTACTAGAGTTACTCGCCCTTATGCTAACTACTTCCATCCTCTTTCTACTTCTAAACATGGCCGATTAAATATGTCGTATGTATCCAGTGCGTTCAGCCTTCGTGATTATGCTTCATAATGTGAGAATGTATGACAGCCAGCCACGTGTCATTATATTTAACAATATTTACTACACACAACAGTAAATATCAACACTGGCATAGAAGGTTAATCACATACATAGTGAACAAACAAAATCTTTATTTCATCAGGGTAAAGAAACATAGTGAAGTGTGGTCAGCTTGCCACAATTTAATAAACCTGATTTCCAAAATTGTCTGCATGTTCTTTACCTTGCTAGTACAATGACAAGTAGTTTTTTTGGGGGGTCTACTTCTTTGTGTTTCTTGTCCATTTATGTCACTGTCATTGGACCTTTTCTTCGATTACGGCTGTGATTTTTATTTAAATGTAATGCCATGTCCTTTGATATATCCAAAACGTTTTAATTTTTTTAAATTTCTGTTTCTTTAATCATTTCTCGTTTCATTCTTATTCTTCCAACCTCTTCCTTGATTATTTATATTTCAGTGAAGTGCATAGAATTCATCAGCATATCCACATGTCTGTTTTTTTACACAGAAGTTTTTGCTGTTGCTTATTCAGTGTCAGTGTTTCTGTGTTTTTAAATAATACAGAGTGTGCACAGCATTCAGTCACATTAAAAAAAAATTGTTTGACTATTAGTCTTTGTTTTAGACTTGTATGAATATTTAATCAATCAAGTGCTTATCAAAACTTCTGTTTCACATCTTTCTGTCTTCCATTGTTATATGTCATGAATATAAGAAACTTTTCACTTTTTCTGGTGCTGAAAATTTATTCTTAAACTTATTGATATTTCACCCATTTTGTTAATTGTCATGACTTACGCCTTCTCACTACCAATGCACATTCACAGGTTTTGTTTATTTGTTCTGCCAAGTCTATAAATTATTATGCACTTTCAGCCATCTGTGTTGCATTGTCTGTATTTGTAAAATTGTTACTTTATATTCCATTAATTTTAACCCTGACAATTTTTTATAGTGTTTTCTCTTGTGTGTTAATTAGTGATGGGACTGCACATATCCGTGTTTCTATCCCTCTTTTAATATTACTAGAGGGGTGAGTTATCCTTGGCTGTATTACAAGGAAGATTTGTGGTGGGGTAGAGGAAAGATTGTCCAAATCTTTGAAAGCAAGGAAGTGACATTGTTTTGAAGTATTTAAGTCTCAGAATAAGTATTTTCAGCTTCATTCAAAATGTTTGCATGATATTTATAAAAGTTGACAAGCCAACACGTTATGAAGATTCATCATATACATACATTTGAATCACAGGAAAGACCCATAGAGAAAAAGATGATATCTCAAGAGGAAATTATTGGCCTAAACAGAGAGGAAATATATGACAACAAGATGGATGCTACTGACACACTGATCAGAGGCATGTATGACCAGGAGACACAAGGCAAAGTCAAGGCCATGGAAAACGTAAGCTTACTGAATTCTATAGTGCTTACTTGATTCACACCCTGAATTATTTATGTCACCTGATATCATTTTTTTTTCTTTTTTTTTTTTTTTTTTTTTTTTTTTTTTTTTTTTTAACCAGCGGCACTTGGGCTTTCAGCCCTTCGGCCCAATGACATGTCATTGCGAGGCTGGGGAACCTGAGGACTTTCCTTCCAACCCGGTCAGGAGCTTCGCTCCTTCCCATCCACAGAGGGTTTATCACAGGAGCCGTTCAGGCTATTCAGTCAAATTTCCGGACGTAAACATTTCTTCAAACGCCGACGCCCGGGTTTGAACCATGAACACCTGGTCACCAGTACAACGCCGAAGCCATTACACCAGCGCGGCTCCCACCTGATATCATATAATATCTCCTGTGTTAGAAGGTAAAATTACCATCATTATCTCCATTTTAATTTCTTGTGGAGCGTATATTAACTATGGCAGATGACCTACATAAGGAAGCCTGCATCAAAACACTTCCTCTTGCAGGGGCAGTTTGTTTTAAAAAAAAGGGTAAAGTCCCACAATAGATACTACCATAGGAGAGTGAAGTAAAGGAGGCTTCACTATACTTTATTTCATCTTGATGAGGTGGGTAGACAGATACCTATTTACAGCTGGGTAAACTGGGGCTTCATGATACCAGGTTTCAACCACATAACTTTGCCAAGCACTAACTATTCTGTCATTCGATGCATACAGTGTGTAGTAGCAGTTTGTTCATACATGCCACACCTCGGAGATGAAAAACCTGAACAAAAAATTCAAAAACTCTGTACAAAGACCCGCAAAACCTGTACAAAAAAAAAATAATGAAAAAAACGTATCAAAAGAGTTAATTCGTGTAAAAAAAAAAAAACTTCAATTACAGCTGCATTATAATTGAGGCATGGGGACCTTGCCTTTTTAAGCAAGTCTTCACTTATTTTAAAACTCAAACAATAAATGTCTGAGTTTATTTGACCGCCGCAGGCGACCTTTGTCTTTACTGACTGTGTGTGGTGCGCCACTCTGAGTGGAGACCTCCCAGTACCAAAGACTGCTGTGCCTGTCACAGATTTTGCTCCTTTCCTCAGACCTACGGGTCCTGAGAATTCCTCTATAAATGCCTTTGTGCAGATGAGGAAGGACATCCCTCGAAACCTTCGGGTATATGAGGCTCTGTCCATTTTGGCTGGAATGACGTCTAGATGGTTCGGAGGTTTTATAGCGAATATGAGTACACTTGAGGGCAAGTTCGGGCACAATGGGCTAATCACCTGTTTGCCAAGTCACTTTGATTACATGTCCCGCCCATGGGCCTTGTGCACTTGGGTCCCCTCTACACCTCGTTTCACGGGGTAGAAGAGGTTCCGATTATGAGATGAGATGTTTATTTGACACTGTAAAAGTGATGTGATCGTGTCATCATTTAGTCTGTTTCTGTGCTTAATTATCACTAACAGACCAGGAAATCCCGTGTTTGATAGGACCTTATAAAAGAATTCTGAGACACAGTAATAAGGGGTGTGGGTTAAAAATCCTAAACCAAGCCTTAATCTTCATCCTAGCAACGTTCAAGGATGACATCGAAGAAGACGTTTTACTGTTCTCACAACTAATTTTACTACTTTGTTATTATTACTATTGCACAGAGAAAAATTGAACTAAACTATATTATCCTGTTATATGAAATGGAATGAGGAAGTTTCTAGGGCGGTTTAGAATTAGTTCAATAAATATTTAATGTCATTTTAAAAATAATAAAATCACTTTATCAAATAAATTTTAAAAAATAATAAAAATCTCATAATTTGCTACGAAAATATAAACTGGCACTAGCGTAATTTATTCTCTACCAAACTTCAAAAATGAAAATAGCCATTTTAGCCTAATTGACAGTTTTAAATACCCCCATATGACTAGTTTCAACTGTCAATACGACAACCAGTGATAGTAATTAATTATTTAATAAAATAACTCACTGGATGATCGAAATAATGATATATCCACCAAAGGAAAATCAGAATGATTTTAAAGAAAGGAAAATAAAACTTAGAAGAGAAGTAACTCCAAAAAAACTTTTCCAGGGGCTCTGATCGGGTTAAGATACAAATTTGCCTTGCTATTGTGATTTTTTTTTCCAGTTTCATATTTCTTTTTATATTATTATTACAAACTAGCAATAACCTGTCACACTTGACAGGTTTTTAATTATAGTGTGCTGTTTCCATTCCCAATGAGCAGATAGAAGTACATTCTTAGAGTGTTTTTGGTTTCTTTCCATTATACAGTGTAATCAAACTGTTCATGAACACCGTCATTTGAACGCTTTTCTTTGTTGATTGTAACTGTTTTCGGGAGAGTATATATAATGGAAACAATACAATTTTTCAACACAGTTGCATTCCTCAGCTGTGACCAACGTACACACGGCGAGAATTATGTTATTTTAGATTCAATTTAAAAGTTCTATGATGACAACATTTCGTGTGAAAGTGCATGTATTGTTTTCAAAGAGTGTTCCCTGATAATAAGTGGTTTTAACAAAAACTTTCAAGTTTTCATGATTTGTAGAATTCACTTTGGTATGTTATGGGCTCATGCACACCAATTTTTACGCACTTTTTCTTTGTCGAGGGCTACTAATTTCCTGAAAGAATAAAAGAAAAAAAAAAACCAAAGTATTTGTTTTATATAACACCCACACCACGCAAGTTGCACACCGTGCATTGCGCACTTTTTTGTCTGGCGCGAGTTACTATTTTGAGTGAGACTGACCAACGTAACATACATCGGTAATTATGTTAGTTGGGATTTTAATAAAATGTACATTTCTTATGCAGATTCTACAAGTTTTAGTGAAATCAAGTAATATGTAGTGTTATCCATTTTTTGTTGTTGCTTATAAGCAGCGGTAAATAATAAATTATGCTCAATGCCACGTAATCGTTAAAATGATAAGTAACGTGCTGGCTGCCGTCAGCATTAGCTAAAAATGATACATGAACGACACACCACGCGGACCCTCGCAAATCCTGCATCAATTGAAAAATAGGCAGCTTGATTTTATTGGTTGATTTTTTAATTCATGTGGCCTAATATCTCACCGAATCTCACGACGCAAATATTGGCTATGGTGTAGCGCAAGATGATTGATTTATATATATTTAATAATTAGGCGAAAAAACCTGTACAGAAATAATGTACAGGGCGTACACATCTGAAAACGCAAAAACCTTGTACAGATTATGGGTAAACCATAGCATGTGGCATGTATGGTTTGTTTTACGTGGTGAGGTTACCAGTCCCATGCACAACCTCATATTAGTCACTTCTTACAACATACATTAGGGAGCAGAAATCCTATCCTTCTTACTTTAACAAGAAAACAAAAATTAAAACCAATGAATAACATTTTCTTTGTTTTCAACATTCTAGGTCTGTAATGTTCTTTATCCCAAGCATAACCCACTTCTAATCTTCTCCTTATCCTTGATAGTCTGCGGTCCCATTTTAGAAATCCCAGCATTCTCTAGTCCACTAATCTTATATAGAGCAAAAGAACAAAACTGCGAGCACATGCAGGTACCACTACTTGGCATTGGGCTGAAAGAGAAGAGCTCAAACACTGCTGGATCAGTAACTCTAGTCCACTTCTAAGAAAAAGCAGTCTGTCAGAAGCATTAATGGGAACAAATTTTACATCGATCAGAGTGAATATGCAATTGATCCTTGCTCACTACAAGGTTTATGGAAACAAGAGGGCAGATAGACTTGCCGAAGATAGAAACCGCAAACAGAGAAAAAAAGACTGTATGAAGTGATTCATCATTAACATTTTCCTTTGTACTCCTTTTGGAGGATGGCGCCACCACTGCAGCTGGTCACCTGACTGGAAGCCTGCACCCTGCAGTCATTTGCAGTGGTGGTTTCTGTAGCAATGTGTTTTTCATGATAAAGTTGCCATCCCCGTGCACAACCTCAAATTAGTCACTTTGTATGACATGCCTGAGGGAGCAATGAGTCAAAACAATAATAAAAGTAGGTTCAAAGAAGTCAACCCACGAAAGCCAGATCCAAACCTCAGAAATGAGGTATCTGAGGAAGGTGGTTGAAGTAACAAGAAGAGACATGGTCCGCAACCAGACAATACGTCAAGGCCTAAAATGCCACCCCCTGCAGACCCAAGTAGAACAGTCCCAACTAAGATGGTTTGGCCATGTCTGCAGAATGGGAGAAGATCGGCTACCATGACAAGCATGGGAAGCATAGAGCCAGGGATCCAGACCCCCAGGACAACCCAGAGTCCGCTGGGAGGACAACATTAGACAATCTTTGAAGGACCAAGGACTAGAATGGAGCCAGGCCAGGAGGAAGACAGCCGATAGGATAGTCTGACGCTCTCTTCCAAACCTCACGGTAGAAGGGGAACGACTAAGTAAGTAAGTAAGTCAAAGAAGTCCATCAAATAGGGCATCCATAGTCAGACAATACAGAAGCATACTGTTCTGTAGAATAGTTCATTTGATACATTTCGGAACTGGTCGCCACGTACGTAAATACCATGTGTTCAACAAGTTTCAAACTAGATGAGGAACAGAGAAAACGCTTATGGCCATCACCGGTACCATTCCTGGAGAAAATCTACGAAGATATCAACAGCCTCAGGCTGACCACTGCTTTCTTTGAACTTGTTCAAGTTGACGTCTGAGGGTGAACAAACAAGAAGATGAAGAAGAAAACCTAGACACCCACAAAGTATCCATGTAAAGGTGTTCACGATATACACTACAGACATTATAAAATGCCTTAAATGCTAGAGAATTTGCAGCCTGCAAGAGCAAATAAAGAAAATAAAAAAATGTTATGTACTATATAGAATAGAGAACACCATATACTCAAATTATACCAAACATGGGATTGAACTGAATATTCTGTGCACAGGAAAAACACCATATCTCTTGTGCATGGGCTAAAATTAATTCAATCAGCTGTCCATGTGGAGAACTAACGCAAACAGTAGAATGTGTTTTGCAGTAATGTTTGCTCCACCAGAGGCAGAATGGCATCATACATACGTGCCAAGTAGAATGGGTTACACATAATCTGTGTAAATTGTTCTCGTTTTCACATCCATACGGCCGAACATACTTTCTGTACAGGTTTTTGCCAAATTATTAACCCTTTACAATTTGATTCATCCAAAAACACCAGTGCGGAAAGTCTACCATTCAGAATTGAGAGCAGGAACACTATTGTGCGAGACTTGAGTATTTCCGATATGAGAGAAGCTTCCGCTTTCTGAAATTGTTTTCTGAATCGATCAATATTTTTATTTTTCTCAATTTTTATATATGTTTATATTTCACAGAAAGAGCAACCCCCAAGTGGAAAGAAACATGGAACACAAAATATTAAAGAAAGGCTGTTTACACCTGTATGTACACATGCTAAGAAGATCAGTGCCAACTGTCACCCTGCAAAAGATCTCAAAGGGGCTAAGTCCAGTATAAAGGTAAGTTGGTAGCATTCATATTCTCATATATTTTCATGGTAATATCACATTATTTAGCAAAATTACTTAGTTTTTTGGTAATTACAATTTCCATTTAATGTTTTTCTTTTCATATAGCAGACATTTTTGAAATTATCAAAAATTTTTAGAATGGTCTATTTTTTAAGAAAATCTCCAGAAACCAGCTTCGATGCACCCCACTGAAAGAGGCTAATGTCATTCTCAAAAAAAATTACTAACGACTGTTGGCATTGCAAGATGACAAAAACAATTGAGGATTTTTACTTCAGACAACAGGAACGAGTTTGAAAAAAAAGTGCCAACCATTATCTTTTAGTGATGAGAGATGTAAATGCAGAAGTTGATAAGGATAAGAGCCTTAGAATACTAAATGGGTAAAGAAGAACTCATTCCCAGGGGTCTCTGATGAGATCAACTAAGAATAGTACTACTCCATGATGCATGTCGTACAAGGCAACTAACACGAGTTTGTGCCTGGGGCTGACCAACCTCATCATGACAACAAATTGCTACACAAACCACAACTGTTATAGCATGTGAATTTTTGGTGCAGGCTCTCTGCTGCATTGGTTGTTCCATGCTCCATTAGGAGCGAATAGGAAAATGATGAAAGAAGGACTCAACTGAACTGTGAACAGATTTAACTCTTCTGTCCCATGTGGTTTTTAGGTTTTACCCACCACGCCCAAAATGGGCGACACAATTTTTCCATCGTTGATGTTTTAAAACAATTAGGAAGCATTTTTATTAATGAGACAGTGTATCACATGGCAGTCCTTGTTCTGGAATCCCCAAACACAATTTTAAAGAAGAAGACATTAAAAAACAAGAAGGGAATAGCTTATAGATGTGATATAGATGAAGATGGTTTGGAGTGACCTTGAACTGATGGCACAAGCCAGGATGGCTTGGCATGAATTTGTTGAAGGCTTATGCTCCGCCATGCGCTAAAGGTTAATTAATGAATGAATGTGAGAACTTAAGGAGTTGTGAGTTCTTGTCTTTTTTTTGGATCCTGCCCCCTCCCCGGCAGTGATCTGTCCAATCTGGGAGACCCTTTTGATAGCTAGTGTACCTTCCTGGGGTAATTGAAACACTCAGTTTCTCCAAGAGGGACAGACAGAAAATTTAGAAAAAATGCAAACTCAACTTTTTTTGTTATTGTAAAATTGTTTGGTTTTGTTAATCTTTTCATAATTTTTGGAGTCTTTGAATAAACTGTCATGTTATGTTGACAGCTTTGTGAGTCAGAAAACTGTTTTTCTTGATTGCCTTGATTGTTTACAGAGCAGTCTTATGAATCTTCTTCTTCAACTGTGGGAGCCCTGAAGATTATTTGTTACAAGCACAAAGCATGTCTGTTCTTCTCTATCGCTGATAGTTTCTTTCCACTCAATAGTTCTTTCCTATTTCTTTCAGGTCCATTTCTGTGCTGTTGTTGTTGTTGTTTAACTAGAGCTGCTGAGCTTTTCACTCTTTTGCACCCAATACCAAGTTGAAGATCCTTCATATTATCTACATTGTAGATCTAGGCTTTTCCTGTGGCTTTTCTGCCATTCCAAAACGTGCTAAGTTCAAGTCATGAGGTCCAGTTTCTCCAGCTTGACTTGCATTTAAAAGATTGTCACATCTGGTCCCAAGCTAGGAGTAAGAAGCACATGGCATACTGTGTATTACCCACCTTCCAAGGGTCTCTCCAACTATGCAGAGCTAAAATACTGTGCTCTGGTTCTGGACTCTCCCAAGGAATTGTCACATCCTGCACAAAGTCATTTCTCAGCTCCTCTGCCTATCACTAGGTCCATAGTGAGATCTTGCATGCAGTCAACCAGGTCAGAGCCAAAGAATCACATCTGGGGCTCAAGTCACTTCTCCCAGCTTAGTGCGCAATGCTGGGTTCTCAACAAATTTCATCACAGGGGAATCCCTGGAAGTGTGTGGATGATTTCAAGAGTTAATGAGGGTGTAATTAGCCTCACAGACAGAGGTTCACTTCCACATGTATATTTTAGCATTGTGCATAGCTGGTATCATCATAGATATCATTGAAGCACTATACAAGGACGCAAGCAGTGCTGTTTTTGCAAGCAACGACATTGGAGAATTTTTCAAAACAACTGTAGGAGTTCGCCAGGGATGTATCCTGTCACCAGTGCTCTTTAATATATATCTACAACATATTATGCAGGAGGCTCTCTACGATTATAAATCAACCATATCGATTGGAGGCCGACCTCTGTGTAATCTACGTTTTGCTGATGATATTGATCTGATAGCTGGAACAGAATCAGAACTTCAAGACCTTACCTCTAGACTGGAGAAAGTAACAAGAACATATGGGATGGAAATTAATATAGAAAAAAAGCAAGATATTGGTGAATAGCCATAAGAAACATGTTCCGACCAACATTACGTTAAATGGGCAAACGTTAGAAGAAGTTAACACCTTTAAATATCTCGGGTCCACTATATGTAGTGATGGAAGATCAAATAAAGAAATCAAGACAAGACTTGAGATGGCCTCAGCTGCCATGACAAGGTTGAATGTGATCTGGAAAAGTAACATCAGTTTTCCTGTGAAGATCAAATTATACAAATCACTTGTATTATCTATTCTCTTGTATGGGTGTGAGGGCTGGACACTCACTGCAGATACGGAGCGAAGGATTCAGGCTTTCGAGCATAAATGTTATAGAAGAATTTTGCGCATTTGCTATAAAGAGCACAAAACAAATGTCTATGTTAGAGAGAAGATAAACACCTATGCAGGCCTCCAAGAACCACTTTTGTCAATAGTGAAACGTCGAAAGCTTGCCTGGTTTGGGCATGTAAATCGTCATGACTCCCTTTCGAAAACGATCCTCCAGGGAACAGTCGAAGGTAAACGGAGAAGAGGAAGGCAAAGAAAATCCTGGGCTGATAACATCAAAGAATGGGCAGGACACGGTTTCTCCACACTTGTACGCATTGCTGAGAATAGAGAGCAGTGGAGGACCCTGTCTGCTGATGCTTCCACCATGGCACCCCTACGACCCATGACGGGTTATGGGTTGAGATGATGATGATAGCTGGTAGTCATATAAGGATGACTCCAGATATGCCTCCATGCATTTCTGTGCTGTCCATCCATTATCTATTAGAATCCCTTCTTTGCCTTATGGCCTCAGTTGCTCAGTGTACAATCAAGTCCCAGTCTTTAACCTGCTTCCAAGCCAGTATTGAAATGTCAAGTCAGTCCTGTTGTATGACTCTGAAACAATGACAGCAGCAAAAACAACAACCTTTCATAAATTACAGGCTTTCATAAATGTGTGTTTGCATAGAATAGAAGGATTTAAATGGTACGACAAAATCACTGACATGGAAGTGATAACAAGAACCAGACAACTGCCAGTGGAACTGATGGTGGATAGAACACACATTGAGGAAAATTGATAATAGCACTACAAGGCAGTCCTTGTTCTAGGACCCCAGGGTAAGAGAGGTAGAGTGAGACTGAAAAGCACATGGAGAAAAAAAGTGAGGTCAGAAATGAAAGGGATTAGGAGGAGATAGAAAGACCTTGAGTTGATGGCATGGGGCTGGAGTACTTGGCATAAGTTTGTTGAAGGCCTGTGCACCTTCAAGTGCAGAGGGGTAATGAATGAATGAAGCCAGTACGCAAAGGAAGCTCTTCAGAGGAACGTAAACCAGAAGGAAGCAGTCCGGTTTCTTTCAGCATATTATGAAAAGAAGAAAGTTAGAATAGATTATGAGTTAGAGCAGATTCTTAGAATAGATTGTGACTACAGAAAGTGATGGGGAAACAAAAATAGAAGACAACCAAGAGAGACGATACTGAACAGTTTAACAGCATGGCTTAGGGAAAAAGTCATCAACAGAATTGATCAACAGCAGTAGGGATGGAAAGTTGTGGAGTGAAATGATCCCCTATGCCAGCAGATATGGTACTTCTATATACCCCAGCAGCCTTGGATTGGTTTGGTGTTTAAGGACCATATTAATTGCACACAGACAACTCCATCAGTGCTCCAATCTCCTCCCTTAAATCCCACAAGGAGTATTTCAGCACAGTGCATGAACTCCATAGCACCAGCAAGGATCCCAATATGTGTATACAGGAATCACACATTCTATAAATATTTTTGTGGTGGTAGGTTTCCTAATTTTTTACATTTTGCCAGGGCAGCGGCCGTATGGCCTACTCTTTACGATTTCCAACTGCCGAGGGATTTTTGGTGTGCGCAACTTGCACATGGGACCTCCAGTTTCCTCGCTCTTATCAAAGAAGGCTAGGCATTCAATCTCACTACCCAGGAAATCAGGGAGGAGTATGACATCATTAAGAACAACTGGTTCTGAAAATAATTTCCATCAGTTATATCCCCTGTACTGGGATCAGACCTGGTACTTTTAGAATTAGAGGTGGATGCCATACCTCTAAGCCACTGCGACCCTCCCAGCAGTCCCCGTCTGCTCAGTTTCATGACGTCATGAATAAGAGTGGCACTGAAACAAGTTAATTTAACATTCATACTGATTTTCAGAAAGTCCTATCTACCCATAGAGTGGGAAGAGAGTTTGCCTGTCATGGCAAAGTTACGAGGTTCCTGTTTGAAACCTGGCAGTGTCATACTCCAGTCTACCCAGCTGAAAATGTGTACCTGACTCTGCTCATGAGTTAAGGAAGGCAAAGGCAGTGAGGAAGGAAACTGGTAACCATACCTCATTAAGCTGGAGATAGTATGGTGAAGTATTTAACACTTACTTCCCTATGGTAGTATCTGTAGTGGGTCAACCTTTTTGTTTTTGTTTTTTTGGAGGGGATTTTCAAGGGGGGGGGGGGGGGGGGGGGGGGGGCAAAGTAAGGGAAATGGTTTTCAAGTGCATAGCAAAAAGACTACACTTCATAATTTGCATGTTCCAAACAGAAGATCACTCCAGAGTTTGCAATTCAGGTCACTCCAATTTGAGATGTCACTCGGCATTTTACATGTCACTCCAGTTTGAATCAGCCACTCCAGCAGCAAAGTACTCCAGGGAAATGGTTGTCAGTAATATGCATTTAAATTCCAGCATTTGTACTTCACTCCATCATTTGCCCAATATGATCACTCCAACATTTACATAGAAACACTCAGAGCATTTGCAATAGTTGTCCAGCATTTGGCATGATGGGAAACTCAACAGAGAAAATCATTTTGTTGCCTTATGTCGCCACTCCAGCTTTTTGGTCTGTCTTTGCTATCATGCCAGAAGAAGAAGAAGACTCCAGCATTTGCAGTAGGTCACTCCAGCATTTGCAATAGATCACTCCAGCATTTTCAACAGATAACTCCAGCATTTTCAACAGATCACTCCAGCATTTTCAATAGATCACTCCAGCATTTTCAGTAGATCACTCTAGCATTTGCAGTAGGTCACTCCAGCATTTTCAGTAGATCACTCCAGCATTTGCAGTAGGTCACTCCAGCATTTTCAATAGATCACTCCAGCATTTTCAATAGATCACTCCAGCATTTGCAGCATGTCACTCTAGCATTTGGGGTAGGTCATTCCAGCATTTGCAATAGATCACTTCAGCATTTGCAGCATGTCACTATATAACTGTAGGCTATCAAACCATGCTTGTCTCTCTTTTCCTATGCTCCTTACAGCTTATAACCTACAAGTAAAAGATTTTTTTTTAATTGTTGAAGTTGTCTAGAATCATCTTCATCATCTACCATCTCCACATTGAAGGTCTGCTGCAATGGATCCCCAATGTCTTCTGTGTGTTGTCTTGATGGGACACTGATAGACTCTTTCCTGTCCATCTCTTGACGTTATCCTCCCGCTTATAGCATTGTCTTCCTCTTGCACATTTGCCTTCAACTCTTTCTTCTATTACGGTTCTCAATAAGGTGTTATGTCTTTTTACATGGCCAAAATATTTTTGCTGTCTAATTTTGATCTCCTTCATTATTCTCTTTTCATTCCTAGGTTTTCTAGTCCCTCTTTATTTGTTTTCTTCTCTTTCCATGAGATGTGTCCCATTCTTCTATATATCCACATCTCAGAGGCATCAATTCTTTCTTCCAAATCCTTGTTCATTGTCCATGTTTCTACATCATACAATAATTAAGAATATATGTAGCATTTGATGATTTTCAGTTTGTATTTGTGAGTAAATTGTTTAGATGTTAGTATTTGTATCATGTTGAATGTAGCTTTGGCGCTTCCTGTTCGCTTCTTGATTTATGTTCTGCATCTACCATCTTCTGTTATTATATGACCAAGATATGAGAAACTCTTGACTTGTTCCAGGATTTTCCCATTTACTCTTATCTTTTATGTTGGCTTATCATCTGCTTCACTAATTATCATAGTTTTTGTTTTCTCAAGATGAATGTACAATCCATATTCGTGACATATGCTGTTTACTTGCTTCACCAGCTCTTGTAATTCCTATTCATTTTCAGCTAGCAGAATTGTATCATCAGCATATCTAAGGTTGTTTATTGATCTTCCACCAGTGTTCAATTGTGGCTTTTTCTGTAACTAACATGTTTCTCTGTGCAGATATTAAATAGGCAGGGGAACAGTACACAACCTTGTCTCACACTTCTTTTTATATCTATATATGGTGAGTAATTCCTGCCAGATCATACTGTCGTGGTTTTTCTCCCAATAATCATTATTGAGTATGTCTGGAATGTACCTTTCTGTTTCCAGTATTTTTATTTTCAGTATCTTTGAAGCAGAACTCTTATAGGTTATAATTTTTGTAATATTTCTTTAATAGTTTGTAGCTGCAATTTAAAGATTACTTAAATGTCTACTTGTCAGTAGCTTGTTCTTTATCCCTGCATAGAGAAATCTATATCTAACTTAAATCTTTTGGGCCGCTTCTGTTCTTCCCTTAATTTCTAACTGCCCATTCCTTCTTCATTTGTTATTTATAACTGAATTGGTTTTATTTCTCTGTTCTAGCCAATGTTCTTCAATTTTTTTTTAAAAATTGCTTCCGTGTATTATCACAGCTTGCAGTCTTTTATTCATTCTGAAAATTGAATCAAGCATGTATCTGTTTCTTCATTTAATTTTCAAACTTAATGAATTGTGTACTGACTTAAAATTTTTACAGTTTTTAAAGTGCACTGATTAACACATTAACTACCGAATTGAAAAACACACTGTGGCCGAATTAATTTTTTTTCCCATTTTCATCCTGTAGGTGTTTGCACAAAGTAAGCGGTTGTTTTCATAATTGTTTACATATTTTTATGAATTACACGTCATTTTAAAGATAAATGAATGTACTATTACAATAAGCACCATTTGTAACTCTAATAGAGGTTGTTGCTATTTAATGGCCCTCTGATGGCCGAACTTACAATATTTTCACAATTATAACTGCTTGCGCCCCATCTCTATCAAATTCCCTATTTCAATTAATTTGCACACCATTTTCACTCTTGTCCTCATCGCTAGATCTATCAGTCAATTGTTGAAACAAGTTTCTAGCCTATTCAGCTGTTAGACGAGATGTACAAGCATTCTTTTGTGGTCCTATCACTAGTTGCCAAGGTAAACAGTTTTACACCATTTGGTAACTAACCCAAAACGCTGAAAAACATGAACATAAATATAAATTTTCCAGTGTTCTACAACAACCATGCTGTAGTAATTTGTTTTCCGGTAGCAACTTAAAATTTCGAACCAGATCAGAAAGTGTTTCAGTACATTTTTCATTTGTTTTATTACTAAAATTAGATCGACGCTCTGAGCGGCTTGCGGTCCAAATGATAGGATTTCAAAAGCCGGTCCCACCGGCTTGCGGTAGTTAATGTGTTAAATTATTTTGACTTTGAAAAGAGCAAAGGACTTTGATACATTGCTATAATGTAATCTTTGTAGGACCACTTTTGAACTTAATGCCAGGATGGAGTTATCTTATTCATCTCCCCTTTTATTGATATTTGTTTCAGGTTTTTGTGGATGTTCAGGTTTCCCCTTTGTTTTGTGGATTCCATGCCAGAGCCTATAAAAATAAATCTGCAGTGGGTTCTTTTAAAAACCATTTGACGTACTCCTTTTCATTTTTTGTTCTCTTTATATACAGATGTATATTTACTGATTAATTTTAATACCTTGTTGTTTAATTACGTTTTTGAGCAGTTATTATACAATCCATTTCTTACTTGTTAGTTTTACAGATGTCTCCAGATCACGACAAAGAGTTCAGACAGAAATCAAGGATGATCACACCAAACGTAAGTTTTTGGTTTGTTACAGAATGGTATTTATTGTTAAGAGTCCAGTCTCTTTTCAAGAGCAGTTGTTGAGGATGAGAAAAAATGCACAGAGAGATTTAAAACAAAAACATTAGTTATAGTTGAAACCAGGACATTATGTAACTCATTCAGGGCTTAACATATCACTTGAGCACTGAGCCTTTAACTGAAAGTGCAGCCAAAATGAAGACTTACATTAGCAATCTACAGGCCTTCATTATACACAGAAAGAAGGGGTATCATTTATTAATATTCAAGCAGAACCATACATGAGAATGATTCACATTTCTAATGGACATAACTGTAATACAGTGCAGTATGCCACTGCAAGAAAATTATGTTTAAAACTAGGCACTTCCACCCAACTACCACCAGTATAGACAACCACACAAAGTTAGCCTTTATCCCAAAACATGCTGGTTTCAGCATTAGGGTTGTGACAGAGCTCAAATATGAATCTGAAATCCATTGGAATTAAAACAATTTTAACAATTATTTTAACAAATTCTAAATCCAGCAGATAGTGTTTAAAATTTAGATTTAAGAGCTGAAACTTAAATTTATTTACTTAGGTTAATTTTCTAAGAAAAAAAATTACCTTTGCTTTTAACTTGCTACATACAAGATGTGTAACAAATAATTTTGACTCATTACAGGATTTTACAAAATGTAGAATGAGAGAATATTTTGTCATCCTGGATACATAAAACACAACTAAACCATCTTGTAAAATATTTAACACTCTACTAAAACAATATCAGTGGAAGAACTGAGTAAAGTAATAATAATAATAGTAAAGTAACATGAAGCTAAAGTTTAATGCCATTGCATAACGGGGACCATTATGTTTATATTGGTGCGGATTTCTCATGTTATCATAGAGATATTCTCTTAAGAAGAAAAACTGGAAGAGGAACTAGTTGCAGAAATGATGTTGTACGGGTTACTTAGTGAAGCATAAACAAATAAAGGAAATAACATGATGTGGTTAAATTATCACTAGACAGGCCATAGTAACCTGCATTTGAAAATAGAACATTTGCTGAGATGCCTCAGAATGAGAAGGCCCAACATTTTGAGTCCTCAAATATTATTGATTGGTCTGACTATGTCCACTTTGTACCATGGTGGCCTATACTTACACAAATCTTAGCTATCGTAGAAACAGGCCTATGTAGATACATTTCTTCATAAAGAAAAACATCTCAAACAGTTTTGAAAAAGTTTGACAAATGAGAATTCCCTTGTGCATAGGCTATGAATAGGAAAAATTAACTTTTTGTTTGTAGAAAATTTGGAGAGGGAATTTAAATGGTATAATTAGACAGCATATTTTTGCCACAACAAATTAAAATGAAAGGATTCAGCATTCTTGCACAACTGAAAATTAAGATGTAACAGCAACTAATTTTGTTTTTAAGAATAAATTTTTGTAGTGAGACACCCATTTTCATCTCATCATGAAAATAAAGAGAAACTTCATTTATTCACTTATATGAAACCAGCTGAAAAACTCAACCCTCATGAACACCCAATTCATATAAATGAAAAATCCACATTTGTAATCGATCATGTTGAAGATTATTTGGACCAGTTACATCTTTTGTGACTTGTGTTTTGTTTTTGACATGTACAAGAATTTTTAAACAAATATGTTCCAGATTTAAAGTTGAGTTCTTAAACAAGAAAGTTTTAGAAGTTACTTTAATAAGATGATGAAAATGCTTCAAATGGAAGTCAAAACAAGAAATTGTGGTTACTGAAGTAAGGAGAAAAATAATAGATGAAGGATCCCCATCTGGGGAAAGTATAGATGAGGGTAGTAATTGGATCGACCATAGACATTACTTACTTAGTCGTTCCCCTTCTACTGTGAGGTGTAGAGGTTTGGAAGAGAGAACGCCAGACTATCCTGGCCTGGTTCCATTCTAGTCCTCGGTCCTTCAAAGATTGTCTAATGTTGTCCTCCCAGCAGACTCTGGGTCATCCTGGGGGTCTGGATCCCTGGCTCTTTGTTTCCCATCTTGTCATGGTAGCCGATCTTCTCCCATTCTGCAGACATGGCCAAACCATCTTAGTTGGGACTGTTCTACTTGGGTCTGCAGGGGTGGGATTTTAGGCCTTGACGTATCGTCTGGTTGCGGACCATGTCTCTTCTTGTTACTTCAACCACCTTCCTCAGATACCTCATTTCTGAGGTTTGGATCTGGCTTTTGTGGGTTGTAGTCATTGCCCATGACTCACATCCATATGTCAAGACTGGGACATAGGTGGAGCGATATACAGCTATCTTCGTTTTCTTACCAACCTCTCTCTTGCTGAGGAATCCTTGATTTATGGCCTGAAAAAGTCTCCCAGCTGCTGCTTTTCGAGTGGCCAACTCTTCTTTGATCCATAGACATTGTATAAATTAAATTCTGGCTTGATCAACCACTAATTATCTTCTTATGGCGCTGGCAATGGTGATGTACCATTAAGTGATCGGATATGTAATCTAAGTTGCAAGATCCCACGGTAGACCAGTTACCATCACCTGCTACCATTGGAAAGATAAAGAAAAGTGAAATAAAGCCAGAGTTAATTATAAATGGAAGGATAAAGTGAAGTAAAATAAAGCCAAAACTTAATGCCAGTGGCAGGATAAAGCAAATTCAAGTTTCTGTGCTCTTTTCCTAATCTTCTTTAATAAACTTTTTAGTGAAGGAATTTATTCGGTACGTTGCCAGTGAATAAGATAAAATTCAGAACAGCTCACATCCTTTATTGACTGTAGTAATAAAAATTATAAACACAACAGAGAAAGAGCAGCTAATTATAAGACATAGCTCCCCCATCAGGGAAAATCATCAGCCTTTAGCTTCTTGAACCAGTTTTATTTGATTTTCTTTAGAATCCACAAGGTGCAGGACGCTCAAAGCCAAACCTGTACCAGCAGTCGCCAAATCACATGTCAAATCTGCAAGTGCTGCCACCAGACTACTTGCCAGTGACCTTGTATCTCTGAAACCAGAGGTAAGGTTTTATGTCAGACTCAGTTAATTCAAGAACTATTGTAGTCGTAATTGCACTTTTTAAAGCCCTTAACTATGAATTTTCCTTATTTAGAGTGTACGGCTGCTTGATTTCTACTTGCCATTTTTTATTATTATTTGTTTGATTATTTTGCCTGATGAAGCTTTAGAGATGGAACCAAAATAACCACAATGGCAGGGTTTTGTTGTAAGAGTAGGGTCTCTCCAGTCAACCTAGCTGTTAATGGATACATGACTCAGCAATTGAGACAGGGATGGCAAAGACAGCAAGGACTGGAACTGGTCACTCCAACTGATTAAGCTGTACCTAGTGTAATGAAGTCTCTAACACTTCAATCTCATATGGCAGGATCTGCAGTGGGACTACCTTTACATGTTACTCCTGGACTTCTCAAGAGAGAATCTACTCCTGCCTCAACTTTGGAGGATGGAGAGTACACTACAGTTTCAAATTTTGATGAGTGAAATGTATTTCTGTCACAGTTTTCAAAAAGGGAAAAATATACTGCTTAGCTTCTGTTGGTAGGGAAAATAAGCAACAGCTGAAGTTTTTTTTAATTTTTGTGGAAAAAAGGGCTGGGTTGGGGGGAGGGTTTGGAGGGGTGTTGAATGCACCTCTCAGTTTTTGGAGAATTGAGAATACACTGTGAAGGATAAGAGTATACTTTTAACTTTGAAGGAGAAGAATGTACTTTTAGCTTTGAAGGAGAAGAATGTACTTTTAGCTTTGAAGGATCAGAGGCTACTTTTAGCTGTGCAGGATAAGAGTATACTTTTAGCTGTGCAGGATAAGAGTATACTTTTAGCTTTGAAGGGTAAGAATGTACTTTTAGCTTTGAAGGATAAGAGTATACTTTTAACTCTAAATGAGTCAAATGTACTTTTAACTTTGAAGGATACAAGTATACTTATAACTTTGAATGAGTTAAATGCACTTTCAGCTTTGGAGGATAAGAATGTACTTTTAGCTTTGAATGAGGCAAAAGTACTTTAAGCTTTGAATGAGCCCAGTGTACTTTTAGCTTTGAAGGATAAGAATGTACTTTTAGCTTTGAAGGATAAGAATGTACTTTTAGTTTTGAAGGATAAGAATGTACTTTTAGCTTTGAAGGATAAGAATATACTTTTAGCTTTGAAGGATAAGAATATACTTTTAGCTTTGATTGAGAACAATTTAACTTTTAGCTGTGGAGAAGAAGAGTTTACTTTTAGTTTTAAAGGAGAAAGAGTGTACTCCTTAGCTTTGGAGAAGAAGATTGTACTCATCAGTTGTAGAATGAGTACAATCTTTATCTCCAAAGCTTTATGAGTACAATCTTCTTCTCCAAAGCTAAGGAGTACACTCTTTCTCCTTTAACACATTAACTACCGCAAGCCGCTGTCAGCGGCTCACAAAATAATCACATTTGGACCGCAAGCCGCTCAGAGTGCCAATCTAATTTTAGTAATAAAACGAATGAAAAATGTACTGAAACACTCTCTGATCTGGTTCAAGATTTTAAGTTGCCACCGGAAAACAAATTCCCAAAGCATGGTTGTTGTAGAACACTGGAAAATTGATATTATGTTCATATTTTTCAGCGTTTTGGGTTAGTTACCAAATCGTGTAAAACTGTTTTCCGTGGCAACTAGTGATAGGACTACAAAAAATGCGTGTACATCTCGTCTAACGGCTGAATAGGATAGAAACGTGTTTCAACAATTGACTGATAGATCTAGCGACGAGGACAAGAGTGAAAACGGTGTGCACATTGATTGAAATTGTGATTTTGATAGAGATGGGGCGCAAGCAGTTATAATTGTGAAAATATTGCAAGTCCTCGGCCATCGGAGGGCCGTTAAATAGCAACAACCTCTATTAGAGTTACAACCGGTGTTTATTGTAATAGTACATTCATTTATCTTTAGGGAGCCGCGCTAGCGTAGTGGTTACAACACCGCTCTGGCGACCGGGTGATACAGGATCAAACCCGGGCGACGGCATTTGAGGATTTTTCGTCGACCGGGATTTGGACTGGATTAACTCGAGACCTGGTGAGAACATTTGAAGGTGTGTCGTCGACCAGGGACTGGCGGCTCCTGAGCCGACCCAGCTGCAATGGGTACCTCCGAAATCGGCGAGTATTTGCCTGAATGGCGAGGGACACCTGTCTCTGTACAAGAAATAAAGGGATACTCACGTAAAATCAATGTCAGGTTAGACATAAAATAATAACCTGAGATTTCGCCTCGAGTATTAGCGGGCGAACGCAAAAAAAAAAAAAAAAAAAAAAAAATTTATCTTTAAAATGACGTGTAATTCATAAAAATATGTAAACAATTACGAAAACTACAGCTTACTTTGTGCAAACACCTACAGGATGAAAATGGGAAAAAAATTTAATTCCGCCACAGTGTTTTTCAATTCGGTTGTTAATGTGGTTAAAGCTTTGGAGAAGAAGATTGTACTCATCAGTTGTAGAATTTATACAGAGAATTTCAAAAGCAGTAGACCACAAACTGAGGAAAGAACAAGCAGGATTTAGAAAGAACAGAAGATGTGTAGATCATATATTCACTCTCAGGAACATTATAGAGTAGTGCTCAGAATGGCAAAGATAGCTGTACATTAATTTCGTTGATTTTGAAAAGGCTTTTGACAGCATACATAGGGACAGTTTATGGAAAATACTGAGGGCTTATGGAATTCCAAGCTGCATAGTGTCAATCATAAAAAGCCTCTATGCCAACTTTATGTGTAGTGTTGGGCAGAGCAACCTAACCTTTGAGGTGAAGACAGGAGTACGACAGGGATGCCCCTTATCAACCACTCTATTTTTAACACATTAACTACCGCAAGCCGCTGTCAGCGGCTCACAAAATAAACACATTTGGACCGCAAGCCGCTCAGAGCGCCAATCTAATTTTAGTAATAAAACGAATGAAAATTGTACTGAAACACTTTCTGATCTGGTTCGAGATTTTAAGTTGCCACCGGAAAACAAATTCCCAAAGCATGGTTGTTGTAGAATACTGGAAAATTGATATTATGTTCATATTTTTCAGCGTTTTGATAGTTACCAAATCGTGTAAAACTGTTTACCGTGGCAACTAGTGATAGGACTACAAAAAATGCGTGTACATCTCGTCTAACGGCTGAATAGGATAGAAACGTGTTTCAACAATTGACTGATAGATCTAGCGACGAGGACAAGAGTGAAAACGGTGTGCACATTGATTGAAACTGTGATTTTGATAGAGATGGGGCGCAAGCAGTTATAATTGTGAAAATATTGCAAGTCCTCGCCCATCGGAGGGCCATTAAATAGCAACAACCTCTATTAGAGTTACAATCGGTGCTTATTGTAATAGTACATTCATTTATCTTTAAAATGACGTGTAATTCATAAAAATCTGTAAACAATTACAAAAACTACAGCTTACTTTGTGCAAACACCTACAGGATGAAAATGGGAAAAAAATTTAATTCGGCCACAGTGTGTTTTTCAATTCGGTAGTTAATATGTTAACAGTCATAGATTGGGTGATGCGCCAGACAACAGAGGGCAGTCCAAGAGGAATAAGATGGACTACATGTTCTACATTGGAAGATCTGGAATATGCAGATGACATTGCACTACTAGCACATTCACATCAACACATCCAGGAAAAAACGGATAGACTTAATAAGTTTAGCCAGCAGGTGGGCTTGAACATCAATTTAAAGAAGTCAGAGGTTATGACGCTCAATGTGAGCAACCCTGAGCCCATATCAGTAAGGAATCAGCAACTGGTACAGACAGACACCTTCACATACCTAGGATGCATAGTAACACCAGACGGCGGGGCAGGCAAAGACATCAACATCAGAATGAATAAGGCAAGAACAGCCTTTTTTAGCCTAAACAACATCTGGAAGTCCTCTCAATACAGCACAAGCACAAAATTAAGATTATATCAGAGCTGTGTGCTTTCTGTGCTTCTTTATAGTGCGGAATGCTGGAGAGTTACAGAGAAGGAAATGTCGAAATTGTCCTCTTTTCACACAACATGCCTAAGAAAAATTCACCGAATCTTTTGGCCAAATACCATCACCAACCAAGATCTGCTTACTCGGAGCAAGCAAGAGGACATGCACACCATCATAGCTGGCAGACGCTGGAGCTGGAGCTGGGTTGGCCATGTCCTCAGAAGAGACCCCAATGCCATCACAAGAACAGCTATGCTTTGGACCCCTGAAGGAAAATGAAAGAGAGGCCGACGAAAAACAACCTGGCGGATGACTGTGGAGGCTGAGATGCAAAGAATGAACCAGAGTTGGGGCACTGTACGAAGGATGGCCGCCAATCGAGCAAAGTGGAATCAATTTGTTGTTGCCCTACAAGACGCCACTAGGCGTGATGGCCACTGACTGCTTTGACGGTCGGCGGCTAAGGATCAAAGAAGAAGAAGAAGTTGTAGAATACAGTGATTGTACATTGAAATATAGCATAAACTGTGATCAGTCTAACAAAATAAGAAGAAGAATTTCATATGTCAGAAGATATCAGTGTTTATAAAATATTTATTCTCATTCATTTAGCTCAAAACTCTATAAGTTTAGGGCTTCTCCGTTTTAATTTATGAAGTGTGAGCTAGTGAAACTCCCAGTTGAGTGAAGATTATGAAAGTGCTGCTTGTTACAGATGCAAGTTCTTCTTTATTATAGTTCTGTAGGTATTCTTCTGCGTTCGGTTTGTAGTCATGCTAAATCTGCAGGCCTGTCGCCAGGACGAAGTCCACAGTCTTTACCAGGTCGGCGCAGCAGCCCCATAGCTTCTGCTGGAGGTCAGCACCCCTTGGCCAGGTCACACGTCGTGATTCATCATGGGTTGGGCAGTTCTGGAGAATGTGTTCTGGGGTCTGGATTCCAGTTCCACATGGGCATTCCAAAGTAATCTGCAGTGGCCAGTTCTCAGGCGGAAAATTGTGGTCTGTTGGTTTCTGTTGAGATGGTGGATTTGGTCATCTCTGCTGTATATATCCCCTTCCTCCTTCCACTGATTTTTGTACTTGTTGTGGATGATGGTTTTTGCTTCCCGATAGGGAAATGGGTGGCTGTATTGTTCCATTTTACTGCCACTTCTTGATAGAGCATCTGCTTTCTCATTACCAGCAATTCCACAATGGGAGGGTAACCACTGAAGGGCAATGGTTGATGACCTTTGGATGATGTTAAGCTCAGATCTGATCTCATTCATCATGTTATCATTTCTGGGGTTTTGTATTGATTCCAGTAATGATCTGCAGTCGGTGAAGATTACTATCTTAGCTGGTGCTGCTATTCGGGTCTGGTGAGGATTTTCAGGGCTTGCAGTAGTGCCATAGCTTCTGCCCTAAAATTGGAGATCTTTCCAGTTGGGAAGGCCTTTCGGATGATCTTTCCATTTAGGAATCTTTTGTAGGTATTGGTTTACAAGTATTGTCTCCTCATTTGCCTGATTATTGATAGTATCTGATTTGTATTTGTTGCTGAGGTGATGTCGAATCATCAATACCCTTTAGCTCCCCAAGGAGCATAGGCCTTCAACAAACACATGCCAAGTCCTCCTGTCACGTGCCATCCGCTCAAGTTCTTTCCATGTTTTCCTTATCATTTTCACCTCTGTTTCCAGTTCTCTTCGCCATGTGTTTTTTGGTCTACCTCTGCCTCTCTTTCCCTGTGGATTCCAGAACAAGGACTGTCTTGTAATGCTATCAACAGGTTTCCTCAATGTGTGTCCTATCCATCGCCAGCGTCTTCTTCTCAACTCTTGTTCCACTGGCACTTGTCTGGTTCTTGTCATCAATTCCACATTTGTGACTTAGTCATACCATTTCAGTCCTTCTATTCTACACAAGAACCCGTTTATAAAAGTCTGTAGCTTTTTGGTTGTTATTTTTGTTGCTCTCCATGTCTCAGAGCCATACAATAGGACTGACTTCACATTTGAGTTGAAGATTCTTGTTTTCATGTTGGACTTGATTTCTCTTGTTCTCCATATGTTTCCCAATGCAATGAAAGCTCCTCTTGCTTTTTGTATTCTTATTTTGATATCACTGTCTGTCCCTCCAACTATGTCTATATTACTTCCAAGATATGTGTACGATTCTACATCTTTTAGTGGTGTTTCTTCAAGTTCAACCTTGTTATCATTTCTTGCATTTATTCTCTTAATCTTTGTCTTTTCCCTGTGTATTTTCAGGCCCACTTGTTGTGACCTCTCATCGAGAATCTTCATTTTCTCTTGAATCTTGTCGGACGGGGGGAACTTCTTCTGATGATCAGATTGCTTCCTGTTGTATCGCTCTGTAAAGAGTTTCCTATCATGGTTATGGTTATGGGACAGAAGAGCCAAGTCATCTGCAAAATCCAGATCATCAAGCTGTTTAGTCAGATTCCACTGGATTCCATTTCTGTTGTGTGATGTCAATGTTTTCATAACCCAATCTATTGCTAGTAAGAAAAGAAATGGAGACAAGAGGCATCCCTGTCTCACTCCCGTTCTAATCCTAAACAGTTCTGTAAGATGTCCTTCATGAAGAACTCTGCCTGTCATGTCTTCATAGGTCTTCTTTATTAAGTTAATGATCTTCATGGGAACTCCATAATGCCTCATCAATTTCCAAAGCGATTCTCTGTCTACACTGTCAAATGCCTTTTCATAGTCCACGAATCCAATGTATAGCGGTGAATTCCATTCCAGACTTTGTTCAACTATTATTCTCAATGTGGCTATCTTGTCTGTACAGGATCTATTTTGTCGAAAACCTGCTTGTTCATCTCTCAGTTGCTTGTCTATGGACTCTTTTAATCTCTCCAGGATGATTCTGTTTAATACTTTTGCTGGCACTGATAGTAACATTATTCCTCTATAATTTGTGCACTCTTGTAAATTTCCCTTCTTAGGCAACTTTACCAGATCACCTTCCTTCCATTCTGCTGGTATTTCCTCTCTCTCCCAGACTTTGCCAAGTAGTTTGTATAATATCTCTGTAGAGGTATCAATATCTGTTTTGATGGCCTCTGCTGGAATGCAATCTGGACCAGCTGCTTTTCCATCTTTCAGAAGCTTTATGGCTTTCTTTATTTTTTCTCTACTTGGTCGTTCACTGCTAATTTGTAGCTCCTCTTCTGCTGGCTGGATGTCTGGGGGATTAGTTGGAGATGGTCTATTGAGAAGTTCCTCAAAATGTTCTATCCATCTCTTCATTTGTTCTTGTATATTACTAAGCAATTTTCCATTCTTATCTTTTATGAGGCCATTTGCTTGCTTATATTTCCCTGTTAGCTTCTTTGTGTTGTTGTACAGGTCCCTCATATTTCCTTTGGCTGCAGCTTCCTCTGCTTCCCTTGCCAAATCATCAATATATTTCATCTTGTCTCTTTTGATGTTTCTTCTTACTTCTTTGTTTGCTTCTAATATACACTTCATGAGCCTTGGCTTTGGAGCTTCTAGTTTTGCTTCTGTTTAAATCTGCTTTCTTGTTTTTCTTGCTAATGGTTTCTGTTGTTATCCATGCTTTATGCTGATGTTCTCTTTTTCTCAGTACTTCTTCACATGTCTCGTTCCATATATTTTTTACTTGTTGCCAGTGGTCTTCCGTATCTGTTTCATCTTCCAGCTGTTGGAGTACTTGGTATTTGTTGGATACTGTGATTGAAAATTTTTCTCTTATTTCCTGATTTCTTAGATATCCCACATTATACTGTTGTCTATAGCTATATGCTGTTGTAAATTTCTTGAGTTTTAATTTTGTTTTAGCCAACAGCGATGGTGGTCTGATACAACATCTGCTCCTCTACTTACTTTCACATCATGCAATGATGACCTAAACTTCTTGCTTATGCATATGTGATCAGTCTGATTCTCAGTTCTGTGGTCTGGTGATATCCATGTTGTTTTATGTATTCTTTTATGTGGAAATATGCTTCCTCCTATAGCTAGTTGATTTGAAGCACAGAAGTTTGCTAATAGTTCCCCATTCTCGTTCATCATACCTAATCCATGCTTTCCCATGATTTCTTCAAAGTCTGTTCCTATTTTCGCATTTAGGTCCCCCATCAAAATTGTGATGTCCTTTCTTTTCTTATTGTCCAAGACACTTTGTAGTCTGGTGTAAAAGTCTTCTTTCACAGATTCTTCTTTATCGTTTGTTGGTGCATAACACTGAATGATGTTTATATTTACTTTCTTTTTGGCTGATTTAAACCTTGCTGTTATAATTCGGGGCCCCATTGCTTCCCATTCTATAAGTGCCTTCTGTGCTTCCTTGGACAGCATTAGAGCCACCCCTTCACTGTGGTGGGCTCTTTCCTCCTCATGTCCTGAGGACAACACCATTTCTCCTGTGATCAATCTCCTCTTCTCTATGCCTTTCTATCTTGTCTCGCAGAGACCCAAGATATCAATCCTGTAATTTGTCTTTTCTTCTGCTACCTGTGCAGTTTTCCCTTGTTCACACAGAGTGCGAACATTCCAGGTGCCAATCCTGGAGATTTTCCTAGACGAAAAAAGGTTAGTCGGCAATGCAGACTCCTTTCGGCTTTCTCTAGGTTGCTTCATGTGCCTCCTTTTGAGAGGACCTTCTTCTGTCTTGGGCGGCTGAGTTGATTTATATTCTTTATTTGACTTGTCCATGTTTGTTGAAGTTTTTGTGGTAAAAAGTTTTTTACGGGATGGGGTAACCAGCCCCATGCCCAACCCTCCTTAGTCGCTTTTTATGACATGCCTGGTAGGGTACAGTGTTACTATTCTTTGCTCCCCTTTCGGGCCCCGGTAACACACGAGTGGATGTCGAATCATAGGAGTTACAAAACATTTTCTGTATGAAGTGCTTTGCTAATAAACTTTCTGTCTGAAATTGTTTGGAAAAGTTTGCATCTGTAATAGTTGTGTACTTTTATTATCTGTAACATTTGTATATTTTTATTATCTGTAACAGTTGTATATTTTTACTATCTGTAGCAGTTTGCAAATATTTTTCTCTACCAGAAGAGCTTTGGAGATATTTATATTTTTTCTGTGTAAAATAACAGAATAAGATAACAACTCTTGAGGCAGGAGAAAGTCTAGCCATGCAGGCAAAAATGGCAGCTCTGGGAGTTGATGTTGGCGTTCAAGCCTTAGAAAGGTTGGTGGATAAAGGTTAAAAATGTGCACTGTATGAAATTCATCCAGTGATGTGGTAAATGAGTGTATATTGTTCATTATGAATGAAGTGAATGGAAGGAGAAGTGAATGTGGAGTTTTGTGGTGTGAAATAGAATTAATTTTAATGTCGAATAGAATAACTGATATAACAAGGTGGTGTGAAGAGTTTTAGGTGAGAAATAGTAGTGACAAGTACACAATTCGTAGTATAATGAAAATTATTATCATAGTGTGTGATTTGCAACTTTCTGGGTTTTAGTTGCTAAAATGTGTTAATGGTTTGAGCTTTGCTCCGCAGCATTGCATGATACATAACAGTAGATAATGTATTTCTTTCTTTCAGGATGTATTAATTTGTCCTTTTAGGATGTATTAATCTGTCCTTTTTTTCACAGAAAAATCAGTACTGGGAAGGATTATGCTTGTATGTATGCATAGATGCTTTTGCATATATGTGTGTATGTAAATTCCTATGCATGTGCACATATTTAAGCATGGATATATATGATTCACACTTTTTTAAACACAGTGATAGGAATTTCAAAACCTTTATCTGCACTCACTGGGCTATATTGCTTACAGCCTGCTGCCAAGAAGTTAATAATTTTCAGTAACTGAGTGTGTTGCATTTTTATTTATTTCTTGACAAATGAAGGAAAATTAGTTTGTGTCTACTGATCATGGAGCCGTGGTAGCGCAGTAGTTAGTGCACTGGCTTACTAGCTCGGTGGTCCATGGTTCAATCCCCAGTTGAGGTGGGATATTTTAGACCACAAATGGCTCCGGGGTCGACCCAGCCTCATGAATGGGGTACCAAAGCAACTCTGGAAAGGTTAAGGCGGCTGGCGTGATGCTGACCACATCACTCCTAGTGTGCCGATGGTCAAGAAAATATAGGCCTAACACCATATTCCCAATATGCCTCAATGGGTGTGTAACGGGGTCCTACTGATCATGTCTGTACTCTCAAGAGTGCCACTTGGTGAAATAGGTTTGAAACTTACAGAGACAGCATATCTTTTGCTGCTTGACCTACTTCCATATGGACAGTTATCAACATATCTCTCGCTGTTTGGCTTACGTCTAGAGTTGCATTGTTATCAGATTCGCAGTAAAGGACTATCTCGGAGGATTTGTAGAATATGGCCACTGTTATCAGTGTCTGACACAGCTTTGATGGAATGTTCACCCATTGTTTGCCTAAGCATATGGCACATTTTACCCAACAGAAGATGGTGGTCTGATACCACATCTGCTCCTCTACATACTTTTACATCATGCAATAGTGACCTAAACTTCATCATCATCATAACCCTCCACTCCCAAAGGAGCATAGGCCTTCAACAAACACATGCCAAGTTCTCCTGTCACATGCCATCATCTTTCCACATTCTCCTCATCATTTTCACCTCTGTTTCCAGCTCTCTTCTCCATGTGCTTCTTGGTCTATCTCTGCCTCTCTTGTCCTGGGGGTTCCAGAACAAGGACTGCCTTGTAATGCTATCAACAAGTTTCCTCAGTGAGTGTCCTATCCATCGCCATCGCCTTCTTCTCATCTCTTGTTCCACTGGCACTTGTCTGGTTCTTGTCATCAGTACCACGTTGGTAACCTTGTCATACCATTTTAATCCTTCTATTCGATGCAAGCACCCATTTATGAAAGTCTGTAGCTTTTTGGTTGTTTTTTTGTTGTTGTTCTCCATGTTTCAGAGCCATATAATTGTGACAAGATGGGGCGGCCCCTATCGATCTTTGTTTCACTCCGGCAGTATAGTATCTTGTGCGAAGGTAGATACCTTTGAAGCCCATATTAGATACTCTTGAGTTTTGGCCACTGGTGGACCACTACTGCGAAGCAGGGGAAGCAATACCATCACAATAATAGTACTGACTTCACATTTGAGTTGAAGATTCTTATTTTCATGTTGGATCCGATTTCTCTTGATCTCCATATATTTCCCAATGCAATGAAAGCTCCTCTTGCTTTTTTTTTTTCTTATTTTGATATTACTGTCTGTCCCTCCAACTTATATTGCTGCCAAGATATGTGTACAGTTCTACATCTTGTAGTGGTGTTTCTTCAAGTTCAACCCTGTTATCATTACATGCATTTATTCTCATTATTTTTGTCTTTTCCCTGCATATTTTCAGACCCAATTGCTGTGACCTCTCATTGAGTGTTTTCAATTTGTCCTGCATCTGATTACGGTAATGGGACAGAAGAGCCAAGTCATCAGCAAAGTCCAGATCATCCAACTGCTTAGTCAGAGTCCACTGGATTCCATCTCTGTTGTGTGTTGTCGATGTTCTCATAACCCAGTCTATTGCTAGTAAGAAAAGAAATGGAAACAAGATGCATCCCGGTCGCACTCCCATACTTATGCCAAATGGTTCTGTAAGCTCTTCTTCAGGAAGAACTCTGTATGTCATGTCTTCATATGTTTTCTTTATTAAATTAATGATCTTCAGGGGAACTCCATAGCGCCTCATCAATTTCCAAAGTGATTTTCTGTCTACACTGTCAAATGCCTTTTCGTAGTCCACAATTCCAATGTATAGTGGTGAATTCCATTCCAGACTTTGTTCAACTATTATTCTCAAAGTGGCTATCTGGTCTGTACAGGATCTGTTTTGTTGAAAACCTGCTTGTTCATCTCTCAGTTTTTTGTCTATGGACTGTTTTAATCTCTCGAGGATAATCCTGTTTAATACTTTTGCTGGCACTGATAGTAACATTATTCCTCTAAAATTGTACACTCTTGTAAATTTCCCTTCTTAGGCAACTTAACCAGATATCCTTCCTTCCATTCTGCTGGTATCTCTTCCTTTTCCCAGACTTTACCAAGTAATTTATATAACATCTCTGCAGCCGTGTTGATGGCCTCTGCTGGAATGCCATCTGGTCCAGCCACTTTTCCATCTCTTAGAAGCTTTATGGCTTTCATTATTTCTTCCTTCGTTGGTCTTTCACAGTTAATTTGTATCTCTTCTTCTGCTGGCTGGATGTCTGGGGGGTTTTGTGGAGCTGGTCTATTGAGAAGGTCCTCAAAATATTCCGTCCACCTCTTCATTTCATTCATTCATAACCCTCCACTCCCAAAGGAGCATAGGCCTTCAACAAACACATGCCAAGTCCTCCTGTCACGTGCCATCATCTCAAGTTCTTTCCACGTTCTCCTTATCATTTTCACCTCTGTTTCCAGCTCTCTTCTCCATGTGCTTCTTGGTCTACCTCTGCTTCTCTTGCCCTGGGGGTTCCAGAACAAGGACTGCCTTGTAATGCTATCAACAGGTTTCCTCAGTGTGTGTCCTATCCATCGCCATCGTCTTCTTCTCATCTCTTGTTCCACTGGCACTTGTCTAGTTCTTATCATCAGTTCCACGTTGGTAACCTTGTCATACCATTTTAATCCCTCTATTCTACGCAAGCACCCATTTATGAAAGTCTGTAGCTTTTTGGTAGTTGTCTTTGTTGTTCTCCATGTCTCAGAGCCATACAATAGGACTGACTTCACATTTGAGTTGAAGATTCTTATTTTCGTGTTGGATCCGATTTCTCTTGATCTCCATATATTTCCCAATGCAATGAAAGCTCCTCTTGCTTTTTGTATCCTTATTTTGATATCACTGCCCGTCCCTCCAACTTTGTCTATATTGCTGCCAAGATATATGTACGATTCTACATTGTATTGGTGCTTCTTCAAGTTCAACCCTGTTATCATTACATGCATTTATTCTCATTATCTTTGTCTTTTCCCTGTGTATTTTCAGACCCAATTGCTGTGACCTCTCATCGAGTGTTTTCAATTTGTCCTGCATCTGATTACGGTTATGGGACAGAAGAGCTAAGTCATTAGCAAAATCCAGATCATCCAACTGCTTAGTCAGAGTCCACTGGATTCCATTTCTGTTGTGTGTTGTCGATGTTCTCGTAACCCAGTCTATTGCTAGTGAGAAAAGAAATGGAGACAAGAGGCATCCCTGTCACACTCCTGTTCTTATCCCAAACTTCTGTAAGCTGTCCTTCATGAAGAACTCTGCATGTCATGTCTTCATATGTTTTCTTTATTAAATTAATGATCTTCAGGGGAACTCCATAATGCCTCATCAATTTCCAAAGTGATTCTCTGTCTACACCGTCAAATGCCTTTTCGTAGTCCACAAATCCGATGTATAGTGGTGAATTCCATTCCAGACTTTGTTCAACTATTATTCTCAAAGTGGCTTTCTGGTCTGTACAGGATCTGTTTTGTCGAAAACCTGCTTGTTCATCTCTCAGTTTCTTGTCTATGGACTCTTTTTAATCTTTCAAGGATAATCCTGTTTAATACTTTTCCTGGCACTGAAAGTAACATTATTCCTCTATAATTTGTGCACTCTTGTAAATTTCCCTTCTTAGGCAACTTAACCAGATATCCTTCCTTCCATTCTGCTGGTATCTCTTCCTTTTCCCAGACTTTACCAAGTAATTTATATAACATCTCTGTAGCCGTGTCGATATCTGCTTTGATGGCCTCTGCTGGAATGCCATCAGGTCCAGACGCTTTTCCATCTCTTAGAAGCTTTATGGCTTTCTTTATTTCTTCCTTCGTTGGTCTTTCACCGTTAATTTGTAGCTCTTCTGCTGCTGGCTGGATGTCCGAGGGGTTTTGTGGAGCTGGTCTATTGAGAAGGTCCTCAAAATATTCTGTCCACCTCTTCATTTGCTCTTGTATATTGCTGAGCAGTTTTTCATTCTTGTCTTTTATGAGGCAACTTGTTTGCTTGTATTTCCCTGTTAGCTTCTTTGTGCTGTTATACAGTTCTGTCATATTTCCTTTGGCTGCAGCATCTTCTGCCTCTCTTGCCAACTCCTCAGTATACTTCCTCTTGTCTCTTTTTATACTTCTTTTTACTTCTTTGTTTGCTTCTGTGTACACTTCTTGAGCCTTGGCTTTGGAACTTCTGGTTTTGCTTGTGTTTAAATCTGCTTTCTTGTTTTTTCTGTCTTTTATCTTATTGATGGTTTCTGTTGTTATCCATGCTTTTTGTTGTCGTTTCTTTTTCCCCAGTATTTCTTCACATGTCTCATTCCATACAGTTTTGATTTGCTGCCAATATTCTTCTGTATTCTCTACATCTTCCAGCTGTTGGAGCACTTGGAATTTGTTGGATACTGTGACCGCAAATTTATCTCTTGTTTCTTGATTTCTTAGATGTCCTACATTAAATTTTTGTCTATAACTTTGCATTGTTGCATATCTTTTAACACATTAACTACCGCGAGCCGGTGTGACCGGCTTTTGAAATCCTATCATTTGGACCGCGAGCCGCTCAGAGCGTCAATCTAATTTTAGTAATAACAGGAATGAAAAATCTACTGAAACACTTTCTGATTTGGTTCGAGATTTTAAGTTGCCACCAGAAAACAAATTCCCAAAGCATGGTTGTTGTAGAACACTGGAAAATATATATTATGTTCATATTTTTCAGCATTTTGGGTTAGTTGCCAAATCGTGTAAAACTGTTTACCATGGCAACTAGTGATAGGACCACAAAAAATGCGTGTACATCTCGTCTAATGGCTGAATAGGCTAGAAACTTGTTTCAACAATTGACTGATAGATCTAGCGAGAAGGACAAGAGTGAAAATGGTGTGCACATTGATTGAATTTGTAATTTTGATAGAGATGTGGCGCAAGCAGTTATAATTGTGAAAATATTGCAAGTCCTCGGCCATCAGTGGGCCGTTAAATAGCAACAACCTCTATTAGAGTTACAAATGCTGCTTATTGTAATAGTATATTTATTTATCTTTAAAATGACATGTAATTCATAAAAATCTGTAAACAATTACGAAAACTACAGCTTACTTTGTGTAAACACCTACAGGATGAAAATGGGAAAAAAAATTAATTCGGCCACAGTGTGTTTTTCAATTCGGTAGTTAATGTGTTAAGTTTCATTTTTACTTTGGCTATCAGAAGGTGGTGGTCTGATGCCACATCTGCTCCTCTATATACCTTTACATCCTGCAATGATGATCTAAACTTCTTGTTTATGCATATATGATCAATCTGATTTTCTGTTCTATGGTCTGGTGATATCCATGTTGCCTTGTGTATTCTCTTATGTGGAAACATGCTTCCTCCTATAGCCAGTTGATTTGAAGCACAGAAGTTTGATAATATTTCCCCATTTTCATTCATTATTCCTAGCCCGTTTTCAAATGACTTCTTCAAAGCCGGTGTTGACTGTACCTATCTTTGCATTCATGTCACCCATCAAAATTGTGATGTCTCTTCTTCTTACTTTCTCCATAATTTCCTATAGTCTAGTATAAAATGCTTCTTTCACAGACTCTTCTTTGTCATTAGTTGGTGCATAACATTGGATGACATTTACATTTATTTTCTTTTTAGCTGTTTTAAAAGTAGCTGTTATTATTCTGGGTCCAACAGCTTCTCATTCAATGAGTGCTTTCTGTGCTTCTTTAGATAACATAAGAGCTACCCCTTCACTGTGGTGTGAACTTCCGTCTTCATGTCCCGAGGACAGCACCAATTCACCTTTGATGAGTTTCTTCTTGTCTACCCCCTTCCACTTTGTTTCGCACAGTCCCAGAACCTCGATTTTATATTCCCTCATTTCTGCTGCTACTTGTGCCACTTTCTCCTTGTTCATTCAATGTCCGAACATTCCAGGTGCCAAATCTGGAGGTTCTCCTAGAAGAAAGAAGGTTAGTCAGTAACACAGACTCCTTTCGGCTTTCTCTGTGTTGCATCATATGCTTGCCTGCGAGAGGACCCTCCCCTGTCTTGGATGGCTGTGTTTTATTTTCCTTAATTGACTTGTCCATGTTTGTTGAAGTTTTTTGTGGTTTAAAATTTTTTTTAACAGGATGGGGTAACCAGCCCCATGCCCAACCCTCCTTAGTCGTCATGCATGGTAGGGAACAGTGTTACTATTCTTTGCTCCCCTTTCGGGCCCCGGTAACACACAGGTGACCTAAACTTCTTACTTATGCATATGTGATCAATCTGATTCTCAGTTCTGTAGTCTGGTGATATCCATGTTGCTTTATGTATTCTTGATTGATTGATTGACTGCACCCTTAGGCATGATGTACAAGACAACTAATATGAAGTTGGACAATTTAGGCTGACAACATCATCATGTAAAACAAAGTGTCACAGAAACCAGTGCTGCAAGAGTATGTGACTGTTTGCTGCAGGCTTCCTTCAAGGGGACCAGCTGAAGTGGTCACTCTATGCTCTGTAAGGAGCACAATGGAAAATAATGAAGATTTGACAAGTTAAAAAAAAAAAGCAAAGACTCAAAACTTAGAAATTAAAAAGACTTTCTTGCTGTTTCTAATAGGAGTCATAGAAACATAACTACCTAAACAATATACAGGTAACAAAGAGCATACAGAATATAGTCAGTAACTTATTAGTCAGTTTTGAAATTTCTCATTTAAAAAACGATGCTAATTAAACAGCTACTTGCAAATGAAAATGAACAAGTAAAATTGTTTTTGTCAGACATGGGAATGAACATGATTGATATCTTCAGCTGGGCTTCAACTTGATGGTCCAGACTAATTGACTGACTGTCTTAGTGGATCATAGAATGACTAATAAGATGGCTACTACTACTTAGTTTTTTCTCTCCTACCCTGGGATGTAGAGGTTAGCCAGAGAGAGCTCTGTGCTATCCTATCAGCTGTCTTTTTATTGGCCTGGTTCCAGTCCAGTCTTCAGGATTATCTGATGTCGTTCTCCCAGTGAACTCTGGGTCATCCTGGAGGTCTGAATCCCTGGTGTTTGGTTTTCATATTTGTAATGGTAGCTGATCTTCTCCCATTCTGCAGACATGGCCAAACCATTGTAACTGGGACTGTTCCATTTGGAGTGAAAAGGGTGGGTTTTAGACTAATAGGACATAAGGATTAAATTCATTTCTGTACCATATGGGTCCCATCTTGTGCAATGTGCTACAGCTAATCGACACTAAAAGCACCATCTTATGTGTCTGAGCAAGCATTTGCAATTCAGTATTGTGTGTGTCATACTTAATGTTCACATGGGACTTATATTTTTATTGCTCATATATACTAATCCCATATAGTATAGCAACCCTATTTAATTCCATTAAGAGAGTTATCAACATGTCTGTTTTAGCTTGTATATGAATTAAAAAATAAAATGGTAAGAAATCAGTTTAACAAGTTAATGGTGCACAGGAAACAAGGGATGTTTCGGGTTTTACCCTTTGTGGTTTTCATGGTTTTCTTCAAAGGAAAAACCCAATTTCTTTAGAAAATACCATTTTCAAAGTCACAATATACCTCCTTAGAAAGTGCTCTGACAATTGATTTTGACATATTTAGATTCAGGAAAATATAAATTATCAGAGTATAGACTAATCCCAATTTTCACTTCTGGCTTATTGTGACTTAAAATGCACTGCCCCTCATTCCCTTAAGTTTATTATAGTGATGTCTAATGTTGTATGCTTTCATTTTGTTAACAGCAAAAGCATTAAAAGCTATTATGCCCCTTTTAACATTCATTATATACCAAAGTCTCTGGCTTATCTGTGCTGCTGTCCCTCTCATTGTAATTGTCCTCGTCCTAAAAAAGAAATATTGTTTTTATTTGTCTGACAGAGCCTTATATCCTCCATCAGGAAAGTCTCTGTACTACCATGTAGCTGGCTATTTGCCCAGTGATCCTAGCTTTGGGTATGTACATAATCAAAAATCATGTGCTACCAGTTTTTACAGTTGTGTAAATGTTATTACCGTGTTCATATGTGAAGTGGCTCTTAATTTTTTTCATTTCATTTTTCTTCTGTTGAAAGTTTGGTGTGCTGAGTAAGTTATGTCTTTTTTTGCCTAATTAATAGTTAATAAACTCTATCCATCTGCACTCTAGTGCAGCCTTTTTCAACCTTTTTATCCTAGAGGAATCCTTGAAATAATTTTCTGGTATCAGGGAACCCCTGCATAAAACTTATGATATCTACAGCTCATGGTACATTAGCATGATCAGTAAGTTGTAAATATAATAATGACAGTGAATAAATTTTTTGTAGTACCTATATATAATTCTTGTCCTTGTCACCTGTTCGTAACTGTGGCTGACGAAGGGTAAAACCCATATCGTCCCTTGTTTCCTGTGTACCGTTTACTTGTAAAACTGATTTCATACCATTTTATTTTTTAATTTATATAAATATAATAATCCAAAAAAAGGTTACATCATTCGAAATGAAATGCTACAGAAGGATGTTGAGAACACCCTGGACAGAAAAAAAGACCAACAGAGAAGTACTGCACTCACTAAACGTACAGGAACATTGGCTCCTAAATACCATCGCAATAAGGAAGCTGAAATTTTTCGGTCATATAAAAAGACATAATAGTCTGGAAAAAATAGTGATGGAAGGCATGGTCCCTGGAAAAAGGGGAAGGGGTCGACCTAGACGACGGTGGACCCAGGACATCACAGAGAGTCTGAACTTGTCTTTGGCTGATGCAGGTCGACTTACCCAGAATCGTGATGCGTTCAGAGCAGCTGTAATGGAGACAACGTTCTGGAAAGAATACGTCACATGATGATGATGATAATAATCCAATGCAAATTGTTAAATTTTTTTTTTCAACCACGATCTCTCGCTGAACCCCTAGGGTTCTGAGGTACCCCCGATTGAGAAACCCTGCTCTAGTTGCTTGATACACAATGTGACTTCTGATGCTTCTACCAGTGTTCCTTTTTTTATTTTTAATTCATTCGACGTTTGCTGAGCAAGTATGGGTTTGCCCAGGGTGCAATGATGTCGATTCTGAACAACAATAACAATTCATTCTTTACCCTTCTGCTCACCAAGGAGCATAGACCTTTAACAAACTCATGTCAGGTCGTCCTGTCCTGTGTCATAGACCTTTAACAAACTCATGTCAGGTCGTCCTGTCCTGTGTCATAGACCTTTAACAAACTCATGTCAGGTCGTCCTGTCCTGTGCCATCAGCTCAAGTTCTTTCTATGTCTTCCTAATCCGTATTATTTATGTCTCCCTCTACCTCTTCTATCTCTTTTACTCTGATCTTTATTCTCATATGATAATAGTTAATGCCTGATTATTGTTTTTATCTTATGTTTAATCTCAGACAGTACTAAAATTACTTGCTTTCATCTGAGTAATTTATAAAATGTGATAATTATCTTACTGATGGCTCCCCCTCTATTTTCGTTAATACATATTAACATATTGGCTTATCCTTGACAGCTTTCTATACGTTTTTCTGTGTGCTGATCCCAGAATAATTTTTGCTGCTTGCTTCTTCTGTGTATACCTTCAGATGTTAGCTTGAATAGGTTTAAAGAAAGCAGTCATCAGCCTGAGGTTGTTGATGTCACTATTTGAGTTTGTCCAGGAACTGTATTGGTGATAGCCATATGTGCTTTCTCTGTTCTTCACATGTTGGTCACTCTTCCAGCAGATGTTAAGCAGTCATTTTAACGGTAGCACAGTTACACTCATTAGTACTTCCTGTCGTTAGCTTATTGAACATATGGTATCTCAATCTGATGTGGCTGTGCGGAGTATGAAGATTACCACATATTCTTTTCTGTTCAGCTGGTTGTTATGGGTGGTTTAGTTTCTTTGGTTATTTTGTCTAGGGTATTCAACATTGGAGAGGTCCCTCCCTTAATACTTCTTTTACTTGTATGAACTCAACCGGGCATTCCATCATGCCGGTAACACTTTTTAAATGCAGCCTTTTAAATAACACATTTAGTCTCCAACAGTAAAGAAGTCCCTCAAGGCCAGTTTGGACGTGAAGACGAAGATATATTTATTACGTGAACAGGCTCCAATAAACTTGCATCCAAATATTAATGTAAGACAATGACATGACCTAGCCAGTCTTGAAAACGTCACTAGTCAGTCGACTATGGACAAGATGTCTTCGACATGTTGCTGCAGACTTTATTTAATATTTCCACTCTCTCTTTCCTTGACATACAGCATTCGCTTGTCCTAAAATATCAAACCAGCATAGACTCCGTGAAGTAGATGGACGACCTAGCTGTAGTAAATCTTTATAACTCTGTAGTAAGAGCACACGGATAGGAGCTGGACAATTATACGTCCGTTCACGCTGAGGAACACGAGGAAAGGCCTAGAAGTATCGCTCACTTCTGCCAAGTGAAGCCAGCCACAACGTCTGCAATAATTATCCAAAAGACAATGACGTACTTCCGGGAGTAACCCAGGAAACGTACTATCAACAAGCTATTCCATAAACAAGCCTTGTCGATGCTGATAAATATGTTATGAATTTACTCATAACACTGGTAATATTCATAATTTTTTCTGGAGGCCTTGATACTCTGCTTCCCACTTGTTTATGTACCTGCTTCATATAAAACTCTGAACCTTTTTCACAAATTGTGTTAGTATCAGGCCGAGTTAGATTTCCACCTTCCTTTGCCAATCTGTCAGCTACTTCATTGCGAGGAATGATGAAATGAGATTTTTGCTGGTTTAATATCATATCTATCAGAAAATTTGCTGTGGTCATGCACATTTTATTTATGACAACCAGATAAGTGCCAGTTGAACGAGAGATGTGAAGAAAATGCTGGTGATGGATAGCGCACACATTCAGGAAACCTACTGATAGCATTACAAGGCAGTTTTTATTCTGGAATACTCCGAGTAATAGAGGTGGAGGGAAACTGAAAAACACATGGAGAAGAGAACTGGAAAGGAATGAGAAATACATTGAAAGACCTCAAACTCATAACACTGGACAGGAGGACTTGGCATACATTTGTTCAAGGCCTAAGCATCTCTAGCTCTTAGTATACGAGCTCAAAAACCACGTTTTTACGAGCTAATTTCAGAGAGTACATTTTTAGACATGACTACCTTTACAGATTTTGCATTAAATAATTTATTTATAAAGATAACATAAAGTGTTGTATATCAAAATGTGAAGAAATGAAACCCCTATATCATACATAACTAAATTGTTCAGTGGTTTTAAACATGCATTCACCATAGACAGTAATGTGTGCAGAAAAATTTTAAAATGTAAAAAATTGAAAATCAAATTGTACTTATCAATATGTGTAATTAATTATGGTAAACTTCAACCCCTAAAACTACTTTTATTTTAAACTACATCCATTTTCACATAATGTAATAAAGTTGCAGTTGTTTCTGAGCACAAATAAAGTTTTTATCATAATTTGAATTTTTAGGGTATAATTTATTTTTGGACTAATGAATCCTACTAAATTTAATCAAAATCGATCAATATTTCACACAAATTTGAGTTTTCAAACATGAAGTGTACCGGAAATGGCATTAGAACTCTTATGGGAAGAAAAGTATGTAAATAATGTTAAATCTTTGGCTATTGACATGGAAACCGTCTAAACCGTCTTTGGCCTTTCTAAAAGGCCGGCTGTAAAACGGGGATCGATCATCGGCCTTTCTAGAAGGCCAGTCGGATACTAAAAGTTAAGAGCCAAAAGGTAATAAATGGATGAATGAAAATGTATATCAGTTATGTGTCTGAGTGGTTGTTTAGCTGAACCCACTTTTTACAGGTGTTAGAATGTGAACGAACAAACGTTATTTTAAAATGTAAATTGCCTAATGAACATTGCTTAATTCCACAGGTTGATACCACATTACAAGCATTGGCTGCCTGAAGAATATGGGAAGCTACAAATGATTAACAAGAAACTAGGTATAATAATTACTATATTTTTATCTACCAGATCTTTTAGTAGAGATCTAAAGGACAGTTGTGCCCAGCTGAGTTTCCTGGAATCTGAAATCCATAAAATTTAGGAAATTTATATCATGGTTAGGATATATTCAGTGGTTACCAGAGCTGCCATTATCAGCAATGTATGTTTGACCCTGATGGCAGGAGGAACAGAAAATGGCCTAACAGTGGCAGAAACCCATTTTAATAGATTTAGGCCTGTCCTGGAAACAGCTGAATAGAAAATAGAATATTTATGTTGATGGAAGACCCTTGTGGAAGTTGTATGTGCTGTGGGCTGCTCATCATCATTGTCCCCCTTCAACTCCCCAAGGAGCATAATAATAATAATAAATTCTTTAAGCACCAAACACGGCGCATAAGGCAGAAACCAGTGCTCTCCAGGTTGTTCGTTGTGACGCCACTCCTCTTAGCTCTTGCACATTATTTAGGCCCAACGTTCTTCCTTCTCTTATTATTGTTCTTCTGAGTGTTTCTTTTGGTCTTCCTTTTTTCCTCTTACCCTCAGGAACCCAAGTGAGCGTTTGTAGTGGTATTCTGTTGTTTTGCATTCGTAGGACATGACCGATATATGACCATCGTCTTTTCCTTATATAGTCGGAGACATATTTCTGCCTAGAGTCTTCTCTTTTTTGTCGATTAGTCTTGAATTCTTTCCAACTGATGTTCATGAGTTTTCTAAGACATTTGTTCTCGAATGTATTCAGCTTGTTCTCCAATGATTTTGTTATTTTCCAACTCTCACAGCCGTATGTTAACACTGAGATAACATTTGAATTAAACAGACGAAGCTTGGTATGTATATTCAATGATCGTAATTTCCAAATGTTAGATAATCTATTGAAGGCGCTAGCTGCCAAAGCAATTCTAGTATGGATTTCTCTTGTTGTGTCACCATCCTGAGTCATTTTACTGCCTAAATAATTGAAACTTTCAACTTTCTGTAGTTTTTTTTTTTCCCCGTTCAAGATGATATCAAAGGTCTCGTTAGAAAAGTTCATAGCTTTAGTTTTAGAGGCATTTATTTGGAGACCTATTTTAACCGAGAGATGACACAAATTATTTATTGCTTCTTGGGATTGTCTTGGTGTTGAACTTAAGAATGCTACATCATCTGCGAAATCCAGGTCCCCCAGGAATTTTCCATTTGTCCATTTTATACCCAATTGTTCATTGTGGGTATAGTTTCTCATAACCCAATCAATAGCTATTCCAAAAAGTAGTGGTGACATAATACAGCCTTGTTTAACCCCTGTTTCTACTGTAAACCATTCTGTATTCCCTTTATTTGTTCTAACACAACATCTTGCATTGTCATATAGCGCTTTGATTATATTCACATATTTTGTTGGAAAACCATAGATTGTAAGTATCTTCCACAATGATGGGCGGTGTAGACTATCAAAGGCTTTTTGAAAATCGACGAAGGTGATAATAAGTGGCGATTGCCTTTCCACTGATTCTTCTATAATTGTTCTTAGTGTGAATATTTGATCAATACATGATCGTTTCGGCCTGAAACCCGCTTGTTCTTCTCTGATCTTTTCGTCAGCATGCAATTTAAGTCTTTCTAACATCATGCAACATAATAATTTTCCAGGTACTGATAATAGAGATATACCACGCCAGTTATTACAGTCTGATAGATCACCTTTCTTCGGTAACTTTACAATAATACTGTCTTTCCATTGTTGTGGTGGTTGTTCTTCTCTCCATACTTCATTTATAATATCTAAAATTCTCAAGAGGTTGTTGTCATTAACTGCTTTAATCATTTCCCCTGAAATTTCGTCAACTCCAGCCGCTTTAAAATTTTTTAATCTTTTAACGGCTTGTTTGATCTCGTCCAGCGTGAATTCATCGCAAGTTATTGGCAAGGTGGTTGTGAGTGTTTCATTATTAAAATCAGGTGTTACTGTTGGTGGTGGTCTGTTTAGCACCTCCATGAAGTGCTCAGCCCATCTCTTCATTTGTTCTTTTTCTGTTGGTATTGAATTCCCTAATTTACCTTTAACAGGTGTTTCCATAGCAGTAGGCTGGTGACATAGTTGTTTTGTAATTTGATAAAGGCACCTACTATTACCAGTTCTTGCAGCATTTTCAGCTTCTACGGCCAGTTCATTGATGAAATGTCTTTTATCTCTTCGAGTTTTTGTCTTCACTTCTTTATTTAACAAGTTATAAGATAGTTTGCAAGATTCAACTGCATTATGTGTACTTGCCGCTAGTAGTTTAAGTTTTGCTGTTTTCCTTTCTTGTATTTTATCCCAAGTATCTTCTCTCATCCATTTTTTCTTTTTATGTACTAGGTATCCGGTGGTCGCTACTGCTGCTTCTGTCATTGCTGTTCTCAGTTGTTCCCATTTAGTATCGATTGTCTTGGTGGTGATATCGTTGTCAATTTTGCCTAAAGCATCGAAATAGTTGTTCATTTTGACATTATATTCCTCAAGGAGCATAGGCCTTCAGCAAACGTATGCTAAATCTTTCTGTCCCATACTGTCACCTCCAGGTCTTTCTGTATATTACTCATTAATTTCATTTCTATCTCCAGTTCTCTTCTCCGTGTGTTTTTTTGGTCTTCCTCTGTTTCTTTTACCTAGGGGGTTTTAGACTAATGAATGTCTTGTGAGGCATCAATAAGTTTCCTCAGTATGTGTCTTATCCACCGCCAGCATCTTCTTCTCATCTCTTGTTCCACTGGAACTTGTCTTGTTCTTGTCATCAGTTCCACATTGGTGATCTTGTCATACCATTTCAATCCTATTCTACACAAGCACCCATTTATGAAAGTCTGTGACTTTTTGGGTTATTCAGGTTCCTGCAAAAAAGAAGTGAATGAATGAATGGTAGCTAAGGGAAAGTGCTGTGCTTATACTGGAGAAATTATGAATTCTGTTTGTTGGTCAGACAACTTTTGTTCCCCTCTCCTACCACTCATTCAATGTCATCTTTATGGTATTTTTTAATTCCTTCCTTTTGTTATCACTGTATCACTTTTCATGGAATGTATTTATGATTTTCATGTCAAGCTTTTTTCTCATTTAAAATTGTATGACAATGACCTATTTTTGCTTAACCCACCAGACAATGGTAGAATGATTGATAACTGTTGCTGTAAGGATAATAACAAGAGTGATTAAATGTGGTGATGATTACTATTTTATGGTGATTGTGATAAAGTCATAGCTTGAAAGAGAGAGAGAGAGCAGTGCTTTTAATAAAATAAATGAATATATATTGAAATAATTGACAACAGAAAAGAAGCCTTTTCTTGAAGATTTTTTAAAATCTCATATTTTCTTCAATCCTCCATTTAGAGGAAGATGATCGCTCAAGACAAAGGAGAAGACTGTGCAATGCAAGACAAGAGAAAAAACTACAAGGATTGAAGGATGAGACGATAAGAACAGAGGGAGGATGTTCTTCAGATGCCGGGCAGAACTTGTTTTCATGAAGAGGTGATAAGGGTAGACACTATGCAGCAACAAAAGACAGATCTGAAATATACATCCACTTTTTGTTGCCTGCAATTATTACAAAAGCAGTAATTAATATTTTAAGATACCTTAGAATATTTTATAAACATATGTCCTTCCCTTTTTCTTAACCTTCCCTGCCTTTAGGATAGCATATGACTTCTGCAACATCTCTGAACTAGAAACATGTTGGACATGTGTTCCTTTTATCTGAGTTCATTCCATTGTGCCCCATATAGAGAAGAGAACTAGTGACAGAAATGAAAGAGATGAGGGAAACGTGGAACGAACTTGAGCTGATGGCATGGGACAGGAGAAATTGGCATGTGTTTGTTGAAGGCCTATGCTTCATGGGGAGCTAAATGGTAATAATGAATGTTTTAGAGAAGTTAATACGGATGCTGGCAAACATATCAGTCATTTGTCTTCTGTCATCATTCTTTCTACCACTTATACAGTAAAGTATCATATGGGTAGCCTGGTATAAGTTAATGATTCAACTTAAAGAGTGAAAGTTAATACGGATGCTGGCAAACATATCAGTCATTTGTCTTCTGTCATCATTCTTTCTACCACTTATACAGTAAAGTATCATATGGGTAGCCTGGTATAAGTTAATGATTCAACTTAAAGAGTGAAAGTTAATACGGATGCTGGCAAACATATCAGTCATTTGTCTTCTGTCATCATTCTTTCTACCACTTATACAGTAAAGTATCATATGGGTAGTCTGGTATAAGTTAATGATTCAACTTAAAGAGTGAAAGTTAATACTGATGCTGGCAAACATATCAGTCATTTGTCTTCTGTCATCATTCTTTCTACCACTTATACAGTAAAGTATCATATGGGTAGCCTGGTATAAGTTAATGATTCAACTTAAAGAGTGAAAGTTAATACTGATGCTGGCAAACATATCAGTCATTTGTCTTCTGTCATCATTCTTTCTACCACTTATACAGTAAAGTATCATATGGGTAGCCTGGTATAAGTTAATGATTCAACTTAAAGAGTGAAAGTTAATACGGATTTAGGAGCTAAAAACACAACAGGACAAATGGAAAAATATAGAGAATATGTGACAATCAGAACAGAAGTAAAGAACAAAGTGCTAGCAGCAAAACAGAAGTCCTGGGAAGAATTTGGAGAAAAGCTAGAAAAAGATGCACAAGAAAACCAGAAATTGTTCTATAAGACCCTAAAGAACATGAGGAAGGAAAAAAACAATGCCCTCTCAAATTTATAAAGGACAAGCAAGGCAAATTGCTTACTGCCCCGAAGGAAGTAATGGAAAGATGGAAAGAATATTTCTCAGAACTCCTTGATGGTGAGCAAGGTCAAACATCAGAAATGATAACCAATAGCACAGAAGAGGAAACCAATGGTGATGAAGATGACATAAAGATGGAAGAACTGAAGGCAGCACTGGAGAAAATCAAGATGGGCAAAGCAGCAGGGCATGATGGTATAACACCAGAAATGGTTAAGTACATGGGAGCATCAGGCGACCTGTTACTCTTAAGGGTCCTACAGGCAGCATGGTGCAACAAGACCATACCAAAGGATTGGGAGATCGCCATAATAACACCAATTTTCAAAAAGGGTGACAATCGACAGTGTGGAAACCATAGAGGCATATCCCTTCTCAGTGTCCCTGGAAAAATCTACTCTAGAATCCTAGAGCAGAGACTCCGACGCCTAGCTGAGCCACAATTGGATGAGGTCCAGTGCGGATTCCGAGCAAACCGAAGTACTCAAGACCTAATCTTCACACTCAGACAGCTGAGTGAAAAGGCCCTTGAGTATAAGAGTGAGATCCATCTTTGTTTCATAGATCTGGAAAAGGCGTTTGACAGGGTCCCTTGGAGCAAACTTTGGGACTGTTTGGCAAGGAAGAATATTCCAGCACCTCTGATTCATGCTATACAGAGCTTCTACAAGTCTTGCAGAAATTATGTGAGGACAGCAAACCATAAGTCAGAAGAGTTCAGGACCACCACTGGTGTAAGACAAGGTGATATCCTATCACCTTACCTCTTCATACTCCTTATGGACGATGTCATCAAGGCATGTAAGGAGAGAACAAGAAAGTATTCAGTGGGGTACTGGAAGATGAGACAGGTCTATATTTCAGAGCTGGCATTTGCTGATGATGTTGCCCTGATTGCTAAATCAGAGGCACATCTCCAATCCAACCTGCAAGTATGGAAGGAAGAGCTGGAGAAGAGAGGGATGGTCATAAGCAGCTCTAAAACAAAATCCATGGTGATATCACGAGAAGAAAGAAGACATCAGATTAAGCTGGGAGAACAGGTCCTGGAGCAGGTCGACCACTTTAAATACCTCGGAGCTATTATAGACCGAAAGGGAGGCATCAAAGAAGAGTGGGCCACTGGAAAAGCAGCAGCTGGGAGACTTTTTCAGGCCATAAAATCGAGGATTCCTCAGCAAGAGAGAGGTTGGTAAGAAAACGAAGATGGCTGTATACCGCTCCACCTATGTCCCAGTCTTGACATATGGATGCGAGTCATGGGCAATGACTACAACCCATAAAAGCCAGATCCAAACCTCAGAAATGAGATATCTGAGGAAGGTGGTTGAAGTAACAAGAAGAGACAGGGTACGCAACCAGACGATACGTCAAGGCCTAAAATGCCACCCCCTACAGACCCAAGTAGAACAGTCCCAACTAAGATGGTTTGGCCATGTCTGCAGAATGGGAGAAGATCGGCTACCACGACAAGCATGGGAAACAAAGAGCCAAGGATCCAGACCCCGAGGACGACCCAGAGTCCGCTGGGAGGACAACATTAGACAATCTTTGAAGGACCGAGGACTAGAATGGAACCAGGCCAGGAGGAAGACAGCCGATAGAATAGTCTGGGGCTCTCTCTTCCAAACCTCTACACCTCACGGTAGAAGGGGAACGACTAAGTAAGTAAGTAAGTTAATACGGATGCTGGCAAACATATCAGTCATTTGTCTTCTGTCATCATTCTTCCTACTTCTCATACAGTAAAGTATCATGTGGATAGCCTGGTATAAGTTAATGATCCAACTTAAAGAGTGAATTCCCAACATGTTGTTATGATGCATTTGATTACTCCTTGGCCCCTTAAACAAATTAAACCCCACACATGAGCCTAATTGTTACAGCTGTACCCATCCATATAAGACAACTCAGCATGGGCTGCTCACCTGCCCAGGACTCTCCACAGAAAGAAGAAAGCTACACACACACACACACATCCCCCCTCCCCCAGTCTGCTGAAGCTAGTGATATTTGCGTAGCTTCTACTACTTGCTGAATGTCTACTTGTGAAACATGGGAAATATACCTTTATAACAAAAGGCACCTCATTCTTCTTCTTCAAGTACCATGCCTAGTGGCATAGGAGATCATGCCTCTCCACAATTTCCTGTCTCCAGTACAATTTAACAATTCTGCTAATGACTTCTTTCCATGCTACGATGTCAAACTGTCCTGTATTTGCTCTCATTGTCTTCCCCTATCTCTTTTTCCTTCAGTCTTACCTGTTGTTATGATATATTCCAGTTTTCCTCTTCTCATAACATGCCCAACAAAGGTAGACTGCTTCTTTCTTACTTGTGAAATAAGTTTCCTTTGTGGATTGGCCTCTTTCAGGACATCCTCATTACTTTTTTTGGCTGTCCATGTTATTTTTAACATTCTTCTGTAAAACCACATCTCTGTGGCCTCTAATGCCTTCCCTACTTGTTTACAAATTGTCCATGACTCACTCCCATATGTCAGGATTGGTTCTATATAACATTGAAGAACTCTCTTTCTTACTTCCAATGACCAAAAAAAAATAAATGGAGATAGACATGAAATAAACATTGCAATGTTGTTAAATTAGTGCCCAGCTGCGCAAGCACACTAGAAGGTAAACTACTTCTTTTTCTTGGTTATTGTCCATGATTGATATTTATAAGGAGACAAATGCAGAAAACACTGGAAGACCTGGAATATGCAGATGACATTGCACTACTCGCACATTCACATCAACACATCCAAGAAAAAACCGATAGACTGAATAAGTATGGCCAGCAGGTGTGCCTGAACATCAATCTGAAGAAGATGGAGGTCATGACACTCAATGTGGGCAATCCTGAGCCAATAACAGTAAGGAACCAGAAGTTAGAACAGACAGACACCTTCACATACCTAGGATGCATAGTAAGACCTGAAGGCAGAACAAGCAAGGACATTAACAACAGAATGAATAAAGTGAGAACAGCCTTTGCTAGTCTCAACAACAGCTGGAAGTCTTCCCAGTACAGCACAAACACCAAATTAAGACTGTATGAGAGCTGTGTACTTTCTGTGCTTCTCTATGGTGCAGAATGCTGGAGAGTAACAGAAGGAAATGTCGAAACTGTCCTTCTACACAATCTGCCTAAGGAAAATTCTCAGAATCTTTTGGCCAAACACCATCAGCAACCAAGAACTACTTATTCGGAGTAACCAGGAGGACATGCACACCATCATAGCTGGCAGACGATGGAGTTGGGTTGGCCACGTCCTCAGAAGGGACCCTGATACCATCACAAGAACAGCTATGCTATGGACCCCCGAGGGAAAGCGAAAGAGAGGCTGACCAAAAACAACTTGGCGGAGAACTGTGGAAGCCGAGATGCAAAGAATGAACCAGAGTTGGGGCACTGTACGAAGGATGGCCGCCGACCAAGCATAGTGGAATCGATTTGTTGCTGCCCTACAAGATGCCACCAGGCATGATGGCCACTGACTGCTTTGACGGTTGGCGGTTATGGATCAAAGAAGAAGAAAGAAGTGCAGAAACATAACATGAAAGTGAATGGGACTAAACATTAGATTTTATGAAGAGTAAGAGATTACCTGTATATGTGTTTCCAACTGGAATCATTTTCAATGTTCAAAAATGCAAAGTGTGCTTAAATTGTGTTTTAATGAGTTAACATTTTAGGATAATTTAATAAAAACCCTTTTTATTTCTTTTTTTTTCCTTCAGATTTTGTGATTTCTAAATTTGGCACCTGAGGCATCCATAACTGTTACAGAAATAGCGAATTGCCACACTTTTGTTGTCATACAATGCCAGTAGGTCAGCACCATACATCCATATATCAAGACTAAGACATAGGTGGAGCTGTAGACAGCCATCTTCGTCTTCTTGCCAACTTCTCTTTTGCTGAGGAATCCTCAATTTATGGCCTGAAAAAGTATTCCAGCTGCTGCTCTTCGGGTTGCCAAATCATCTTTGGTGCCTCCCTTTCTTGGGATATCTGTGTTTCTGTTTTCTTTTTTTTTAAATTCTTTCTTTTAGAGGTAGAGGCCCGTATCCTTTTACCTGAAAACTGAAAAGTTTTTTGGGCTTCTTTTGGGGCATGATTTGGGCAACATCTAGAAATAAAAAATAATCCAGTTTCTGAAACACAGCCGTAGCCGACAATTTTGGATAAAAGGATACAGACCAGTATTAGTTTTGGTCTAAGATGTTTTAAGTATCAGTAATGAATTTGACATTTTCAAGATATATCACCAATCAATCAATACCCTTTAGCTCCCCAAGGAGCATAGGCCTTCAACAAACACTTGCCAAGTCCTCCTGTCACATGCCATCAGCTCAAGTTCTTTCCATGTCTACCTCATCATTCTCACTTCTGTATCTAGTTCTCTTCTACATGTGCTTTTTTGGTCTACCTCTGCCTCTCTTTCCTGGGGATTCCAGAACAAGGACTACCTTGTAATGCTATCAACAAGTTTCCTCAATGTGTGTCCTATCCATCGCCAGCATCTTCTTCTCATCTCTTGTTCCACTGGCACTTGTATGGTTCTTGTCATCAGTCCCACATTGGTGACTTTGTCATACCATTTCAATCCTTCTATTCTACGTAAGCACCTATTTATGAAAGTCTGTAACTTTTTGGTTGCTGTTTTTAAGATATATCATGAACCCCTTTTAATGTTTCGCTGTTTTTGCCTTTTTCTGTTTTGCTCTAGCAATGTTTAATTTATGTAAGATTGGGAAACCCCAGGCTTGTGAGTCGTAGAAGGTAGAACAAAATAGCCACCATCACAAGTAGATTATAACCATTTGGAAGACATGCAGCACATCAGGCAGTCAGAAGAGAATGCAAATAAATTATAAAAATTAGTATAGAATCAGTTTTACAATTGAATGACACACCCAAAACATGGGATGTTTCAGGATTTACCCTTCTTCACCCTATTTATATTTTTTGCTTTATCTTCCAGTTTTACAGCAGCCTTTATTATTATTATTATTACTATTATTATGATTATTATTATTATGCAGACGAGAAAGACAAGCACTAGGCAGTCCCATGAATTTGAGCTGAATTCAATCAAGTGTTATCATCACCTCACTGCAAGAAATAAATGTTCTAGAGAATGTTGTCACCTTAACAGACTGGGTTTGAGTATTCAAATCCTCTGCTCAAATTCCTTTATTGCTATTTTTTGCGCTGACTATCATTTTCATATATTACTTTAGTATGAGTGGCAGTCATTAGAAAGGGACCTGGTTTGAATCCAAGTGTTGTCACACTCAAGTCCACCCAGCTGTAAAAATTAGCATCTAATGCTGCTCTGTGGGAAAGGCAGCAAGGACAGGATCTGGTCACCTATCTTCATAAAGATTAGACCTAGTATATAAGTAAAGTCACAAACACTTCACTCCCCTACAGCGATGTCTGATGTGCCATGTGACTTTACCTTAGTTAAGCGTGATGGTGGGTTTATTAGTTGTTCTCTATTAGTGGTGCACATCCCATCAGCTTAAATACAAGGTTTGTAAGTTATATTAGCATGTATGTCCCTCTGGGATATACAAAGGCTGTACAGCATGGGGTTCAAAGAGGAATGGACTTTTATTCCAGGTGACAGCATTTCTTTTAATTTAAAATATGTTTTCCCTAATCTAAGTTTCTTTACAGTGTATTTATTACAGTTAATCATAGAAATTTGCACACTAAATATTGTCAAAAAGGCAAAAATGAAAGAGAGAGAGAGTTATTAAAAACAGTAACATGAGAAGGGGATGGCGAGCTTTTGATTGATATATACTACTGGACAAAAGTTAAGGGCCACCAAGAAAAACTCCACTATAAACCAAATAAATGCAACCAGGTGTAAACAATTTATTACAAAATAAAGTTGATTCATCCGTGGAAAAGATCAGTCAAGTTTTTTAAATAATGTGTGACTTACTTACAAAAAGAAATTCAACTCACTTTTTCACCTTTTGAACTAGTGGGACGTGTTGCAAAAACCACGAGTTTTTGCAGCAACAATGGCAATTTTCACGTGCGGGTTAAAGTGACCCAGTTTTTGGACATTTAAAAAAAATTAACCTAGTGCACACAGAAATGTATACACATTTCTCTGAGCTCAGTTTTAATGACATTTTCACTTGTCTTTACAGTTTGCCAATCAATTATATAAACCTTGTCTAAACTGAATGGCGGCCCTTAACTTTTGTCCAGTAGTATAGTGTAATGTCCCTTATGACTGGTAAATAATGTAGGGCCCTGTATTTTAATTTTTATCTGTTTTCATTAATTCTCTCAGTTGTGGTTCTTTAATGGCTTGTCTTCTAAATGCATCAGGTAGGGCTGGTATAAAAAGAGCAAAACTTTCAGTCACTAAAGGAGAAGGATAAAGAGGCAAAAACACCATTGTGACCAAAAGTAAAGCTATGAGAACTGCCACAAGTCTAGAGGCAGGTGCATCCTCACAAGATGTCCCAGTGTTGCGGGGCTTTATACGATTCACTTCTTTTATTGTTGTTGCGGCCCCGTCTTCTATTTCAGTGGTCGTTGTGGAAAGCCACCGTTCTCATTGATTCAATAAGCTTCTTAGTTCTGGTCATTTGATTCATTAATTCTTGATCGTGCTATTGTTGGAATAGTTACGCGAAGGTGAGTTAATACTTTCTGTCTGTCACAAGGTTTGAACTCAGTATCATAATTGTTGAATTTGTAACTTCAATGAACGTGATAAGTCTCTTCTCGAGTCCACACAATTTTTAATATACATTTCAAACAGTAGACAGTCCATGGAGGTTGATTATGAAAACATTATATATTAGAATTGAATCATACATCATAAATGCTATCCATGCATTATAGTCCTGGTCCAATAATATGCAACACTATAGTCAGAACGTCGTAACTATATGTACGCGCGGTTGGGACATCCAACGGCCGACAATGAGATTAGACGTCTGGCGATATAAAACGAATGTGGACCATAATTTCATCCTTCCTTGACTTTAGTTAAAATTACTAACCTCGATACATTCCTCTCTTCATAAGAATATCGGACTGACCCATGTCCGTACTGCAATAACATATGTGCGGCAATATCATGCCTACCACTGGAAGGATTATAGGACACGTCTTATCCGTTTGACGGTCATCTAAGAAAAGGGTGTGGTAACCTAGTCACGGTGCGTGACATACCAACGCATACACGTCATAATCAATCGTGTGTATCGCGTACACTAACTAACAATTATTTACATTATATTAAACGTAGTCACCTATTAATCTTATGCTGTTAACCTCTAGCAGACCATGCCAATAAAATACCTTAACAATTCCCTGTCCACTGGGGGAAAAAAAAAATCTATTAGATAGATTTTTTTTTAACAAAAAACCCATCTGAAAAAATACCAATATGTTAACAATATCAAAAAAAAAAAAATTTAACGAGATTGCGGCATATGGCCTACGACGTTCTGTCTAGAACCAATGTCGTGGTCATGTCGACTAACCAATAGTCATGTAATATATTCATTATTTATATCATAAATAAATATAAATGGTAATAAGAACTAAAAGAGAATGGTAATGTCGATCTCTAATTAAATAATTAATTAACTTAAAATATGTCGTGATAAAATGTCATGTCAGACTAATTTAAAGTGTTAAAATTAAACTAAATAACTATACTAGGTATGGAATAAGAATAAGTTGTTGAAAATCTAATGTAAGAAAAATGAGAGGATCTGTTAAAGAAAGACATAATAACGAATAAAGAATAAATTAGAGAAAGAAAAAAAATGATGTATAAATTTAACTAAGTTATGTGTGTTGAACATCAAGTAAGTGTAGTATTAAGTTATTAATACCTTTCTAACTAATTTAAACAATAGTATGCAATATAATCATGTAATTCTAAGAATATAATCAAAGAATTATGTGAGTTTTCTTTTCTTTCTTTCATTTTTTTAAGTTTCATTCATTTTTTTAAAATTCAACTCACTTGTCATTTTAATGTGGATTAGTTTTTAAAGAATAAATTAAAGTAATTAACATTGGATATGAAGATCCATTCGTAGTCTTGATCCTTGAATTTCCATTAGACAAAATGTTCAAGTATTCTGAATCACGTTATATAACGAATTAGTTCGACTGGAATGTCATTTATTTTCTCCGAAGTGTTTTGAAACAATGTTGTGACAAATGTAAACCAGGAAAGTCCCGGTGTAAAGACGAATATAGTGTCAATTGATTGCAGTCACTTTGCGTATAATTTGCCTATAGAAAGCAGCTGAGTAAATGGTTCATTCATGTGTCAAAAAGCAACGATGGTGCTATGTTCTTTGATTAAGTTTCTCTGTACATAGTATTGTCTTTGCGACAAACAACGTAAATTAGGAATCGACATCATTAGGATTTCGAGATAATGTATCTGCCAAGATGTTGTCGGATCCTGTGATGTACTCGATTGAAAACTCGAAGGGTTGGAGGAGTATAGCAAATCTGGTCAATTTTGGACTCTTGTGATTTGCTCGTTGTAGTGATGCTACGGCCCTTTGATCGGTTTGTACTACAAAAGGGGCTCCCAGTAGGAATTTTTCTAGTTTGGTTATCGCCCACACGACGGCTAAGAGTTCGCGATCAACCGTAGAGTACTTCACTTCTGGTGGTTTCAGTTTTCGTGACACGTACAAGTTTGGATGGAGGATGTCGTCATGGTATTGGAGCAAACATGCGCCAATTCCGTAGTTACTCGCATCTGTACGAAGAATGAACTTTTTAGAAGCATCAATTAATCTCAAAATAGGTGGATTTGAAAATATAGAAATTATTTGCCGAAAAATTCTGTCACATTCGTCAGTCCATGTCACTTTCACTGGCATGTTCTTCTTTAGTAATGAGGACAATACAGCAGTGATGGATGACAAGTTAGGTACGAATCTACTGTAATATTGGACTAGACCTAACAAGCTTCTCACTTGTTTCTTCGTTTGAGGAACGGAAATGTTTAAAATTTTTGAAACTGTACTGGGTAATGTTCGGATATATCCAGCTCCAATAATGTGACCCAAAAAAGTGATCTCATGAAATGCTACCTGTAATTTTGTAGGTTTAGCAGTTAACTTGTACCTTCTCAAGGTATCAAAAACGTATCCAAGACCCAAAAAATGTTCCTCAAAAGATGAACTAAACAAGCATATGTCATCTATATATGTAATAATGTCTGGTCTACCTGAAAAAATGTGTCGCATCATGCGAACAAAGGTAGCTGGAGCGTTAACCAGCCCAAAAGGCATCACGTTCCACTGGTATAGACCTAGCGGAGTTGAAAACGCTGTGTAGTATTTTGCTTTTTCGGTTAGTGGTATCTGCCAATAACCTTTAGTTAAGTCTATCTTAGTAAATATAGTTGCTGTCGATAGACGTGGCAGTAAGTCATCGAGAAGTGGATGTGGTTCGCTATCAACTATCGTTTGTGCATTTAATTTTCTATAGTCGACGCATAGTCTAATGTTATTGTCCTTCTTTCGGACAATAACTAATGGAGAAGAAAATGGGGAATTACTAGTTTCGATAATTCCTAAAGATAACATCTGTTCAAGTTCCTTAGTAGTTTTAGTAAGAAAGTGTATAGGAACAGAATAAGGATGTACCCGAATTGGAGTATCCTCGTTAAGAGTGATGTCATGATTAATGACTGATGTGCGACCTGGAACATCGGTCAACACATCTGGATAAGATTGTAGCAGATCAGCAATCTTTTGATGCTGTTGCGGTGTAACCGACGAAGAGATGGTTACGTCCCGCCAAGATTCGCTAGATTGTACTACAGGTACAGGTAAAGCTAACTGTACCTCAGGAAAAGAAGATTCTTCTTCCTGGATAACGGATAAAATTAGAATAGTGACATGTAGGTCTGAAAGTGTCATCTAATTCATGAAAAATAGCTTGTAGATGTTCAGGTCGAGTATGAAATTGCTTGAGCATATTTATGTGAAATATTTTGTGATGTCCCTTAATGTCCAGGACATAATCAACATCAGAAATCTTATTGATAACCTGGTAAGGACCATTCCACGAGATTAGTAGTCTATTATTGTTATGTGGCAATAACACATAAGCTTGATCTCCTGGAAATAATTGACGTAATCGTCTATTACTGTTTTGGAAAGTTCTAGCTTTCTCTTTCGCAGCCTCAGATGAAGCTGTTGCCATTTGACAGGCATCAATAATGTTATTCCGGAGATTAATTACATATTCATAGGATGACTGAGTGTCCTGAGTCATCTCAGAATCGATTAATAAATCTTTTATCAGTCCCATAGGACCTCTTGGAGGAGCGCCAAAGACTAAATGAAACGGAGAGAAGCCAGTTTGTTCATTTGGCACCTCTCGATAAGCGAATAACACCGCTGGTAGCACTCTGTCCCAGTCCTGTGGATGGTTAACTGTAACTTTATGTAGCATTTGTTTGAGTGTACGGTTAAGTCTTTCTACAGCACCATTACTCATTGGGTGATAAATGCTGCTGAGGTTTCTATCTATTTGCCAAGTCTTCATTACCTCCGTCATAGTCTCAGATATAAATTGAGAACCATGATCTGACAAAAGTTTTCTAGGAAAACCTACTCTAGAAAAGATCAAGTGTAGTGCATCAGCTACATCTGTTGTGGTGGTTGTTTTTAATGGGATGGCTTCTGGCCATCGTGTGCATAAATCGATGCAAGTGAGAATAAACCTATGTCCTCTGGCTGATGGTAAAAGTGGGCCAATGATATCAATGGCCATTTTGTCGAAAGGTCTCACCGATATATCACAAGCCTGAATAGGCGCCGTGTGAAAGGCTCCCCGTGCTTTCACTTCTTGGCATATCGTACAGGAGCGTACGTACTGTGAAATATCTCGTGATACTCCCGGCCAAAAAAAAGAAGATAATACTCGTGAACGTGTACGAGTATAACCCATGTGACCTGCACACTTAGAATCATGTGCATGTTGAAGTATGTACCGCCTAAAAGCAAAAGGTACCATGACTTGTTGTCTTATCTGAGTTTTATCCATAAAACATCTTAATAAAATGTCATTTTTAATACTAAACCACTGACTATAATTTATGTTCCTAGAAAGATTGTCATCTTTGTTGACCAGCGTAAAAAATTTTGTTAGTGACCTGTCTTCCCTCTGTTTTGCAGCAAATGATACTCGGTCAATAGCAGAATGAATCTCGATATTTTCATGATCATTTGTTTCCTTGTTTTCCGTGTCTATAGTCTCTAATTGTTTTGTATGTGCTCTGGTTATTGCTGCATTTCCGATGTATAGATTATTTTTTTTTTCCCATTGAATAATCTCATCTGGTGTGCAATCTTTACTCCCGTGTATGCATCCCACCATAAGGTCGGCAATTGGGTTTCTTAACATGCATGCTTTAACATTGCCTGTGAAGAAAGGTGTGTCAATGTAACTAATAGCTGTTGGATAATATTCTATGGTTCCCCCAAAAGTCATGCACCTGACATGTTCTCCAGTTGCACAATTTGGATGAACAAGTGTCTGACGGATTCCGATCGTGGTCGATCCCGAATCTCTTAAGACTGAGACGATGGATCCATTAACTTTTCCTCTGTTGAAGATCAGTGATCCTGTTCCGTCATTGACTGCTACCGTGACTTCTGGTAGAATATGACCGCAGTTCAGAACTGTCTCTTTTGCTTTCTGAAATATAAGATTACATGTTGGGCAACTATTTGCCACGTTATAATTCATTGCAAAACAAGTAGACGATGACTGTATTTTGTTATCAGTAGTTGAACTCTGAACCCTAGGGGTTGTAGCAGTAGTAACAGCTGCCCCTGTATTATGGTTATAAGTTGTCGATCTACGAGAATGAGAACGATGACGAGAATAATTAGATGAATTATCCCGTTGTCCTCTATTGTAACTGTTATCTCGATGTCTCGAGTTATAATTATCGCTATTGTTCCACTTGTAATCATTATTATAGTTATATGATCGATTATAACTTGAGTTACGTGGATTACTGTTATTTCTTGACTGAGGTGAATAGTTTCTGGTTTGTTGTCGTCCTCTATTAAAGTTATTGTTAAAGTTATTCTGTCCCTTATGAAAATTAATGTCATAGTTTCCTTTGAACCTACCCCTGTCTACACTGTGTGTTCTAGGTTTGTTATGATTATGATATGCCATATTGGAGGCTACAGGAAGTGGTTCTCTTATCAATGTGCCAGAAATATTAGCATTCGGATGAGCTGTGCAGTAATTTAAAGAAATTTTTTTCTAACTCATCAATAGATTCTGGTTTTCTTTCTTGCAGATAAGCAAAGAATGGTGGGCTGACAGACGATAATACTTTATCCCTCAATAACAAATCGACTAACTTGTCGTAGGATTTGTTGACACCTGCCAGTTCAACCCATCTGTTAAAAGTATTGCGTATGTTAGCAATAAAACCTGTGAAATCTCTATTGTTATCTGGCAACAAACTTTTAAAACGCAATCTACATGCCTCTTCGTTCAAGTGGAAACGACGTAGTAACAACGTCTTAATGGCCTCATAGTCTGTTGATAGTGTTGGATCTATATTTTGTGCTGCACTTGCAGGTTCGCCATCTAGAAATTCCTTAAGTTTCAGTGCCCATGCCGCTTTGTCAAGGTTATTCACCTTACATATGTCCTCAAAGCGCGCGAGCCACGATGAAAGGTCATCTACGTGTAACTTGAATGGAGGCAGCTTAAAGTAATAATTACCTTTAAGTCGTGTGGATGAAGATCCAGATTGAGCAGTATCATTTTGGGTTGCTGCAGCGCCCTGTGAATTAAGTTTTGCTGTTTCTAATTTAAGTCGTTGCAATTCCATTTCTTGCTGCAGTATGATTTCTTGTCGTTTCAATTTATTCTCTTCTTCAATCCGTAGGATTTCATCTCTTGCTATCTTTCTTTCTTCTTCTTGTCTTAATTCTGCCTTCTTTTCCGCCTGTTTTCTTTCAAGTTCTTCCATCTCTGCTTTAGCAATGGCTTTCTTTTCCGCCTGTTTTCTTTCAAGTTCTTCCATCTCTGCTTTAGCAATGGCTTTCTTTTCCTCCTCTTCTGCCTTATATTTTGCAAATTCAGCCAATGCATAAGCCTCGAGAAGTTCTCCTTTTTTCCCAAAATCTTTACCATTTTTAATAAAATAGTCTAAGTTAAGCATCTTGACGTTAATATTGTACGTAATGGTTATGTAATAATCACCAATAAATTTTAAGTAATTATTATACTTATTCAATTTATGAATAGTCGATATAAACAATCATAATATTATTGAACTTAATCTGGGAATGTTCAATTTAATTAATTGTAATATTATCTAACTATTATTTGTAGATTCCATACATAGACATACTATGTTGGGAAAATATACATACATATATACTCGTTAATATATCATAAATAGTTATGATATTTATCTATTTCGGGTGCTGAATTACTATCATGCACCTAATAATAAATAGTATTATTCCTCAAGTATTATATCATTCAGTCAGTGATATGTGCTAAGTAAATCATTTAGTAATGGAAAAAATGTACCAAATAATATACACTATGTCCTTTATATGCAGGACAGACTAAAAAGTCAAATTATTTTATAAATATATATTATTATTATTATATTATGCCTTAATCATGAGCTATAAAGTGCATCGCCCATTTCTTGGACTACCACTGCAAATTGGTGCAAAGTCCCTAATTCTCCTTAAAAGTCATTAAATTTTAATTATATTCATATACACTCTTATTAAGCAAGAAATTATATTATTAGTGTTAAATCATGAACAGATGAAATGAGGACATACGATACGATGGGTAAACCAAGGATAAACAAACCATATTATCACGAAACAAGACGTTTCTACAATAAAAATTGATATTATGAAACCAAATCTGCAAACCGGAAATATAGAGTAGGGTGAAGGTTAACTGAATATAGAGTTAAATCTGCGTACACAAAAATTAATGACGCAAACATGGACTCATTGACGGTTATACAAAAAAAAAATGAACTGAATAATAGCAAGATCAGAAAGAACAAGATAGATTACTAACATTGTTACCAAACTAAATAGAATTTAAACTGAATACGATAAAATACACCGATTATTTCACCAAACTAGACATCTAACATATACTGTGAATTAAATGCAGTCCCGAACGAAACAAGCCCCGGAAATGTCATCGACGCGTTCTCCGCGAAATGCGATTTAATTCACTACCCTAGGGAAAAAACAATCGTTGTGTCCGGACAATTAAAAAAAAAACAGAAAAAAAAAAAAGGCTGCCCCGAACGAAACAAGTGCGGTTCAGGCCCCCCCCCCACCCCCTCCCCGGAAATGTCATCGACGCGTTCTCCGCGAAATGCGATTTAATTCACTACCCTAAAGACCGTTCAGAATGAATATCGGCAATCCGTAGAGCCATAATTTATTCATTCTGAATCTCCACTCCAACCTCCCACAAATTAGGCACAGCACAAACAATGAAAACAAATATAACGTGCATATAAAATATATAGAACGGACATGCCTGCAAAATGTGAATTAGACTCAGTGATGTTTCTTATGAATGACAACAGTCACGAACTGAGACTTATCTTTTAACCCGTCGTCCGATGCGATCTTCACCAACGGCCTAGACTAGAGGATAGGACTGTTTGCTCCTTGTTGGTAAATAATGTCTTTTCAATCCTATGATCTACTGAGAAGTTGTATTCTTGAATGAAACATTAGGTGAGCTGGCATCGTCCTTCGATCGTTGGCTTGTACACGGAATATTGTGACGTCACTGATTTTTGCATAGTTACACAAGCCACGTCATGTTCGGAATCATGTGACTTGAACGTTTTCTTGTAATCGTAAACAGTCCTTGAAAGTATGTAAACAAGAACAATTTCTTTCTTCCTTCGTTCCCCAGCAATGGCAACCACTTTGTTGCGGGGCTTTATACGATTCACTTCTTTTATTGTTGTTGCGGCCCCGTCTTCTATTTCAGTGGTCGTTGTGGAAAGCCACCGTTCTCATTGATTCAATAAGCTTCTTAGTTCTGGTCATTTGATTCATTAATTCTTGATCGTGCTATTGTTGGAATAGTTACGCGAAGGTGAGTTAATACTTTCTGTCTGTCACAAGGTTTGAACTCAGTATCATAATTGTTGAATTTGTAACTTCAATGAACGTGATAAGTCTCTTCTCGAGTCCACACAATTTTTTAATATACATTTCAAACAGTAGACAGTCCATGGAGGTTGATTATGAAAACATTATATATTAGAATTGAATCATACATCATAAATGCTATCCATGCATTATAGTCCTGGTCCAATAATATGCAACACTATAGTCAGAACGTCGTAACTATATGTACGCGCGGTTGGGACATCCAACGGCCGACAATGAGATTAGACGTCTGGCGATATAAAACGAATGTGGACCATAATTTCATCCTTCCTTGACTTTAGTTAAAATTACTAACCTCGATACATTCCTCTCTTCATAAGAATATCGGACTGACCCATGTCCGTACTGCAATAACATATGTGCGGCAATATCATGCCTACCACTGGAAGGATTATAGGACACGTCTTATCCGTTTGACGGTCATCTAAGAAAAGGGTGTGGTAACCTAGTCACGGTGCGTGACATACCAACGCATACACGTCATAATCAATCGTGTGTATCGCGTACACTAACTAACAATTATTTACATTATATTAAACGTAGTCACCTATTAATCTTATGCTGTTAACCTCTAGCAGACCATGCCAATAAAATACCTTAACACCCAGAGTGGTTAGAAATTGCTGAGGGGATGACACAAAATGCATTTCGATTTTGTCCAAAGAGAACACCAGGTGTGACTGAGGGGTTTGACCTGTCAACCCCATTGAAATGTTTCAGTGTTTTGTTTACAGATGAGGTTCAAGATTTCATGTTCCAGTGCATCAATGATTATACCAGACTCAAATCTATTCAAAATAACCCTGCGAAACAATATTCATTGTATTCTCGGTGGACCAGAGTCACACGCCATGAACTTGATAAGTTTATTGCTGTCCTAATAAATATTGGGATTCAGAAAAGACCATGCATTCGCAACTACTGGTCTACATCTGCAGAATTTTATACTCCTTGGTTTCTTCAAAAGTTTTCAAGAAGTAGATTTGAAGCATTATATCATACAATGCTTCATGCCTCTGATGAAAATTCACAAGGAAAAGAAAAGATTGAACCTTTTATGAACATGTTGTTGCAAAAATTTCAGAGTGCCTTTTACCCATTCCAAAATCTCAGTTTGAATGAAGTGGTAATAGGATATAAAGGCAGATGGCAATATAAGCAGTATAATCCAAGGTTTTCCTTGTATCTTCTCAGGCCAAAGTGGAAGCACATTGTCAAACCAAAAATGATAGAATATAGTTGGTGTAAATAATATTAGTCATAGTTGTTTGGTATTTACAGAAATTTGTGGTGTAGGAAAAAAATCATATAAATTATATATTTGAAGTGATTGTGGTAAAATGTGTTGTGTTTCAAAATGGATGTGCACTGATATTCTGAGATTTTTCTGCTATGGATTAAACTGGAGCTGACATATGTGAGTACAGTTTATTTATCTTTTTTTCCAGTTATTTTTTATTAGGTCTACACTTCACATAACATGACAGACTCTTTTCCTACATCAAATAATTATCTACAGCATTTCACAAGATTCTTCAGTCAATTTCCCACATGTTGATGTATAACATCAACACCTAGTTAAAGAAAATGTGTATCTACTGCCTGTTTTTAAAATATAACCTGAAGAGAAAAATTGCACATATTTTGAGCGGTTGTTTTTACAAACATATGTGGTTTTGAGAACAAAAATTTAAAAAATTACATCTATGAAGTGATAGTGATAAAAGTTTCTAGATATGTTTCAAACTAAATCTGCACTGATATTCTTAATATTTTATTGCCATATATTAATTGGGAGCTGAAATATTTAAGTTTAAGTATGCAATTTTATTTTATTTTTTAAACATTTTTAAAATCAAGTCTACACTTCACAAGACATAACACACCTATTCATATCAATTAATTATATGAATCAATTCATAAGATTCTCCAGTCAATTTCACACATTTAAATGTATAACATAAACACCTAGTTAAATAATATGTGTATCTACTGCCTGTTTTTTTTTAATATAACCTGAAGAGAAAAATTGCACACATTTTGAGCGGTTGTTTTTACAAACATATGTGGTTTTGAGAAAAAAAATCATAAAAATTATATCTATGAAGTGATAGTAATAAAAGTTTCTAGATATGTTTCAAACTAAATGTGCACTGTTATTCTTAATATTTTATTGCCATATATTAATTGGGAGCTGAAATATTTAAATTTAAGTATACAATTTTATTTTATTTTTTAAACATTTTTAAAATCAAGTATACACTTCACAAGACATAACACACATCTATTCATATCAATTAATTATATGAATCAATTCATAAGATTCTCCAGTCAATTTCACACATTTAAATGTATAACATTAACACCTAGTTAAATAAAATGTGTGTCTACTGCAGTTTTTTAAATATAACCTGAAGAGAAAAATTGCACACATTTTGAGCGGTTGTGTTTACAAACATATGTGGTTTTGAGAAAAAAACCATAAAAATTACATCTATGAAGTGATAGTGATAAAAGTTTCCAGATATGTTTCAAACTAAATGTGCACTGATATTCTTAATATTTTATTGCCATACATTGATTGGGAGCTGAAATATTTAAATTTAAGTATACAATTTTATTTTATTTTTTAAACATTTTTAAAATCAAGTCTACACTTCACAAAACATAACACACACCTATTCATATCAATTAATTATATGAATCAATTCATAAGATTCTCCAGTCAATTTCACACATTTAAATGTATAAAATTAACACCTAGTTAAATAAAATGTGTATCTACTGCCTGTTTTTAAAATATAACATGAAGAGAAAAATTGCACACATTTTGAGCGGTTGTTTTTACAAACATATGTGGCTTTGAGAAAAAAAATCATAAAAATTACATCTATGAAGTGATAGTGATAAAAGTTTCTAGATATGTTTCAAACTAAATGTGCACTGACATTCTGAACATTTTATTGCCATACATTAATTGGGAGCTGAAATATTTAAGTTTAAGTATACAATTAAAAAAAAAAATTTTAACACTTTTTTAATCAAGTCTACACTTCACAAGACATAACACACACCTATTCATATTAATTAATTATATGAAGCAATTCATAAGATTCTCCAGTCAATTTCACACATTTAAATGTATAACACAACTACCTACTGAACTTATGTATTTGTCCACTGTCTGTTTTTAACACCTCACCTGTCTGAAAAAATTGCATCCATTTTCGGGCCTGGGTAAAACCCAAAAACAGCCTGGGGGGGAATGAGTTAATGTGTTTTAATTATGCTTTAAAAAAAAAAAACCCAATCATTTTCTTTCCTAGCTAAGTGTAATAAAAAAGGTATTTTATAGCATATTAACATTTTGATCATTTAAAGAAAAATTACGAGTGATTTATAGAATAATTCATGGCTAGAAGTGTTATTATCTGATGAATATCCTGATCAAAAATGATTGACTTCTAATGTTGAGAGCTCTCTAAATTATTCTCCATTATTTATCGGGGGGGTCAAAATTGTGTGATGTAGGACAATAGGGGAAGGGTTTGGGGGGGGTGGGGGGATGTGATATCACACTCACTTCTTTCATAAATGATGTTCCTACTTTTATCGCAATAGTTCACCTTTAACCACAATAGTTAACGTTCATCCGCAGTTGTTAACTTTTATCCGCATAAGTTAATCTTTATCTGCAATAGTTAACTTTTAACTTGTATCTGCAATAGTTAACAACTTTCTCGTGGACAACTTATACTAATATTATGATCTCAGCTGAAAGATCGGTTAATTGTTATAACCTTTAACTGGTTTAAATTATTTTTAATTATATATTTCCTTTTTACAATAATGTAATACACTCCTTAAAAAACACAAAGCAATACTGTACTGTATAGAATTAGATTTAAAAAAAATAGAAACACGCTATCACCATCGCGACAACAGTCTGATGAAGACATAAACATTTAGGTAGTTGAATCAACTGTATGTGTGTGTGCATGCTTATATGTTCGGGGAGGGGGGGGGGGGGGAATAAAATGCAAATGCTCTTATTTGAGTACTGCAAATGAAGCTAAGTACCATAACAATGCAACCAAGGAACATTTTACAATTTTCCATAATTTCCACCACAGTTTAAATCATCCGATGATAACTATTATCACTTTTTTTTAATAAACAACTTTATTTATTTAACATTGTTAAATTATAAGTGATTAATAAACATGTTTAACTGTAACTGCAAAGCTATAGTTGCTTTAATCACTTTATAGTGAAGTGTATGTCTGCACCTGTATGACTCATATTGTACTAAATACATGACCAGATAGAGCTATTAGATTAAGACTTTGCTAAATCACCTTCAGCTTGGGGCACAGAAAAATGGCCAAAAATATATTACCTCAGAAGGGGTGAGTGAATAACAAGTTCATGACAGCTTAGATGACCTCAGTTGTAATACTTGCTTTTCTTTAAAACCCTGCAAGGCCCCCTTAAATAGAAGCATTGTATATATATATATATATATATATATCTATATATATATATATATATATCTATATATATATATATATATATATATATATATATATATATATATATACGTGCATGGTGATCTAGAGGTCACTTCCTATCTTTAAGTTGTTATTTCTTCACACCTATCCAACTAATTTATATGAAGTAAACATCAAAATAAAGACAATCACCTACCATTTTATGGCATAAAAATACTATGTCACATTAACATTACAACTCAACATGAGATCAAGTTTGTCCAACACATTATTTCATAGCTGGCAGCCATTTTTGCTGTCTCCTGTAGTGGCAGTTTATTGGTTATAAATATATATATATATATATATATATATATATATATATATATATATATATATATATATATATAGATTACCAGATATATATATTTATATATCTTTTTTTTTTTCAAGGAATTAACAAAATAATTTTTAAAATTAAAATTATTTGTTGAAAGGCAGTTATTGCTCCTTGTTTAGGCATGTTATTATTAAAGTATATCCAGTAGATAATAAAGTACTTATTAATTGTTATTTTCCCATTTGTCAGCACATAACAATAATTATGTGCCTTGTTAGTGTAATTTTGACAATGCATAAGCTGTACTGTTTTTGCTGTGCATGATATTGTCACTTTAACACTTTACTTCTCTGTGTCAGTATTTTCTATAAGACTAACCTTTTCTCTGTCATAGCATCGCCTCAGCATTAAGCCACTCTTCGCTTATGGTGTTGCAGAAGTAAGTCATCACAGGCTTCCAACTCAGATGTTGTCACGGTGTGGTGAAAATTATTTCAAGGAGTCTGTTCATTTCTCTGAAAATTTCTTTAATATTATTTTGTTCCTAGGAACGTAGCAGTAATGTTGCTGGTGTATTAGTAAAACTTTTACCACTTGTGAGATCTGGATTCCTATATGAAATACTGATGTGCCTTCAGTTCCCATTTTTGTAAAAGTGAATAATACTCGACTGACATATTTAGTTCTTCGTCGGAAAAAAATGGTACATATATTTTTTTTTAAAATTAATCCATGTCATTCAGTTTGGAAGGATGTCACAAAATTAACCGTGATACAACGTTAAAATATCTCCAATGATACAACGTAGGGATAAAAACTAATGCGTAAGCTGCTAGAATACATGATCGCCCACGCCGCGGGTCATCACCCGCCATGGAAATTAAATTGTTAGACTTGACGGCAAAACGGAACGGGATGAGAACGGAGATCAAAAGGAAAAATCTGACTGAACGCGTGCTTGAAACTAGCGAGGCTAAAAGGACGCAAATTGGTGGGGAAAGGAGGAAAAAGTCACGTTCCCGAAGTTGACATAAAGTAAAGAAATCGACAAAAGGGACCTTGGATATTATACGCCACAGTCATTTATTGGACGCTTTTGCGATAACTTAGTCCGTTTATTTGAATGCAGTGATGAACGCATTCCAGAAGATTCTAGAAAATATTTGAAAAGTAACTTTTCTTAATAATAATGTTAGGAATATAAAACCTAGCTGGCCGGATGGCCCATCTTGAGCAGTGAAATAATATGCTTTCATTTATACAGACGGATAGATAATAAGAAAGATATTGACAAAAGACTGTGTTGTTCATATCAACGATCGTCTGCATTGAAATAAAACATGTCACTAATTTTCAAAAAATTGTGGCCTTGAAGACGCAAGTGCTAAAATCTAGTTGGAATGAAGAGACGGGGTGGGATGGTGAATTGTGGCTAAAAATAACTTTACAGGCAAAATTGTGTAGGGGAAGGCAGAGTTGGTTCAAAAAACAAGTGTGTTTTTTTTTGTGAAACGCAAGTAGAGACGGACGGACCAACAGACAATAAGGCATACTTGACTGAGGTATGACTGAAATGACTTTTTGGTAGGATATTTGAATTTGAAAAATAAAAGGCAGTGATTGGCCATAGATGAATATATTATCGGCGCTCAGACGCGCATTTTGTGCCAGTCATTATAAGTTGTCCTAGTAGACACAGTGAATTATTAAGTGGTGTAATTCCCAGAAGCTATTGAAATATTTAGAGGGATGCCATCCTAAGGCCAGCAGCTCAGCTGAGTTTTGCTAGCATTTAACTGTGTACTATATTCATAATTCTGGTAAGACTGAAATTATTTCTTTGTACATTTTAATATTTGTTTAAGGTTTCGAGTGATTTGATACTGCAATAGCATAATCTGTCCCTTACAACAAGTAAGGATTCGCTCTAGACCCCCCGCCCCAGTTCAGGGTCTAGAGACAAATAAAATACATAAACTCCAGCAAGGATTATGAAGGACAGATCAAGTGTTGAGATCAGTGAAACATATCACCTATCCTATTCTATGGCAGGAAGCTAATGAACATATTTCAGAATCTGTAGTCTGGGAGAACTTATCCTATGTGAAACCAACTTGGTAAGATGTGTTGTTTGGTCAGAAAGATCTGACCCGTCTATGTGGTGTTGTTGTTGTGTAGTGTTGTGTCCAGAAATGGTTAGAGGATGGAATTCTGACACATGACTAATACTTTGATTGCAGAACTGTGAGTTTCAGTTGGCACCAATGTGGTGTCAAATGAGTTGTTGAAAATTACAAGAGTGGACCCGTGCAGTAACATTTTGTCAGAGCAGCCTATTATAGCCCCCAAGCACGGAGAGGTGGGGCCACCAGACTTCTGATATTGCCCCCAAGCACGGAGAGGTGGGGCCACCAGACTTCTGATATTGCCCCCAAGCACGGAGAGGTGGGGCCACCAGATCTCAGCACCAGAGCTACACATTCAAGCTACGTGAGCGTCTGGTCTGCTGAGAATTCACCAACTCAACTTATTTGCTAACACACCCATAAAAAATTCCATCCAATAACTGGACAATGTGTAATCGCCATAGACAGGGAGTGATGAGGCCACCCCAACAGCACATCCATTAAGTGTTCTCCCAAAATAGATTACAACTATAAACAGTAGTAATATTAACTAGTCTAGTAACATACATATGTACACACCTTGCATTTATTATGTAATATTCATGCATTTCTTTCATAATTGCAAAACCTTTCATATGTTCTGGCCAAAATAAACCTTGGTTCAGAACAAATAAATTTAAAGAAAATTACTATCAAAATTTTACACACTTGAGTTAGTTCAGTGTATTATAACATTTATTAATATTATTAGACTTAGTAAATATCTGTGTGTGTGTATGTAAACTACCACAACACATTACATATCATTACCCTAGACATTTAACGTAGCCACATTCATTAGTAAAAAAAAAGATAGGTGTGAGGTCGTAGTGGTAGCACGAAGGGCCTTCTGACAATTCACAGCTACATTTTATCTCAGGAGCCTTCACAGCTGACCTCATGCATCACACTTAGTAATATCACCATCATACAATACCATCAATCCACTACATATATTGGGGTCTCTTTGTCCCGGGATAATTAGCCTATCAAATATATTAGGATCTCCTGGGGGGGGGAGAATTAGATTAGGGGAACACATTATAAAAATTAAAAGTGTCCCTTAAAATTAAAAGTGTCCCTGAAAATAAAAGTTGGTGAATCTTCACAGCCAGTGGTAGTTAATTAATTAATTAGAATTATTTTAGACTAGAGTAATTAGAAGTACTTTAGTGGTTGGAAATTTTATCTTGCACATTGCTAGATTTGTTTAAAAAGTATGGCGGAGCTGGCCAAATTCAGATCAGCTGCTGTGCTGACGGCAAAGGAGATGGGAATGGATGGTCAGATTTTAATTCAATATGTAACGGCTGAATGTGATAAGTATATTGAACGGGAAGAAAGAAGATTAGAAAAAGAGGCTGAAAGAAAATTAGAGTCTGAAAGGTTGGCTGAAGAGAAGAGGTTACAAATTGAGGCTGAGACTAAGAGGTTACAAATTGAGGCTGACAAAGAGGCTAAAGCATTGGAGGCAGAAGAAAAACGACAGCAAAGGGAGGCAGAAGATAAAAGGTTGACTGCCGAAAGGGAGGCAGAAGATAAAAAGGCCGAAAGGGAGGCAGAAGATAGAAGGTTGCAAAGGGAGCACGAATTACGACTCAGGGAGCTGGAGCTACAAGGCCAGGCTCCTGAAAATGGTGCCAGCCCTTTTGCCTCAGATGCTACGCCCAGTCTGGGAGCCTCAAACTCAGCTATGGGGTTTCATTTAGACCATTTTGTTGAAAAAGACGATGACATAGAGGGGTACCTAGGACGTTTTGAGTTATTAGCTACTACATATGGGTTAGAGAGAGAGAGGTGGAGTTTAAAGCTATCACAGGGACTGAGAGGTACTTCTTACGAAGTCTTCGCAAAAATGAACAGAGAAGACCAGGAGAATTATGACATGTTAAAGCAGGCTTTGTTATTGAGGTACGAAAAAAATGGGGAATTTTATCGTAAGAAATTTAGAAATGCCAAACTGTTGTCTGGGGAGACATACCACCAATTCTCTGCCAGACTGGAAACCTATTTGGAGAAATGGACTGCTCTGGGGAAGACCCAAGATCTTAAAGAAATGATCATGATTGAGCAATTGAGAGAGTCCATGGCTCCAGACATGAGAAAATTTCTCATGGAACAAGGTGCAGAGAAGTTGGGGGAGGTTTTAAATGTCGCTGAAAGGTATCAGGCAGCCCAGGCAGAGGTAAGTGGTGCTAAAAAGAAGCACATAGACAATTTTAAAGCTCCACAGCAATTTAATAAATTTGATAATAGAGAGCAGGGAAATAAAGGTAGGACAAACTTTGAACGGCCAAGAAATGACTACCGAGACAGAAACTCACAGTTCAATGACCAAAAATCCAATGAAAGAAAACCGTTTAACCAAGGAAAAAGATGGTGTAAATGGTGCAAGAAAGATAACCATAACACCGAATTTTGTAGAAGGAAACCTTCAAACATTGCTGCAATGAAGTCGGGGACTCAAAGATTAAAGGTTAATCCTAAGGGACAGCAGGAACCTTATCACCCCCCAGTTTGTGAGGATGTTATTTGTAATGGGGTCACCATAAGGTGCCTTTATGATACAGGTTTGGATTATGATTCAGTTGTGAAGTCTAGCCTAGTGGACCCAAGTCAGTATACCACAGAAACAGTGGAAATACAAGGGGCAACTAAGGACATACCACTCATGACACTTCCCATCGCAAGGATAACGGTGAAAACTCGCTATGTGGAAGGAGAAATCAGAGCAGCAGTGATAGATGAACCAATCTACCCTCTGATATTGGGGTGTAGATACGTCTTCTTGGGGAATCCCGAGAGACCTGTGATCATGGCGACAGTGCAGACCAGGTCACAGAAGAAGGAGGAAGAAGGTGAACCTATAAATGCTCATCCAGAGGAGATGAGGAAGGCGCAGGCTGAGGATAGGACACTCAAGCCATGTTTTAAAAAATTGCCCAAATGCCACACACCTCCGAGCAAGGGGGAATATTTTATGAAGAACAAACTCTTATACAGGAAGGCCGGAACTGGAACAAATGGTCACAACCAGCTGGTTCTTCCCACTTCATATAGGGATAAAGTGATGGAACTCGGGCATGCGATTCCCTTCAGTGGTCACATGGGGATCAGCGCCACAGGACAGCGTATAGCTTGTCATTACTTCTGGCCAGGGATAACGGAGGATATAAAAAGATATGTCAAATCCTGCCCAGAATGTCAAAGGGTAGCTCCAAAGCACTGGACTGCTCCTGCAACTCTAGGGGAAATGCCCATAGTGGGAACACCTTTTGAGAGGGTTGCAGTGGATATTGTAGGACCTCTCACTCGGACCAAGAGGAGGAACAGTTACATCCTTACTCTGGAGGACACTTGTTCTATGTGGGGAGAGGCGGTAGCCCTGCCATCAATTGATTCAAAACATGTAGCAGAGGCACTACTTACAATATTTACCCGATTAGGATTCCCGCATCAAATCTTGACGGATAATGGCTCTCAGTTCAAGGGGAAACTAACGGAAGAAGTTTTTAAGCTATTTCAAGCCAGACACTTTCATTGTAGTCCGTACCATCCGCAAGGGAACGGCCAGGTAGAGAGGTTCAACGGGACTCTCATTTCTATCCTGAGAAAGCTGGCACACGAAAAACCGGATCTGTGGGATCAATTCCTGCCCGCCGCATTGTTTGCGTATCGGGAGGTACCACATAGTTCAACCGGGATGGCTCCCGCAACTCTGCTATTTGGGAGGCCAATAAAAGGTCCATTAGAAGCCCTATTAAGGACCTGGACAGATGAGAAGGCGGAAGAGACTGTTACCTCATCTTATCAATACGTGAACGAACTGACCACTCGTTTGAAAGCTGGATGGAAACTGGCAAATGATAATTTGAAACAAGCCAGGAAGAAACATGCAGCATATTTTAATAGGAAGGCAAAGGACAGAGAACTGGCAGTGGGAGAGAAGGTGCTGCTTCTACTACCCGGTAGCCAGAATAAATTACAAATTGGATGGCAAGGTCCATATACGGTTCTAGAGAAGGTGTCTAGAACAAACTATAAAATTGACAAAAAGGGGAAGGAGAAAGTTTATCATGTAAACCTGTTAAAGAAGTATCTGGACAGACCACTCCAGGAAAGCACCCCCTTACTGACCTTAGCTATCGCAACTCAAATGCAAAAGGAACCACTCACCTCACATGAATACCCATTACATCCTTGTGAAACAGCAGCACAGGTAAAAGTCAGTAAGCACCTGACTAAAACCCAGAGGGAGAGAGTTCAACAGGTTCTGGAGGAACATACAGATGTATTAACAGATAAACCAGGCCATACAAATTTGCTACAGTATGACATGAAACTGGTAGACTCAAACCCAATCTGTATGAGAGCCTATTCTATTCCGTTCGCGAAGGAGAAGGCATTGAAGGAAGAAATAGATTATTTGTTGAAGGAGGGGATTATTTCACACAGTGAATCATCTTTTAGCTCTAGTGTCGTATTGTTGAGAAAACCGTCTGGGGAACACAGACTGTGCATAGATTACAGGAAACTGAATGCTGTCACAGAAGGACAAGTGGATCCATTACCAGACACAAAACAGTTATTTGCCAGACTGAACAAGGCAAAATACTTTTCAAAGGTGGATCTTAGTAAAGGCTATTACCAGATCCCAGTGAAGCCTGAAGTGAGACCTTATTTGGCTTTTAGCACTTCGGATGGACATTATGAATTCAACATGCTACCATTCGGACTGAAAAATGCTCCGAGTGTATTTTCAAGGATGATGCGCAAATTGTTGGATCCCCTGAATAACCCATGTATCACGAATTTCATGGATGATATTCTCGTCGCCACAGAGACATTTGAAGAACACATTGAAGCTCTAGAAATGTTATTTAATAGGCTTAGGGAGGCGAACTTGACTGCTAGGCCAACAAAATGTTGCATTGGATGCAAAGAGTTGGAATTCTTGGGACACACTGTATATCAGGGTAGCATGACCCCTGATCCCAAGAACTTGGAAAAACTGCAGAGAGCACCTAGACCACAAACAAAAAAGGATGTGCGATCATTCGTGTCGTTATGCGGATTTTATCAAAAATATATCAAAGATTTTAACTCTATTTGTGCTCCTCTGACTGATCTGACTCGCAAGGGACTTCCAGATAAAATTAATTGGACTGCGCAAAGTGAATTAGCGTTCCAAGACTTAAAGGAAAAACTCACTAGCAAGCCTATTCTCAAACTACCTGATTTGACACAGGACTTTGTCTTAAGAACCGATGCAAGTAATGTAGGACTCGGAGCGGCTTTGTTGCAAAGATCATCTTCACCTGATGGGGAACTGAAACCAGTCGCTTATGCAAGCCGCAAATTGAATAAGGCGGAACAAGGATACTCCACAAGCGAAAAAGAATGTTTAGCGTTAATCTGGGCAATAAAGAAGTTTCAAATCTATCTGTATGGTAGGACTTTTGTGGTCGAGACGGACCATCAGCCTCTCGTATTCTTATCTCAGGCTAAGCATGAAAACGCAAGATTGCTGAGGTGGTCTTTATTGCTTCAACCTTATCAGTTTAGTATCCAATATATCCCAGGCAAATTGAATGTCGGTGCAGATTTCCTCAGTCGGCACCCCTGTGATCAAAATTAGAGTAATGGCAGGCGTAAGGAGAGATTTTATCTATGTGTATCACTGGTTTTAGAACTTGCCGTAGGCATGTTTTCAAGTGGGGAGATGTGTCACAAAATTAACCGTGATACAACGTTAAAATATCTCCAATGATACAACGTAGGGATAAAAAACTAATGCGTAAGCTGCTAGAATACATGATCGCCCACGCCGCGGGTCATCACCCGCCATGGAAATTAAATTGTTAGACTTGAAGGCAAAACGGAACGGGATGAGAACGGAGATCAAAAGGAAAAATCTGACTGAACGCGTGCTTGAAACTAGCGAGGCTAAAAGGACGCAAATTGGTGGGGAAAGGAGGAAAAAGTCACGTTCCCCAAGTTGACATAAAGTAAAGAAATCGACAAAAGGGACCTTGGATATTATACGCCACAGTCATTTTTTGGACGCTTTTGCGATAACTTAGTCCGTTTATTTGAATGCAGTGATGAACGCATTCCAGAAGATTCTAGAAAATATTTGAAAAGTAACTTTTCTTAATAATAATGTTAGGAATATAAAACCTAGCTGGCCGGATGGCCCATCTTGAGCAGTGAAATAATATGCTTTCATTTATACAGACGGATAGATAATAAGAAAGATATTGACAAAAGACTGTGTTGTTCATATCAACGATCGTCTGCATTGAAATAAAACATGTCACTAATTTTCAAAAAATTGTGGCCTTGAAGACGCAAGTGCTAAAATCTAGTTGGAATGAAGAGACGGGGTGGGATGGTGAATTGTGGCTAAAAATAACTTTAAAGGCAAAATTGTGTAGGGGAAGGCAGAGTTGGTTCAAAAAACAAGTGTGTTTTTTTTTGTGAAACGCAAGTAGAGACGGACGGACCAACAGACAATAAGGCATACTTGACTGAGGTATGACTGAAATGACTTTTTGGTAGGATATTTGAATTTGAAAAAAATAAAAGGCAGTGATTGGCCATAGATGAATATATTATCGGCGCTCAGACGCGCATTTTGTGCCAGTCATTATAAGTTGTCCTAGTAGACACAGTGAATTATTAAGTGGTGTAATTCCCAGAAGCTATTGAAATATTTAGAGGGACGCCATCCTAAGGCCAGCAGCTCAGCTGAGTTTTGCTAGCATTTAACTGTGTTCTATATTCATAATTCTGGTAAGACTGAAATTATTTCTTTGTACATTTTAATATTTGTTTAAGGTTTCGAGTGATTTGATACTGCAATAGCATAATCTGTCCCTTACAACAAGTAAGGATTCGCTCTAGACCCCCCGCCCCAGTTCAGGGTCTAGAGACAAATAAAATACATAAACTCCAGCAAGGATTATGAAGGACAGATCAAGTGTTGAGATCAGTGAAACATATCACCTATCCTATTCTATGGCAGGAAGCTAATGAACATATTTCAGAATACGTAGTCTGGGAGAACTTATCCTATGTGAAACCAACTTGGTAAGATGTGTTGTTTGGTCAGAAAGATCTGACCCGTCTATGTGGTGTTGTTGTTGTGTAGTGTTGTGTCCAGAAATGGTTAGAGGATGGAATTCTGACACATGACTAATACTTTGATTGCAGAACTGTGAGTTTCAGTTGGCACCAATGTGGTGTCAAATGAGTTGTTGAAAATTACAAGAGTGGACCCGTGCAGTAACATTTTGTCAGAGCAGCCTATTATAGCCCCCAAGCACGGAGAGGTGGGGCCACCATACTTCTGATATTGCCCCCAAGCACAGAGAGGTGGGGCCACCAGACTTCTGATATTGCCCCCAAGCACGGAGAGGTGGGGCCACCAGATCTCATCACCAGAGCTACACATTCAAGCTACGTGAGCGTCTGGTCTGCTGAGAATTCACCAACTCAACTTATTTGCTAACACACCCATAAAAATTCCATCCAATAACTGGACAATGTGTAATCGCCATAGACAGGGAGTGATGAGGCCACCCCAACAGCACATCCATTAAGTGTTCTCCCAAAATAGATTACAACTATAAACAGTAGTAATATTAACTAGTCTAGTAACATACATATGTACACACCTTGCATTTATTATGTAATATTCATGCATTTCTTTCATAATTGCAAAACCTTTCATATGTTCTGGCCAAAATAAAACCTTGGTCCAGAACAAATAAATTTAAAGAAAATTACTATCAAAATTTTACACACTTGAGTTAGTTCAGTGTATTATAACATTTATTAATATTATTAGACTTAGTAAATATCTGTGTGTGTGTATGTAAACTACCACAACACATTACATATCATTACCCTAGACATTTAACGTAGCCACATTCATTAGTAAAAAAAGATAGGTGTGAGGTCGTAGTGGTAGCACGAAGGGCCTTCTGACAATTCACAGCTACATTTTATCTCAGGAGCCTTCACAGCTGACCTCATGCATCACAATTAGTAATATCACCATCATACAATACCATCAATCCACTACAAAGGAATTAGATGATCACCGCCTGATGACCTGTCTTTGATGTGGTCAACTATTGTATAACAACATTCCTGTGTAATTCTACTCAGATCAGTTTGTGTAACTTTCATTTTCTTCCTTGAAGATCTGTCAAGTTGTACTTTGAAGAAAAAAAAATTATTAAGTCATCGGTCCGCTCCCAGATAGTTTATATAACATTTTTGAAAGCTACAGAGTTCACACTCGTACTACCTACACTTCTTTTCTGTAATCTTTTTTTTACAGTATATCCACTCTGGCATAATCACAGAAAAGACAGAAAGAAGCCAACATAATTGTCCATCACTCAAAATATTCAGTAGCCCACATAACTGAGTGATAGTTGCCGAATCCAACCCCAATTCTTCGTGAAATTTTTCCGCTCACTCTCCCAACTCTTCCAAGTCTTCATAAATAAAATGTTCAGTTTCTCCTGTCAAATTCCATCTTCTTGCATTGAGTGGTGGAATTTTCCTGTTCGTGGTCAAGGAAAGTACGCTTTACTGTAGCAGAAACAAAAAAGACAGGAAACCAGACAAAAAATAGTTTCAATTCTTTGTGTGTCGCATACAGGGGTGATCTGCATACAGGGGTGATCGGGGCAAAAAGGGGTAATTGGCCCATGATTATCGATTCCAGATGGAGAGGTTTGGGGAGCTTGAACACTCTACTGCTGTTGGCCATTGTGCAGTGCCGGAAGTGCCCAATGCTCAATTCGCCTCTGCTTGCGGAACAAATTTCTGCTGCATTATGAGATTCAACTGGTGTAGTTGCGGTGAACAAAATATGCAAGGGGAGCTCTTCTGTTATCAAGCCTATACTGCATTCAATCTGCTCTTTGTTACCACTATGCCGCTGTACATTTCACATGCATGAAGGGAGAATGTAATTCTTGTTGCCAAAAACTACAGTGGTTTTTTGTTTCACTTTCTAATACAAAAAATAGAAGCATTCAAAAGTAATCCCAGTTCCTAACATAAACATAAATATTTAGACTAACTACTTTATGAAGCATCAAAAGTAATTCTTCTTTTTCTTGGATCCTTAGCCCTTGACTGACAAAGCAGTCAGTGGCCATCACACCTAGTGGTGTCTTGTTGTGCTGCAACAGACTGTCCCCACTTTGCTTGGTTGGAAGCCACCCTTCGTGCAGTGCCCCAACCATGGTTCATGATTTGCATCTCGGCCTTCATAGTTCTCCGTCAAGTTGTCTTTGATCTGCCTCTCTTTCGCCTTCCTTTTGGGGTCCACAGCATAGCAGTTCTATTCAAAAGTAATGCCGGCCCCTAATGTAAACATAAATATTGTGATTAACTGATTTCCAATGCAAGTCAGTCGTTATGTCAGCTTGCATTGAAATATAGTTAGCTCTTTCAATTCAACCAGTGTTGTGGTCTCTAAATTAAGCGTATATGCAAGCCGGTAGGTTTCCCTGTATAGCTTCTGAAGTACCCTAAACTGAAGGCAAGTTAGTATTATGATTTCTCAGTACTGGAACATTCTCACATAAGATTTGAAATACTGATAGGAAAGTTCTGGTTTTAAATCTAGATTACTCGTCATGCCCTCGAATACCTACTTTACATGAACCATACAGTTTTAGAACTTAAATACTCGTCGATAAAACGTACCTTTTCTCATCAACTTCTTGGCTGTGACGTTGACGTTCATTTTGGTAAGCTGTATGCAACTTTAGTAACATTGGATATTTTAAAACCTCCAGCAAAACAGCATTCAGCATATGAGATGCTTAGCTTTGATGTTTTTAAGACTTTCAGGCTAATGTTTTAAATCTCTGTAATCAAAATTTGCCCACTCTGTATCACCATAAAAAAGCAAACATAGAAAACAATACAGACTCTTTTTGGACACGCTGGTAGTCAAACAGGGTTTTCTTCAAAATTATTCGCACTTAAATGCCAACTAACGTTTAGGTTTCTTCAGTTTGCCTTTATTGTTGACATGAACACAGTCATTAGGCTAATGTGTTCCAAATATTTTTCTTCCAAGTCTTGTTCGGAATTCATTGCTGCGCTGAACTCGTTTTTCAATTGAAATGCATTCTTTCATTATAAAAATGAGGGTGAAATCAAAGGGTTATCATATTAACACAAGCCAAGTCACAAAACAGCCAGCATTTAAAGCATATTTTCTAATCCTTGTGACGTCTACATTTGTGAAACATAAAGCACATCAAACATTTCTTTCGTATTCTTGGGAATGTTTCTTAGTCATCCCCTTAGTTCAGAAAAGATCGGAAGACGAAACGCGCTCTTTAAGAAGTGGGAATGGCATGGAGTAGCAACAAGATAAACAGTCAGAAAGCTAGAGAGAGCTTGAGGAAAGTTGAGAACCATAGGCAGGTACATAGACTTGTCAATATTAAAATATGACCCAAAAAATAGTTTTCATGTTTAAAGTTATGGTGGGGGTGGACCCTATTAATTCCTAGCAACGAACCGCCACTGGTTATTGGACCAAAGGAAGATCCCGTTTTGGAAAGCTACGCTGTTTTACAACGCGCGGATCGAATATATTGTCTGATACAGGAATATTCCTTCTCCCCTAAACATATGAACTCGCCCTGTTAAATGGTTGGTGTTTTGGAAAAAAAAATTCGATAGGACAGTTATCCTCCTTTCTTTCTGTTTGTCTCTCAGTCATATCCACAATCACGCACACAAACACCCTCTCACGAACAATTTAGTTAGAAACTGTGACTTATTTTATAGATATATACACACACACATATATATACATACATACATATCAGAATCTTTTTTCTCCAGAAAATGCATTGATATGTACTGACATGAAATAATAAAATACAACATGGCATATAGGAGAAACATTAGAATTTACAAATTTACATAAATTCATACACCGTTAATGAGGGCTGTTACCACACACATACATAAATACATATACACACCACACACGCTCACCCAAAATGCAGTTTACCGAGCTAAGTACTGTATCCCGATGATTATTCTAAGCATTTCCTATAAATTACTTAGCAAATATAATTTGGAAACATAATGGTGGTCCTGTAAATCAGGGTTTCTTACCTTTTTGGGGGGCCATAAACCCCTTTGATTCTCCGAGGGTGGCTGTGAAGCCCTTTGCTTTTCCGTTGAAGGCTGCAGACCCGTTTGATTAACCGATGAAGTCTGTGGACCCCTTCTTCGAAAAGAAATGTACCGCACACAATAGCGTTAACAACATTTTTTTTACATGTTAAGATTTATGTTAAGTACCCGGACCCCCTCGAATCCATTCATGGACACCCAATCCAGGAGTTCGTGGACCACATGTTGAGAAACCCTGCCCTAAAGAATGGGATCAACGTTCGTGAGCTTTTCGTCTAGCATTTTGCTCAACGTTTTAATACAAACTATAGAGCACCTGGCCCCGAGAAGTCTCCGAGGAAGCAAAGGAACCATAGGCCTATTGTTTCCTGTGGCATGTCGCAGAAGGGGCAACTAGCACCACAAGGTTGCACATGAGGCTGGCAGGCTCATCATTAAAACAAACTGCCATAGAAACCACAGATGCAAGAGTACGGCGGCTTAAAAAATGTTGCAGATATCATTATATTAAGTGCGCCATGGAGCTAATAGTTAAAAAACGATACGAAAGTAAAATGAATATGCAGTGCACACATTGCTTACTTTAAAATATTTTCGCACTGAGATTATGGTGACTGACGAATGTAAATTTGAAAAATGAGTATATTTATTGTAGGAAGGATGAAGGAGATAGCACATTTTCATTATTTGACTTCATCGAATCTTATTCGTTTTGATGATGGAGACTTGGATGATGTTCTTGTTGCTGTTGGCGTTGAAGGTTGTTCAAGACTAGTTGTTCCTGTTTCTTAAATTAGGAAAGCAGTGAGGTTTGCCTCATAGATTGCCGTCTCATTTTTTCTTAGAATAATATAATAAATAAAAAAAGTTTCAAAGTATGGAAAATTGGCAGAATACAGAGAGACGCTAAGTACACAAATGTTGTAAACAGACTGAATTACCGACGCTAAAGTGGTGCCGAAGCCATTCTCGGACACAGCTTCTGAGCGCGTCGTGCTGAAAATGGCAGAACAAGCGTCGAACATAATTATATATATATATATATATATATATATATATATATATATATATATATATATATATATATATATATATATATATATATATATATATATATATATATATATATATATATAAATATATATACACACGGACACACAATGTACACGCACATACATAAACATACATTCTCATTGTTACAACGTTATGATCAATTTCTCAGGACATATCGATTATGAGCGCCACAGAGAGGAAGTTCAAGTCTAAACCGTTACAGATTCCAGTATCTCTCCATGACCTTTCTTTTATTTCGAAGAAAACAACGGATCCATACATTTGTCCCGGTCTCCCATTATCTTCTAATAATTCTTTACCTGGCCTTTGTCCACATTTGAGTTCATGTCCTGGATTTCTTGTCGGCATTAAACTTAATTCGCGACTGGATTCTTTATGTTTTGCATTAAAAAAATATGTTATGTGAGGTGTAGAGGTTTGTAAGAGAGAGCGCCATACTATTATATCAGCTGTCTTCCTCCTGGCTTGGTTCCATTCTAGTCCTCGGTCCTTCAAAGAGTGTCTAATGTTGTCCCCCCAGCGGACTTTGGGTCGTCCTGGAGGTCTGGATCCTTGGCTCTTAGTTTCCCATGCTTGCCGTGGTAGCCGATCTTCTCCCATTATGCAGACATGGCCAAACCATCTCAGTTGGGACTGTTCTACTTGGGTCTGCAGGGGTTCGGTTTTTTAGGCCTTGGCGTATCGTCTGGTTGTGGACCATGTCTCTTCTTCGGACCATGTCTCTTCTTCTAGGGATATTTGGTTTAATCTCAGCTAGTATAAAATACAGTAGCCGCTCCCCATAGCAACGGTCTGTTCAAAATGTGTAATGGCAAAATGTAACAATTCTGAATCAATTCATTAATTGGCAAAATTCAATCAACTTGATATATGAAAATGACTCTTCATTTTGACGACATGAACTTTATTAAACGATATTACAGACGACAATGTCTTCACGAAGTTCACTCTATATATATTTTCAATCATTTCAAATTGATCATTCATTCTAACTTTCTGTCTGTTCAGTTCCATTCAATGTAATATCCATTATACTTTTGAATCAACATTTTCTGCTCCAATTTATTCTTACATCTTGATCAGTTGCTGCTGATAGATTTTTATTCTTTTATCAACTTTTTACTTTTCTTTTAATTTACTTTACCTCAACACATTTGAAAGGTTATAGAACATATTCCTTGGACTAGGCAACACATCTAGTCTAAAATATATTTCCACATCTCAGGGATATGGCGTCCCAAAAATATCACTTCTTATAGGTGGGGAAATTCCTACAGCCCTTAAATATATTCGATATACGAACTTATTATTTAATTACTACACTTGCCTTATTAGAGCTTACATATGTCCACAGTCAATACACACTGAATAAGGGCTAACAGCCACAAGCTTAAAACACAGCCAGACGCTAGCAGCGTCACATATACTCTGCTTTTTTCGTCATACATAGTTACCAATTTCTCAGCAATGTCTAAACATATTCTCATCTTTCATGCATTCAGTTGAGATATGACATGGCGTGTAGAAATCCCGGTATTAATAATAAATTCGCCGCGATTACTTTCACACCATGAAGTCACCCCAACAGCTAGCAATCATATAATGTAAAACAAATTGCTAAACCACCTATACCAAATAATTGTGTGCTTTAGTGTAGGCCTCCTCCAAGGAATCACCCGTGCTCCATTGGGAGCGAAAAAAGAAATTATGATAATGGTAATGGAGATTGAGAATGATGATACTTGTCTTAAAGTGATAATTACGTTGTGAAGACAAACTCGTCAGGGGTGAACGATCGAATACAGATCATGTACTGATGGTACAGGAGAGTATTTGTTGAAGGTCTATGTTCCTTGGGGAGTTTTAGGGTAATCATGATGAAATACAGTATTTTGTACAATTAAGGTCAAGGTCTCATAGCAGATAAATCCGTAGGGGAGTGAAGCGTTACAGAGGTAAAGGGAGTGAAGCGTTACAGAGGTAAAGGGATCCCGTTACATGCCCATTGAGGAACAGTGGGAATATGGTGTTAGGCCCATATTTTCAGCATAACACCGGCCGCCTTTAACCTTCACAGAGTTGCTCTGGTACCCAATTCATGAGGTTGGGTCGATCCCGGAGCCGTTTACGGTCTAGAAAGATCCCACCTTAACTGGGGTGGGATTATAAAGAAAAGTTAAATACTTTACTATACTCGGTCCAGCATCGATAGGTGGGGTGATCAGATCCCTTCCTCACTGCCTTATTCTTCACTAACTCACGATCACAGTCAGGTACCTATTTACAGCTGGGTCAACTGGACGTGACCCCACCGTGTTTCGAAACCGGCGCCATTGCCGCAAAAAGTGACAAATGTGCCATCACGTGTTGACCTTCAAAGCAAAGTATATACTGTTTAGACAGCGCAGACAATGCTGGTTTGGCCATGTCCACCTGTCTGAAGGTGGTTGTATCCGCAACGATACTTTATACTGACAACTGGCAGATGGCAAAAGAACAACAGGGCAAACGCAGCTGATTTTCAGAGATGTGTGCAAGAGAGACATGAAGGCACTGAACATAAATCCAGCAACCTGGGAAAATGACGCTACCGTTCGCACCAAATGGCGACGCATTCCTTACGGCGCCACCTCAGACTGGGTAAAAAGAATCTCCCACAACAAACAGAAGAGAAAAGAACACGCCGTAAAGAACACAAGGGTAAAAGCAGGTGAGCGCTATCCCTTCACGGGCGCATGTCCATAGTCAACCGAAAAAGGTTGGGAACCACTTGTTTAACCTTTTCCTGCTCTCCTAACCAACAACGTTGATTTTTAAAACCGACCCAGAATATCCTGCTCTCAGTTTTTCAAGGGATGAGGTGTACATTGTTTCACTTCTGTGATTAGGGACCTAAGACGCGTCAACAGTGAGAAATGCAGTTAGCGACCCATAGTTAGACTGCTTGCGTCAGGGTCAGCGAACCAGCGCTGACCAAGACCCTACTCCACCTCCAAGTGGTGGTCCTGGAAACAGGCTGCATCACTGCAGTCTGGCTGAGTGAGTAGGGATCGAAGAGGGAAGGCTAACCCGGTCCCAAAAATGCTGTGCTGAAGTCAGATGTGTCGGCCGAAAGGCGCAAGTATCGCAGCTTTGCTGTAAACGGACACAACGCAACCAACGTCCTTTTCAGGACGAACGAAGAAGAAGAACTTGTGTGATTAATCCTTTAGTCATTTCAGAACACACCTTCGTAAAAAGAAATACTGTGTAGATGCTGTTAAATGTTTTAAATCTAACAGGCAGGGGCATACTTAAAGTAGTTAGCACCTCAATCCTATGACATAAACCGTCCCCCCGTCCCCCCCCGAACCCCCCCCCCCCCCCCCCAATAAAAATATAATTTGCTTTCAAGAAGATATTTAATCAGTAACAGTACTGACATAATAGTGTCTGATGGCATCCCTCCCCTGGCTGTCATCCGGGGCGGCACGCCTCCCTCGCACCCCGTTTAGTACGCCACTGCTAACAGGTAATAGTATAACTAATATTGGCCTCTCTGTTCTATATCCGAAGTGGCTCGCACGACGCTTTTTTTTATACCGGTACTTCCTAGTTGATTCTTCAGTTCACTAATGTCAATGTCAACAATGGTTAACAAGAATATTACGGTATCGTCATTATGACTTGACATCAAACCGAGGGAGCAGAAAACAGAAGTAGGACAGACGTTATATTTGAATCATGCATGACCCCATTCTCGGCTTCGACTTCTCTAAAGTGCGGCTGTGGCGGCCGAACTCGTCTGTGTTGTATGCGAACTTTGCGTGCACTGAGCCAAGGGCAACTTGCACTCTGGGCCAATCTCGTGTACTGAAGCAATGCCCTTAAAGTGCATGAGTTCTTTTGCGTAGACTGCGCACTCTAACTGTGTCGTATAAGTGCAGTTGGAATCAAACCTGGTCTCGAGCAAGATATACTTTTTTTTTTCATAAAGCTTGCTAAATTTTCCTGACCTTTCTCTAGGCGGGTTCTTTTTGTCACTTCGTTTATTTTTGGTTGGGTCGTGGAGAATTTATTTAAGGTGTTTTAAGTTTAACTTGTTGCCCCTACATTTTTTGTTTAACCTTAAGAGTGATCTTGACACCTTTTTGAAGAACCTAAAAGAATTTGTAAAATGCACACACACACATATATATACACACACACACACACCACACACCACACACACACACACACACACACACACACATACTGTATATATATATTCTTTATCAGGACTGAATGTGACAAAACGTTTGTACATGTACTTTTGAGCCCCTCTCCTTCGTCCGCTTTTTTGGGCATATTTTATGCACCTTCATTCATTTTTTGCTCTGAAGCCGCTCCCAGACTTGTTTACGTTTCGCCAGGTGAATCGCATAATACCAGGCTATTTACACAGGTCAGCGGTATTACGTTTATCACTTGAGTCGCCTAGCCACCTTTGATAGAGTCGATCTCTATTGACACAATATGGTCGCTCACGAGCGATGAAAAGAAACGCCATATTGTCTGTCTGAGAGAGCCTTCTGGGGTGTGCGAAGACACAGGTTATAATGAGATAATCGTTTCCGCTGGACCATCCTTGTATCAAAACTAAGATATCTGCCTGGGGAGACAATATTGGCGGAAAGTATTTAGACAGGAATACGTTCACAGATTTGTTGGTGATTTTGAATAAAGATGCAATCGGAGGTATTACAGCCTTATTAGAAAGAGGTCATGCATTGGAATTTTGAAAGTGATAAATTTAAAACACGCGGGGGGGGGGGGGGGGATTAAATTAAATACCCCGACCCACATAGTCTAAAGAGCTTTCGATTGACTTGCTTTGAGAGCCGGAATAGGCTTTAACTTTCATTTGAAGTTAGTCTAAAAGTACAATCTGGGATTTGAACTGAGAAATGAGAATATAATAAAGCCAAATCTGAGTCACAGATCAGACTGCTTCGCCACGTCAAGCTAGCAATTCATCAGAGCCAGAAAGAAGAAAAGGACAAAGGATTCCAAAATTATAAGTGACAGATTCAAGTATTTGAGCAACTTTGAAACTTAAAAGTAAACCCGCATTTTTAAATACAGAGACTGGAAACTTAAAGGACCAGGATAGAGTATTTGGGCAACTTTAAAACTTAAAAGTAGACCCGCATTTTTTAAAATACGAAGACTGGAGACCCAACGAATCAGAAATCCCGTCATAAGAGGAATACTAAAGTTTAGACCAAGTGATTCGAAAGCATCAACGTGCTGTGTCCATTCTAAACTGTGCCAGGATATTGTGTTACCAAAAGTTACTTTGGTGTAGGTGTAAACATTTATTTTACAAATGTGAATTTGACATGGCTTTCTTGTTAAATATGAGGCTGGCAACCTCAACATATGAAAATAGTATAGTCATAAACCACTACAGCAAGCGCTGGTGTTTGTTTTGTGCTAATTCGCTCAGAAACGCGGAAGCAGCAGCAACCCCAGACTCCGGCTGGAGCAGTGATGAGTGATGATTACATCACTGCACCTCAAGTGTATAATGTCATTTTGTGAGATATATGTACATTTTTAATTGTAATTCAAGCAAATCATTGCGTTCCGCGCTATCCAAGCACATATTTCCCCAGTTTTATACCCAGAAGAATATTGGTGATTTCTAATCACCTTCCCTGAGTTACGCTGTATATACTCAAGAATGTAATTAATCAGAGAGGCTAACATTGGTGGGTGGACAGTGAGACAATGTGCCTGTTAATTTGCAGCCCACAAAAATACTTAGCAGAGGCATTGTTCTCTTTATTTTGTCTAAAGATCGTGGAACGAAGCTATCAAACTATTCGTGATACGAAGCTGAAAGACGAAAGTTCTACACTAAAAGCTGGGAATCAACACTAACCGCCTAAATTGGACAAGCTGTGTGAAGAAGTACCCTCATCACAGAAGAATTGACGAAACCATGGCGGCAGTAGTCATCGATTCTAAGCTAAGTGCTTACTAAAAAGCAACAGCAAAGAACATTAACATTTCCTCTATCCAGCCTCTATAACTCTATGAAGATAAAACTTTCATCTAAAATTCACTATCATTTCATCTCTATTTTAACCTGTTAAAACTAACTGATTATTAAATTTGTTACATGTTATTTTAAAACATAACAATCATAGTTGATTCAGTTATTATAAGTGTGAAAGCAAACGTATGAGCAAGACTCTTTAATATATATATATATATATATATATATATATATATATATATATATATATATATATATATATATATATATATATATATAAATATATATATATATATATATATATATATATACACTAAGACATATATTTACATATATAGAGCTAATTCTTAGATAACAATTTCGCTGGATTTACACCAGCTGGGGGTTTGAACGAGGTTAACCCATTGGTTAATTCTTCACAAAAGGCGATGAATATAAGTTAACAATTGCTCTGTCCTATGTAGCATTCTGAAAATATCTTGTGGAAACCACCTTGAGATAGAAGCGTCATTACCCTTCTATCTACAACTCTGCCAAGAGTAATCTTGTCCGAATGTAGACACCTTTGACGACCCATTTTAGATACTCTTGCGTTTTAACCACTGGTAGACCATTACTGCAGAGCTAAGGGGAGGAAATCCGTGACACTGAAGTAGATATATGATCCTACTAATTATTAGAGGGAAAAGGGGGAGTTGTGGGGGGGGGGGGGGGGGGGGGGGGGGGGGGGGGGGGGGAGGGAAAGAGGTGCACATTACTGTGAATTCTTTCTAAGTTTACCGTGAAGCGACATCGGCAGCTAAAATTTCTAAAGTGCAACTCCTACGTCCGCGTCGCTTGAGGTAACGGGGTGAATTGGGAGTTTGCGGAACCACGTGAATTATGGTGTGGGTTTTTGCCACCAGACTCACCCGACCTCTACATTACCACTGAACAGGGGTAGACTGCGCGTTGGGTATTTCTAACGTTACCCGAGAGCCCACAGCAGTAGTTATTTTACCATGTGTTATATTTTAATGTGGAATCAATAATCAGGAACCAGTAATCCTTTCTTTGACTATGGGCCCTCATCCCTGTCAAGTCCACCCCTGCCACTGAAAGCAGCGTAATCGAGAGGTCGAGGGTGGGGGGAAGAAGGGTGTATGGAGATAATCAGACTAAAGAGTTATGAATTAATGCACGCATGCTGAACGCAAAATACAGTATAATGGGCTTTACAAGAAGTCACATCAAGAGAAGACCTCTATGGTTATGTCTAGCTGTGACGGGATTTACTCCCTTTGCTCTGCAGTCATGGTCCAACAGTGGCCAAAATTCAGAGTGTCTACTGAGGGTCTTCAAAGATGTCTACCTTTCACTCAAGATTACACTTGGTAGAGATGGGAATTTAAGAATGGTGCTTCAATTCTAGGAAGCCTCATAGGAATTTAAAGAAATCAAGTACAACAGCTGATAGGATTTAGGCCGTGTAAACTTTTTATCTTTCCTGACCTTCTATGAGTTAGGATTTTGCTCGTTCTGATGAGCCTCCAACTGAATTAACTCAGTAAAATATTACTTAATTAGCTCTGTTATAAGCTTTTTAAAATGACTGAGACATACGGGTGCAGTTCGCCCAAAAAATGACTAAATCAACTATAAATTTGTTTATTTACAGATAACGAAATTTAATAGTCAGTTATCGTTAACAATTGCAAATTAAATAAGGGTGGGGTGAGTTCAGATAGAGTCTTTAAAATTTCCTCATTGATGATGGTCTGATTTGAAAATCTCTTTCTGGTTTGAAAATAGAGAGTTCACTTGGCAGCTTTGAATGGGTACTTAGCTGCCAGTAAAATGTCGGTTGGTTTCTGCTCCAGCCGATTCTTGTTCTTTGCAGGTTATAAACTGGTTTAGTCTCGTCACTGATCATGTTTGGTGACTGCAACACGTTCCTCGTAGAATCGTGGAGTAATTGCGAAGATGGTTCAGCGTCTGTTAAGACCCGTCTGCTGTAGTGTGTAACTTTGACTTTTGGTTATCTATGAGAAAACCCGCATAAAGCCGTCACCAGCTCTTGAAATGGTGGTTCATGAAACCATCATTCTATATGCTGAATTTGCCAGCCTCGTATGACTTGCACATCCACTAGCAATTTTCACATGTTAATAAATGCAAAATATGTAATTATAATATATACAAACTACCCCAACTTTCTTTGAGAATACAGACTGACTTCTGGCTCAGAGAAATAGTTAAGGCAACTTGATTAAGATGCCTCTTACACGTGGTATGGGGTATTACTTTGCAAATAGAATCCCACTGTGACTTAGTGTTCAGGTTCTTAGGATTCCGGGCTTTCCGTATTAATGAATGTAAAGTTTTTCTGGGATATAAGTCCACAAGATGCTCAAACACGTTATCCGGTCCTTTAAAGTGGAATCCTGATCCTATTCCTTATTCTGGCTTGTATGGCTGTATTCTTGACGAGTTGAATTTTACAGTGCCGTAATCTCACAAGGCGCTAAATTATAAGGCAACGTTCGGCACTCATACAGATTGTTCCTTTTTTTCAAGGCTCAATCATAAATTTTGTATTCTTACATCTCAGACGTAAGCCAATAGCATGCAATTTATTTGCGCATATTTTTGTAGGGTATCTTCTCTTCCCCCCCCCCCCCCGCCCACCTGTCACGGAAAGTTCCTGCGTGACACCAGCAAAAATATGTCGCCTCTCCATTTAAGGTATGTCAGCTTCCGTCTATTATCGATCATGTTTACACTCACGACTTCATAATATGTCACAGGTAATCTCTTTCATGATAATTGTTCTCCGACAAGTGTTGTCCGGAAATGGTTATGTCATTTACCCGGTCTAGCCAACAATCAACAAACTGGTTCGACAGAACTTTTGTCAAGTGATACGATAATCGACTGTTGTCATCCCAAGGCTGTTTACTTCTTAATTGGGCGCGAACATGCACAGTCTGGTAGGAAAATGTGTTACACATTAGTAAACCACACCTCTCTCTACAGATCCCAGGTGCCAATATGGGTTCAAACGAAAGTCATTGATTACCCTTATCAGCAATCGATGGTCGCTGAAGTCCCGACATGACAAGAATTGAGGTTGGGGGGAGGGGGGTGTAAACAAAGATTAAGTACAGAAAATGAGACGTAGAGCAATAATGTCGGCGATAAACATGAATGCTAGGAACAGAGAGAGCGGACAATTCTGTCACAATCATCATTCTCACCCGTCAGCTTCTCAAGGAGTGTATCATAGCTCGCCTATCCTTACCGTCCTCTACATTTAATCGAAATTTTTCTTATTTTATTTCTCTCCCGTTTTGCTATTATGTCATTTTTTAAAGTAATCTTTCTTACTCACGTTTTATACTTAAGTGTAACTTTAGACGCCGTTGATTTATTTCCCCTTATTGCGTTATCTTTTGGCACACACTTGGCCTCCTTAGACAAGTATTGTTTACTTTGGGAGACGCCCGTCTTGGCGATAGAAAGA